>JAJEJH010000011.1:171128-353946 GCA_026122585.1 Anacardium occidentale | reverse complement strand
AATATTTATATTTTTAAAAATTATTTTATATTTTTATTATAAATTTTTAATTTTTAAAAAGACAGTTTAATCATTTCAATAGAAAAATTATAAAAAATTGAGATAGGGGTGAAAGACGGATTTTAAACTTAAGTGGGTGGGATTTTGTCTCCACCTCAAACTAAGGGTGCGAAATAGTCCTTTGGCCTTTTAGCAATCTTTTTGACCTGTCAAATGTTTCCCCTACAGTCAAAATATCAACCGAACTTATCTATTGCCCCTCAAAATTTTGTTTACTAATAATTATTATTAGTAAAAGTTTTAAAAATCAAATACCTATATTTTTATTATAAAAAAATCAAAATATCATTTATAAAATTCAATAATATTAATATTAAATTAAAATTTAACATAAATAATATTAAAATAATTTAAAATTAAATAATAATAATAAAAATTTTTAAAAAAATAAAATATATATAAAAAAGTCACCATGTTTTATATATTTATTTTTTTTAATTTTAAATTTTTATTATCATTTTTATTTTAAATTTACATTTTAATATTTTTACAAAATTTATTTTTTATTTTAATTGAAAAAAATAAAAATATTTTTCTAACTTTAATCAACAAATAAATATTTGACTTTTAAAATTTGTAGAGGGTGACAATTTATCATCAAACAAAACTTTAGATGGCAATATGTCATTTGACTCAAAATATCCTATATTTATCTTTGACCATATTAGATAAAATCATGATTTTGTTTAGTTAAATATTCTTTTGATATTTATTTAATTTGTTATTGGTACGATTAGACTAGTCAAAACTCCAACAGACCCTTTGACTACATTGATGACCAGTCCAGGCCTTAAAACATTAGGGTGCACTTGATCAACCAGAAGGAATAAACAAATGGGTTCATAATATCTTCACAAATTTTGTCACAACCAAGCTATGGACTGTAAAGAGATGCTAGATGCTATACACAAACACATTCAACTTGCTATTTATGTTAGGATCTAAATTACAAGGCATAGGATTTTGAGTCTTACATTGAAAAAAATGAGTTTCTAAAGTGAGATTTATATAACTGTAAACTCTCAAGTCTCAATAGTTAACTTTCAAGGTTGGGTTCTTCTAAGATTCATATTAATTGGTATCAGAGTCACCATTACGTGTCTCAATTGTAATCGTGCAGTACAGGTAGTTATATCGACATTGCAATGTTCGCATGAGACTAGCAAAAAGCTAAACCAACCTGCATGGACACCACGATTGCAAAGTGTAATGGCATATTAGGATCCCAGATGCAATACATGAGACTTGGATCTCACATTAAAAAATATAGACTTCTTATACGGAGTTTATATAGTTTTGAGCTCTCCAATCTCAACATTTACCTTTTTAGGTGTAATTTTCTTAGGAGTTTACAACAAATCCAATATGCTTTGTGCATGCATTTCAACTGGCTTGATGAGATACAGACACATTCTTTTTCATTATCATAAACTATATATAGAACAAAACAAGCACCAAGCGCAGTTGGGGAAGAATAGCACGCAAGCAAAGGTTCCTTGGCTGAATTACTACAAAAGATCACAACATCAGAGAATAAAATGAAAATACAAACCTAAATTTTAAGTGCTCGGGACATCTGGCAACTGTTTGAGGTCCATCTCGACTTGGTGGATTGTCCATTGCATATTTTCCAGTTTCTGCAATGAATGTCAGATATGAGTTGCTTGCAGGAACTGATTTTGAACATTCTCATTACAAGCTATTGTTACCTTTACAATGTCATGGTACTGCCTTGCAATATTATCAAAGCGTGGATCAACACCTTGATACTCTCGAAGACGTGTAACCTGGTAAGAAGTTGACATGTAGACTAATAATTAAAAATCTGGATCAGCATAGAGAACATATATTAATGACAATATCAAGCCAAGAATTGGCATGAAACTACAAGTGCATGTGATTGACATTATAACCAAAAGTTGCAGTGATCACAAAGCAGACATAGATGTAACATAAGAAACAGAACAAACCGCTTTATTATATGCAACTGAAGCTTCTTCTGTAGCCTCGACAAGATATTTCCTGGGAAAAAAGCAAAAGACTTAACAAGATCCTAAAAACGAGCTGCAGATTAACAATGGAGTTTAAGTACCTTATTTTATGCAGGGCTGGTATTGATTCCTGAGTGTACGTTCCAAGGAGGAGAACATGCTCCAGAACCCTATAAAAGTGAACACACACATTACGATATACTATAAAACATAAATCAAAAAAACTACTGCTGTATTAACCCCTCTACGAGAAACAAATGATCCATAACTAGTTTTCATCACATTATGCCAATCATTGATGAACTGACTTAATCAATGAAAAGCCGTGCAACTCTACTGGCACAAGAATCAACCCAGAATCAGCAACAATAAAACTAACCTTAGTTTTGCACTCATGGTCTCGCACCTTTTACACAGCCAAGTTTTTTGAAGTTCATCCTATGCAATATTCAGCAAATAAATTTTGAGGTCAGTTGGAGAAAAGAAAGATGATACATAGAAAATTGGAATTAACAATAAAATGTTGATGCATATCATTTTCTGTATATTTGCCATGTGGAGTACTTACATATTTGTGTTGATGTTGCAACTTCAAATCTTTGACAAGTTTAATAAGCACTCCAAGTATTTGTTCTAAGACCTTGCCAAGATAGAAAATAAAATAACATCACAAATGTCACACACAAGAAAAATCCCCACTTTATACCACAATCTCAACTACTACAAACAAAAATTTTGCTAAATAAATGTCATTTTAAAGATAAAAAAATATAAGTTCCATTTCTCCCACATTGTAATACTCAGCAAATTTTCTATCTGCTGAGTAGAGGTCCTCACGCAAAGCTGATTCCTCCCTTTCAATCTCTTCAATTATCATCTTAACCCTGACCAAATGAAATTTAGTGTTACATCCAATATCAGTAAGATACTCAGTTTTGAAAAAAAATTTTGAAAAAAATTTCATGAACAAGAGACCAATTCATGGGCATCATGTCAAAAATTAAACAAGTAGGTAATACAAAACACATGAACAACAAACAGTTTCAGGCCAAGGAATGCAGAAACAGAAATAGAACAGAGAAACTAAAACCTTTCTGGAAGACGAGCACTTGATGTGTGACTACCAGAAGATGAATCTGCAACAAGAACATAATATTAGGCACATAATCACTTCATATTAGACAGCTGCTTGTTAAACCATACTTTTTGAGTCTTTAACATGCATATGTTTCAAGGGCAGGTACAATCCCCTCAATCATTTGACACCCAAAACACCAACCCAATTATTATTACCACAGTTAATTCGAACACTAATACATTATCATAAACAGTTAAATACTTGTGTCTGCATCCTGACCACCAACTAAAGACGACAAATATGTTTGTTCACAAAATGTTACAAAATAATTATTGATGTCACCGTCATTATATCACAAAGAGACACCATGTTTCATTGAAACAATAAAACAACTCTACAAAATAAAAAGAAAAGAGGGGTAGAGTGCATGAGATTACCAATGTCATCAATGAAGGCATCTGCTAACTTATCACATTTAGCTTTTAGACGTGTCTCAACCTCACGGCAAATGGATATCTGATATTCTGCCATATCCTACAATATCAAAGACGAAGCATCACAAGAAAGTTTCATGTAATATCTTCTATTGAAAAATTTTACTCAACATAAACCCATCTGAAAATCAAGTATATCATATGCAAATTAGACGTTATTATATTGTAATAGGAACCAATTACAAAATCCTCATGTTTTATTATTGCGTGAGATTTTCATACCACAGACAATGGTGTTTGTTGGAGCTGAGATTGCCACAAATAAGCAGGGGTTATGCCAAGAAAGCGATTAGGAACACCACCAACTCCAGGTTCGGTATCATTAGAACCAAGGGCATTCATACTTGTGGTGCTGTTCACTGAACTATTGGCATAATTCATTGAGGTAGAGCTAGAGTTGATTGTGACACTGGTGCTTGTACTATCAAGTGAACTGCGTGACATTGTACTCCACTTTTCAATTTCTTCCTCTAGAATGTCACCATCTTTTGATATAAGTGGAAGTCTCAGCCTTTGTGCTGCTTCTGCAACAACCAGTCTGTGTTCCAGAGTCTCATAAACCTAAATGAAAATTTCACATTTACTGGCCTTATAAACAAAACTTCAAAGCCATATCTCTCTGTTTTCACACCAACTACTATCATCATCATACCAAGCATGAATACATCAAAAGTCAAGCAGCAATAAAAGAAGAACCCAATTGTAGAAATTAAAACCTGAGGAGAGTTCTTCAAACCAAGTTGTGAGTAGAGTCCTTGAACATCGCGAATGCCTCCAACACTAGCAACTGAAACACCTTGTTGATAACCCTCCACCATAGCAATTGCTTCACAGTAAATAGCCTATACATTAAGCCCCAGCACAACACAAACAAGAGTCCCATTTCAAAACACTCACTATAACAAAAAAACAGCCGGCTCAACTACAACCCTTTCAACAAACACAAACTAAACTAACAAATACTTTAAGCATTCACTTTTTACCAATTGCTTCTCAAAACATAAGCTCCAACAAAAAAAATATAAGAGCCTCTCAAAACGAAATTTAAAAAATGACACTAGAACACATACAATAAAAGCATAAACTAAACTAGCAAACACATAGAGTTTCAACTTTTGAGCAATTACTTCTCAAAACATCACTTTCAACAATAACAGGCAAAAGGGTATCTCTAAAATGCCATAAAAAACGGCACCGTTTAGAAATTTCAATTAACGTAAAATACCATGGCTTCTAAATACCGCAATCTCTCTCTAGACATTTCCTCCCTCGCCTGCAAAAATATCAAAAAAATCGATTAAAATTTTAAAATTCAGTGACTTGAACAAACGAATTACGTAAACGAAGAGAGAATGTACGTGCTGGAGATCGTAGAAGGCAGATTTGGAAACGAGAGAGCCATCAGGAGCCAAGCAGTGGCGTTCCAGTAGATCAATCACTTGGTTAACGTCTGACGGGAGATTTTGATCTCCGCCTTGTAAACTCTTTACCATTTGAGGAAGAAAACGATGCCGTTTGACTTGGTTGTCTTGGGCGGTAGATGAAAGTGGAGACTCTGATTTGAGGAATGAAACTCAACGAAAACAAAAAGCCGGCCTTTGGAATACTTGAATTTCAATTCAAGCACGAAGACAAAAGGGCATTGTTAGTTTACTAAAATGCCCTTTAAATTTTTCTTAAAATATAAAACAGAAATATTTTTTTAACTAAAATAAAGTGCTTAAGTAAAATATTATTTATTTTACTTTTCCTTATAATTTCTTTTAGAATTAAAATAGATCCACTTCCATCCAAAAGCATAAAAAACTAAACAAAATCAATATAAATTCAGTTTAAATTTAGAATAATCAATTTAAGATCGATCCATCCAAGAAATCAGGGAAAAATCATTGAAAAATAAAAAACGGTTATCAAAAATAAAAAAGAATTGTTGAACTTGGATTGATTGATCTAAGTTGTAAATCAAATTTAAATTGATTTAAATTATATTCAACTCGATTAAAAAACCGTTAAAAAATAAAGTAATCTTCTTCAAAATTATTAAAATCTCTTTTATGATTAAAAAATTATTACAAAATACATTAATAATCAGTAAGGACTTTCAAGTAAATTCCGAAAGATCTCCCCAACCCTTTAAACGGAGCAAAATTTTATTGTCAGGGGGCTTTCGAGTTGCAGCCAGCTGAGAAATTCAGAAGGGAAATCCAAACCCCGAAAACTGGTTATTGATTTTTGGCTTAAAGTTGTAATTTTTATGGAAATAAACAGAGCTTCGAAGGATATAAGCAGCTCGTTCAAGAAACTCGATTTGAATCCCATTAATCCCTTGAAGAAACCCCATCTAAATCCCAGTAAGTCTCTTTCCCTCTCACTCTCTTTCAATATTGAAATTTTATGTTGATTAGATGCTGATTGTTTAATAATTTATTTACTTTACGACTAAATGCCCTTTTTCTAGATTATTTTAATTTGTTGGTCGTAAATTGATTTTTTTTACATATAAATATTTGGTTTTTCTGTTTGATCGCTGAGAAAGTGAAGGAAAATAGTTAAAGGAGACATATTATGCTTATGTTTTTAACATATTCCTGGATTTTTTTACAATTTTTTATGAGATTTTAGAGGGGGGGTGTAACTTTTTATTAACTTGTTAGTTGTGTTTTCTTGATAACAGAATTATCCCACGAGAAGGCAACGCCACCAAGCTTAGTTGGGTTGTGTCTTGGAGTTATTGGCAAGCATTTGGAGGATATTATAGAGGATTTGGGTGAGATTGCAGCTAGCTTTCCAGCAGATATTAAGGTTGTGAAGTAAACATTAAATGTATTTGTGGGAATTCTTAATTTTTCCTTTCGGTTCAATATTTCTGCTATACATTTAAAGAGTGGGAATGAGTGTGCTAGGGTTTCAATCGGTTTCGTTCATGTGGGTTTGTAAGGCTTAGCTTGATACTATGTATAAGGCATTATGACATTAGAGGGTTTTGAATGTTGCATATTCATAAGTTTCACATTTGAATTTCTATCTGGGACATGATTGTTTCATTTTTCCTAATTTTTGAATCCATGTATTTCAATGTCAGATAGCGATTGCTGCAATTGCCCGAAGAAGAAAGTTACTATCGGATGATGTCATTACATCTTTAGCTGACAGTTCCTGGAAAATTCTTGATATTTCTGGCTCGGATGTTTCTGATTCAGGTTTGGGGAAAGTGGCTAAAATTTCTAAATCTCTAAGAGCAGTAGATATAAGGTACTAAATATTATCATTGTTTATTTCTTAAATCAAATTATTTCTACTGCATCAGTTTCATGATGCATTTGAGTAAAGGAGAAATGGATATAACCTGAGTAATGCTAGGCTCCTGAATTTCTTAGGTACTTCTGTTCCATTTTGGTTTTGTTCTGTTATATTGATGCATTTTTAATGCAGCCACTGTAACAATATTACTGCTGCTGGTGTTTCTGAACTCGTACAGCACTGCCGTTCACTGGAGACATTGAGATGTGGGTATGGTCTTTTCTAGAAACAAAATAAAAGCTTTGAATTCTAAGCTTGATTTAAATTTATACAATGGTTCTACATGCAAGCATTTCGATGCAAAGATATTTTGTCTTTTGCATACCCTTCACTCCCCGAGACTGTAACAATTTTTTTCGTTAGTATGAAAATAAGGACATAAAGTATCCTAATGGTTTGTTTTCGGTTTCTCATTTAACTGAGACTATGAGATTAGAGAATATTGTCATTACTTATGAAATTTTTGATAGTTTTTCGTTCTTGATAATGTGAAAATGAGTAGATTACTGGACCAATGGAAGAAAAGGTTTTGTAAGAACAGATTACCAAGTGTATTGTATATTACAATTGTGTTGGCATTACTTATAATTTTTAGAAATTATATGGTAAGTAAATCTTCAAACTTGCTGTTGTTGTGCTTCAGTTTGTATAGAATTATGTGCTTTCTAGCTATATCGAATAACTCATTTTCTCAGAAAATAAAAAAAAAGTATTTAAATTTGTTAATTATAGAATGTTCATTATGCTGTTTTGCGTGTTTATCCTATCACATGTCCTTTACCCAGCCTAGGACTGGATATTGGGGTTTTTAACTAGGATATAAATTGTATAACAGGCTATGAACCAAAATTAATGTTGCAGAGGGTCCTTGAGGAGTGAGCACACTGCACGAAGATGCTTGAGTGTTTTAAAACCTAGCTTGAACCATCTCGAGGGAGATTCTTGGGAGGAACTTGCTACTACAGAGATTGGTCATGGTGCACAGTCGTTGCGATGGCTTGTGTGGGTATGGAGATTCCTGCAAGCTACCACAGTTTCTTTTCTAAGTATCTTTTTTATGTTCTGGGAACTGACTCCTTGCCCTTCTGTTTTCAGCCAAGGATTGATAGCGATTCATTGGAGGCGTTGTCCACAGAATGCCCACGGATTATTGTAAATCCCAAGCCATCACCATTCAGTGTCAGAGGATTTGAGTTACCAAGGGAAGCATATCCAGATATTGTGTTGGATGAGCCATTTGTTAAGGACATTGATCCAAAAACATGGGCAGTGCGAGGACCTGGACCGAAGGTTGTGACTCCTGTGTCAAACCCCAACGAGTTGTCCATGGCAGAAAAGTTTAGACTTGCTTTTCTGGAACGTGACACACGCCTGGCACCGAAACGGGCTAAGAATGCAAGGCAACATCAAAGGCGTGCTGAGAGGGAGCGGATGATTGGAAGCACAAGTGCCAAGGCCATAGCTCTGGCTTCAAAATATAGCAAATATCTTAACAGCCGGAAGTAGAATTTGGAACCTGTACTCAAGATCCATATCTATAGTATTAGAATAATAGGCTCGTATGGCAGAAAATTTTGAGGCTTAGAAATGACACTGTATTGTTTTCAAAAGTTTTTGTAACATGTAAGAGAATCATAAAAGATTTACAGACCGTTATGACTTCAACATGATATTTCAAGTTGTAAATATTCTTCCGTATTTTCTAAGTCCTACTGTGACCAGTTAATCCTAGAGTTTTTGCATCTTCATCGGGCTTGAAACAAAGCGGAATGATCCCCATACCAACAAGGTTACTGCAATGAATTCGCTCAATGCTCTCGGCAATCACTGCTTTCACTCCCTGGTAAAGTTGAAAATTTTGTGAGAAACAAGTACATTGAAAATCTCATGAATAGTTTGATGGAAGGAAAGTAAGAACTACAAGAAGCTTGGGACCCTTGGCAGCCTAGTCTCTGGAGCTTCCGCTTCCATACTCTGCTCCAGCAAGGACAATCGTGTCCTGCCCAGCTGACGTACCTCTGCAAGTGACACAACATTATTTATTCAGTCATAAGATTGTCAGAACTTGTGATATGTGCAAATATTAGCATCTTGCACCACTGCGTTGATACTCACCATTGCCACATAAAAAACAAGAAGCTTCTCTCGTGTAGGAAGATGACTTGTTTTTAGACCAACTTCTCCATTCAAGAGCTTGTTGACAAGACAAATATTGGCGAAGGTTCCTCTTGCCATCAATTCATCATAGCCTCGACGACTGCCATAAGAATTGAAGTCCTTGTGATCCACCCCACGCTCAAGCAGGTACTCTGTCTTTGTGGATACTTCCAGCAGGAGATATATGATCAGTGGTTATGCTGTCAACAAAGTTGAGTAAGCAGTAGGCATCTTTGACTCCGTAGGGGCCTGGGGGATCAGTAATCATGTTCTTGAGATATGGAGGCTCATGAATGTAGGTTGAGTTTGGATCCCAGGAGTAAAGAGTGGAAGTGGGAATAGAGAGCTCATTACACATAGGGTTCCCTTTTGTAATTGTCTGGTAAGTACTCTTGAACATATCAGGCAATCCCATATGCTCTCTGAGGTAACAAAATTTACCTCTGCAATTTCTTCATTAGTAGGCCACATATCCTTAAAGTACACATTCTTTCCATCCTTCCCAGTTCCAATTGTCAATGTTACGCTGAAATTAATTAATTAATACATACATACATAGACACCAAACACATAAATCCATTACATAGAGCAATGAAAATCATCAATAATGTTTTCTTATACTATAGAATAGGCCAGATGAGTGTACCAATTCTTGGATCATTCAAGGCAGGTAACACATAAATCCATATATATATATATATAAATATAGACACCGAACACATAAATCCATTAAATAGAGCAATGAAAATCATCAAAAATGTTTTCTTATACAATATAGACCAGATGAGTGTACCAATTCTTGGATCATTCAAGGCAGGTAAGCTGTAAAATTTTCCAAACTCTCCACCCCCAGGTTTGGGAAGGCTGGTCAGTATTCCCTTGAAAGCATTATCAGAAGCTGAAACAATTCAAGAATAAACGTGTTATCAAATTCATATCATGTAACACCAATTACTTTACAGACAAGGAAATCACAAAGTGCATAACCAAGTCAGATGGTTATCCGAAGAAGAAGGTTTAATAATACATTTCTGTTCAAAGATTATCAATCAATGTACCAGAAAGATGAACAAACCAAGTACATAAACACAAAGCTATAACTTTCTCTCTCTGTTTTTTTTTTTTTCTATTTTGTTTTCTGGCTCAATTGTTGACACACCAATTTAAATAGAATTTTAACTTAAAAAACAATGTACAACAATATTTTACTTATTGTCCTACTTATTCTCACCTGACAAAGCTAGACTGTTTAATAATAATTAATATTTCAAAAGCACACGCAAATGAAAAAAAGCTTTTTATCACTGGTCGGGCATCACCAAATTATAATAACTGAAAAATCAAAATAAACCATGAAATTACTTGAATCAGCCCAAAAAACCAAATGTTATAGTCAATTTGGCTCAGTCAATCACTCAATTATCTGAAAATTGTATTTCCCAACATTTCCTCATCAACCAAACAAAAAAACACTCAAATTGTTACTAAAACTCTCGCTCTTTTAATCAACATCACTTAAAAGTCACCGATGCTATTCCATTTCAAAGATTTACTCATCAGCTATAACATTCAACCAAAAAAAACATCTTTTCATAAAAAATATGATCATCATACTTGAAAGAACTACCCGACAATTCAACTCCATTTCCACTCATCTCTCGTCAAAAAATAAGAAAGCAATCCAATCACCATGAAAACAAACAGATATTCCTTATTCCATCACAATCAACTTGAACTCTTTCCAATGCCCGCCATTTTCTCGCAACCAGACACATTACACACCATTGCATGGAAGACCAATTTCATTCAAGCACAAATAAGTAGAAAATATCAACAAAACTCTATCTTTCCCACCATCTTTTCATCAACCAGAATGCATTCCAAACAATCATCAAGAACCGACTTTCATAAGATTCAACCAGCTCAATTTCCAAACCTTTCTCCCCAACCAGACCAAAACAAAAACGCTCGTCACCAAAAGCGACCTTTTTTTTTAACCAAAACAATACTTGACAATCTCACGCACCCAAAGTCGCGATCTTTCACTCAAACCGTTGAAAACCGGACCGGCAATCCTCGCTGAGAGCGAAGGCTAACCGGCGAACGCCATTGGACTCCATGCCTCCGCCGCAGGGCCGCACACCGCAACATCGACGAGAAACTCAAAAGCCGATACTTGTGGCTGAGAAAAGAAACACGCGACTGAGACAAAGCGTAAACGTACCCCGTCGTCGTACTCAAAGCAGGCGAAAATGAAAAGGAAGGCGAGAATCTCATAAACGACGTCGTGGCCAAACGTGCACGAGTAGCCGAAGAACTCGATATATACATTGTAGTTCGCTCACTTTCAAAACCAAAAACCAGAAACAAAATTATTAAAAAAAAAAACAAATTGAATATGGAAACGAAACTGTAATAATCCTAAAAGATAAAAGCTGGGAGAAATTGTAATTAAGGCAACTCAGCTCCTTCCGGATGCCGTTCATGGAAGAGCTTTGCCACAGATGAAGGGGTCTATATAACTAGCAGAGTGGGAGTTGGGTTTTGCATGGACCGTTTGATGGGTTTTGATCAGGAAGAGATTGACGGTGGATATTAGATTCGGGCTGCATTTGACGTTTTGCCACTTCATTTTCATTCGGTTCGTGGCTCTTTCTGGATAAAGTGAATTAGTGTTTTAATTAACATAATTAATGTTGAATTTAAGTTAAATGGTTTTATGAGTCCTCAGAGGCGCGTGTTGATCACAAGACCAATAAAATTATTACAGATTTTTATTTATTTTTTTCATCAAATAATTCGATCATTTCGAGACAAAAGAGACCGGAAAGTCAGTACATTTTTACCAACAAAACGGGCCTAACCGGTACCTTCTGCCAAGACCAAATTTGGAATAAGCTCAGTTTAAATAACCTTAAGCTCCTACTTGAAGGGATTTCGATTTGTTAAGCTTTCGAACATAAAAATTTTGATTTGAATTTATTAAAATATCATCATTTTAATTAATACATATTAACTCATTAAAACAATATCATTTTAATAACCTATTTGAAAAAACTCGTTCAAAAATTTGTTAAGAGATTCACAAAATATTTTGACTCAACTAATCTAACCCTAATTTAAAAACAAGGATGTGGGTAACTTAAGTGAAATGGTAAAACCAAATCAAATATTATAAATTTTAAAATTTGAATTGCAATTTAGATATTTGTAAATCATATTTTTTCAAAATTACGTAGTTGATAAATTTTTTCAATAAACATTGGTGTAGAGAGATCCATGTCAAACCGAAACTCTAATCGAAATTGGATTCAAATCAAGCCGAACACCAAACCCAGCCAAATTGGCTTGGTTCAAATCCCGTCGACATTTGGTCAGTGTCTAACTTTGACACATTCCATTACATAATTCAATGAACCAAAACAGCCATGATACAAGCAGCAGTTGAACTGTGTCTTAACCATGAAAAATTTTACTAAAAACATGTCTCACAATATTCAAACCCATGTTACGATCAAAATTATACATGGCAAACAGGATTCTCATATATGACTTTGCCTACATGAGAAAAAAAATTTCAGAGACAGCTTTGATAATATTCCCCCTATAAGAGGTGAAGATCAAAATCAAACAACATTGATGTGAAAAGAATGTGTGTTTCAGGTGTTGCAACAAAAGCCTGATTGATCAATGATGTATTTCATCAACAAAATTGAATCTGGTTATGATGATTGGATGGCAATCAGAAGCATCTAGGTAGGGACCAGAAATAATAACACTAACAAACCCCTTATTACAATGTTCGAGAATCATCATGTTGGTGGTTGCCATGTCCCTGGTCGAAAGGAGGCGCCCGATCCTGTTGGTTCTGAAGACCTGAAAAGAAGGTTTTGAAGGGAATAAAATAAGATCTTATACTACCATGCATCAGGAAATTTCCTTGTAAATGCTGGAAGTGACTTCAAACATTCATAGCCATGGACACTTTTAGAAGGATAAAAAAAAAGAAAGAAAGGTATCAAAATGAAGGCCAAGGAACTAACTCTGGAACAGGTCTTTCTTTTTCTGCTTCTGCTTCTTTGGTCCTGTAAATACAATTTCTATCATAAGAGCATGAAACTTGAGTCCGCTAATATGCGCTAAATTTTCACAAGGTGTCAAGATGAAATCATGACATCAGCCCAAGGGGCAAGACAACCTTGCATGATCGAACATGGAACCCAAAAGCACTATATCACATTAGTCGTAAATTTCTCTAGTTGTGATTATATAATCTAACTAAATATGTGAACTGTCCCACCTTACACCATCCTTTGCATCAGAAGCTTCTTTAAGTCCTTCACCTTCAAAAACAACGAAAAAAACATTTCAGTATCAAGGGCAGAAATTATATTCTTTCACAAAAGAACGACACACATAGAAGTCAGTAGTTAAGCAACATAGCTCAAGGTTCTCAACAGCTTAAAATACCAAGGAAAAATATACATTCTGTAGTTCCTACATAAACAAGAACCCTGAAATGAGAATCCTGTCCCATGGTTGTTACATGTCTCGTATATTAAACTCAGATGTGAGCCACAATGCAATCAGTCTCATAGACCAGTAATGTCATTAACCACCATAAAAGTCAACACAAAGATCTAGTTGAGTAATTTTCAGGATTTCATTTGAGCTTTGGGGTTGATTTTATTAGTCTTTCTGCTTCTGCATAGGGGGTAAGTTGGTGGCATGGCTTCATTCTATTACTATTGCCACAATTATTTCAGGAAAAGAAAAAAAAAATCTTCTCTTGATATCAATCATACAGCTCAACTCAACTTAATTTCACACCAATTTACCAAGTTTTAGATGCACAAATCCTTTTCTAAGATAAATCACTTGAAATTACACTGACGTCTTTAGTTACTACGTCAATGCAATGACATATTTTGGTAACCTTAAAAAAGTAATCATCAATTATAGAAATACAACAAAAAACAAGTATATGCACCTTCTAAAGCAGTTGGAAATTGCTTGATGAAACTTTTCAAGTCTGGACCTCCAACTTTACCTATAACATGGAGAATTATCATCCGCAAAGCAAAATAACACAGTCAACAAGAAAATAATGCAGCATAACTGACCAGTCCTTGTGCCTTTGGGAATACTGCCTTCCCTGGCTCTCTTTTCTTCTTCTTCTTTCTTGAGAACTATATACCAATAAAAAATGTTTAAATAGTCTATTTAAAAAGCAGTAAGTTTCTAGAATCTAATTTACACAACAATTGAAGTAAATAGTTAAGAACCAATTCTATAGAGAAAGCACCATAAGTAAGATATCCTCGTGAAATAACAAGACTAGAAAAGAAGAAGCATTAAGTTTAAATGCCAAGTGAATGACACATACGGGCAACATTAAGCTTTACACGTTCACGCCTCGCTTCCAGAATAGCCATTTCCTGAAGAGATCCACGAAATTGTAAAATGACATAAGAAGCCATTCTTCTAAGATAGTTAAACAAAAACACTACCAATCAATAATTACACCAAGATATCTCTTTAAACAAAATTAGCTTTGACCATGCAGGCTGATCAACATCACTCATCGTAGAAAATTTCCCTTTCCCTTCTAGATGGACCAGATATAGATCAGGTAATCGAGAAATACAAGAAAAATCATCATTGGTTACCTCTTGAGTAGGAGCTCTTTTCCGCTGTCCATTCAGCCAACATATCCACTCAACTATAAATGGTCAAGATTGCAAGCACTCATTACAATAAGAAACAAAATATGCACAACAAATTAGCACAATGCACTTTCAAATCAAAACCAGAAAACGCTCTGGCTACAGAATCAATAAACTAAAACAATCTTACCTGGAATTGAGGTTGGATCTCGTTCTCCTTTAAACACCACCCATCTTTTCTCTTTCACTAGCATATCATGGAAACAACAAACATTATTTAAACTTAACAAACAAAAATCATGGCATCGTCTCTTCTCATGATCAAATGAACAACATTGTCGCTGCATCTTTAAAATCATTTCATTTTATAAAAGTGGCTAACAATTTACCAAAATGAATACCTAGGGTCAGCCAAACAAAAACAAACTTTTCTTCAATCCCCATGAATTTTGCAGCAGAAAAAAAAGAACCCAATTGCCAAATATGAACAAATATCAAATGAAAATTCATGAATTGAAATATAAAACAAGAAAAAGTGAGACCCTCTTACTGATTCCATCAAGCTCTTCAGTTCTGGTGAAGTAGCGGTTCCCCGCTTTGTCCACGCCAACCAAAGTTCGGCCAGTGAAAAACCCAGCAAGTCTTGAAAAAAGCTTTGACATTTACTCTTCTCCAATATTAAACAATCCAAGAATTTGAATAAAATGGCTAGAAATAAATCGAAATTTTCTGCTTTTTACTTTCTCTTGTTTGCCGAGGTGAATGTTGAATCGGGATGGTGAACTAAGTTTGTTTTTGTGTCTAAACCCGAATAAATGTCCATTCCACCGAGGTTTAGCCTATCCTTTCCCATTCTGTTCCCTAATTAAAAAAATAAAGGCAAAATTATCACTTGTAACCCACAGTTTGATAAATATAATTTCCATCCTCTAAATTTGAAATTTTCATTTTTTACCCTCAGTGTGGCTTATGCTAAACACTCCCTTGAAATTTAGGAAGTAAATGAATAGAGGTAAGCCAGAGTAGTAATTAGTTTGAGTTTAACTTAATGACATAAAGATAGGGCTCAAACTTATCGAGTTGAAAAGATTTTAGTTTGAATTCGAACTTAAAATAAAAACGGTCAATTAAAACTTAGTAAAAAATTACATTTAAACTTATAATTTAAAAAAAAATTACATCTAAATAGGGATATGTACAATTCAGTTTTGTATAGTTTTAAAAAATTTTCGAACCAAATTGAAAAAGGAACAATTTAATTCCATTTAGATTATAATCTGAATTTATTAAAAATCATTTATTTATGAATTTTTTATTTAATAAATAATTTTTAAATTATAATTATTAAATATATAAAATGAACGTAAAATACATATACAATAAACATGTAAAAATAATAGTAAGATAAATATTTAAAAAGTGATATAAACCTCTTAATTATTGTGTGATGTTTAATTATTTAAAAGTATAATTATTTTCAAAATTATCAAAACTCATAATTAAATTTTAAAAAGTTAAAAAACACTCCACCTTTATTGAATTTCTAAGACTTTTAAAAAAACTCATTAACACCCCTAAAAAGTTTATAAACTTATTTTAGTTTTAAATATATAATTATGTGTTATTAACATTTTTATCTATATTTATATTAGTAATTTTATGATAATTTTTAATTAAAATTAATTTAAATGAGGGATTAAAAAATTTAATAAAGTTTTTATGATAAAGCATTATTTAGTTTAAGGTTTTTTTTTTAATCTTTTTAATAATTTGAAAAAATATCAAAATTTTTTAATAAATCTAACATGGGGATTAAAAATAGCTTTTTATCAAACTTAATGGCAAGAATATTATTTTAAGAATTTTTGGGTAAAAAATTATTTAACATATATATATATATATTCAATATGATTTATTTGGATTAAAAATGCTGGAAATTGTAACGCAAATTATAAGTCAATCCGATATAATTTTTAAATAATTTAGTTCGTTTTAAAGTTTAAATTAAATCATATACACCTCTATATCTAAACACTAAATTCATATATTTATGAATTTTTCACACAAATTTTAAAATTTTAAATAATTTAAACCATTTTTATCTATATACAAAACTTGTGAGCCAAATTTGTTATAAATTTAAATTTAATTTCGATAGATCAAACTCATAAAAGATGAATTTATTTTAGAACTTCTTCAAACTCAATTTCAAACTGTGTTGACTAGGATCCAAGCCCTAATTGCTCTAAGGTCACCAAAACCGGTTCTTTGCTTATAACAAACAGACGGACAACCCGATTCAGCCTCCGCCTGCCTTACCCGTCAATTTTCTCCACGACCAAACAAAGCCCTGCCTCGATCACTTTGTTCCTACACATTTCAGGTTGGTCAGCAGTGTCCCATTAAGCCATTAAATCTCCTGCTTCTATAGTTTCGTCAAGGTAAGATTTTTGTTTAAATTTTAAACCCAAAATCTTACTACTCAGAAAACTCTATAAAATCCTACTTTTCTATTGCCAGAGGTCTGTCAGAGAACCAAAACACCATCAAAACCTAATTCTTAGTCATAAAAGAGCGTCAAGATCATGTCTTGCTTAAATTTAGCCACATGGGTATCTTCAAAATGTAACACATTTTCCCTTTCATTCTTAGACCAAAACTCATGTCACAATCTTTACCATACATCATTCCTCAAATACCCTTGTCAACATTCAGTATTTGCACCAATCCATTGTGGTATTCGCGAGCTTAAAGAACGGATGAATGCAGTGAAGAACACTCAGAAGATCACTGAGGCAATGAAGCTTGTTGCGGCTGCAAGAGTCAGGCGAGCCCAAGAAGCTGTGATTAACAGTAGACCTTTTACTTTAAAGCTTTTAGAATTTATTTATGCTGTAAATGAAGAGTTACAAGCTGATTATATTGATCTTCCTTTGACAAATATTAGGCCTGTTAAGAAAGTTGCTCTGGTTGTTATTACTGGGGACAGAGGTCTGTGTGGTAGTTTTAACAATGCTGTAATCAGAAAGGCTGAAACACGGATGGCTGAATTGAAAGGAAATGGACTTGATTGTGTGGTTGTCAGTGTAGGGAAAAAGGGTAATGCTTATTTTGAAAGGAGTGATGTTTCAGTTGTTAGGAGTATTGAGGGAAGGGGGTTTTATAGTGTAAAGGAAGCACAATTGATTGCCGATACCGTTTTCTCGCTATTTGTTAGTGAAGAGGTTGATAAGGTAGAATTAGTGTACACTAAGTTTGTGTCATTGGTGAAATCCGATCCTGTGGTTCATACGTTATTACCTTTATTGATGAAAGGCCAGGCTTGTGATGTGAATGGGAAGTGTATCGATGCTGTGGAGGATGAGTTGTTTAGGCTGACAACTAAGGAGGGGAAGTTGGTTGTTGAGAGAGATAGTGTTATCCTGAATGGTGAGGGATTATCACCTCTTATGCAGTTTGAGCAGGATCCAGTTCAGATTCTTGATGCAATGATGCCGCTATATTTGAATAGTCAGATTTTGAGGTCATTGCAGGAATCAGTGGCTAGTGAGGTTGCAGCGAGGATGAGTGCCATGAGTACTGCCACAGATAATGCTGTTGAGTTGAAGAACAATCTTTCAATTGCTTATAATCGGGAACGTCAAGCTAAAATCACTAGTGAACTATTGGAGATTGTTGCTGGAGCTGAGGCGCTTACACTTTCAGATTAACTTTGACACTTTTTTTTTTCCTTGGTTCAATTGTTCTGTGAGAATTTTGCACTTTGTTCCAAATGCTAGTAAAGGAATCTATTGTTTTAGAGGGAGGTTCATAAATTGTAGAGATGGTTTCTTTGAAATAAATACAACTTTATTCTCAATTTGTCTTGTAGTCTTTGCATTTTGATTATGCTCATGGATCCTAAATTGTGAAATGAATTTGCCACCGGAATTTAAACTAGTATTTGCAAGCCTAAATGTAGGATTTAGGTTTATCATTTGAAAGAGCTGCTATTCTAATAGAAAAATCTAAGCTTCTAACTTGAGTTCTCTGGCCTTCCTACTGGAACCATCTTGTGAGTTTAAAATTAAATACCTGATTAAGTACACCCAGAAAATCATCCGGGTATATATTTAGGATCAGGTTTTTGTCGCAGTTAAGACTACCAAGATATTGCAGGTTGAAGAGGGATTTGTGTATCAACAAATTAAAGTGAGTAATGAATGATTGATGTATTTACAGGTTGAAAATGTGTGATTGATGCATTTACAAATCATGATTTTTTAGTTGTAGACTTTTGGATTTCCAGAACTTCTGATTAATATATGGTTTGTAACAGTTTCTTCAGGCTGACATCTTCAGGAGCTCTCTAGCATTTATCCAATTAGGTACCTGCAAATTATGTTAAGAATTACTGCCCAGATCATGTTTGTTGCTGGTTTCTTCCTCTTGCATGGAAGCAGTTACTTTGTGCATAAAATGCCTTGAATGGTCTAAAGAAAGAAAAATTGAAAGAGATAAAAGAACTGAAAGTTTATTGAGGAAGTTGCAGACCCCAGATCGTCTTCTTTTCTGTTTTTTTTTTTTTTTTTACTCTGAGAGGAAGAAAACTTCAGCACGCAGCCTGAGAGCTTTTCATTTCAGTCCAAGAGCAATCTAAATTAGTCAATTTAGTACTGAAAATTTTATGCAAAAGACAGAACATCTTTTCTGCAATTTGTTAATCACAATTTTTAGCGGTCAGAAACGCATTGGAGCAAACTGGACTAGAACAAGATTTAAATCAGGCTACAAGATGTCTTGATATTGCCTCAATTTGCACATAGCAGATCACTTAAAGCTACAAGGTATCCTCTGCCTTGAGCTTTGGCCTTACGGTATTGTCCTTAAAAGAGAGCGAGTTAGATAATGAGTTTATATTGATCCAAAGTCCTTAGCTTCCATTCAATATAAGATTTTTTGTATCATTACAAGGTTTTTTGTTTCTGAATCTTTTCATGTAATTGAGCTTGAAGGTTTTGAAAAAAAAAACCAGATTCATCACCTGGACAGAATAGGAAACCTCACTGTTAAGGCTTTTAACAGCAAAGTGAAGCAGATAGAAATGTTTTCTGTTTTTGAATCTTTTTCATTAAACTGGGTTCATGTTTGTTCAACCATAGATGATTAACTTACAAACCTCCCAAGATATTGTGGTCCAACTCAAAATTACAACGCGGATTAAAGCAAGTATAGCTTCCAATTTAAACTTTGATCTACTAGAAAGTAAATCACTCTCTTCACAAAAATTTAATAATGGGATGTTGGTACAACAAAAAGGATTCTAACTAAACTGAATTTAAGTCAAATCACAATCCAAGTTTGAGCAACTCTGATTGAATCCATCATTGTTTATGACTATATTGAAACTTATATTATAGCACATGTGTTACAATTGTTGATGATATTTCCTTTGAGGAAGATGAAAAGGGGTTTCCCCTCAAGAGCAAAATTCTGCAAGGAATCAAGTGGCTGCTGCTTTCTGGAAGATGGAGACAGATGGGCCAACATATCTCACTCATGTTCTTATCATACTTTTTTCATTTTAAATTTTTTTCTTTCTCTCATCTTGAAATTCAACCAATTCACTGTGAATTTATAATCTGCCACCAAGTTGCATGCTGTTTCTGTTCGCCTATGAATGGCAATTTGATTGCCTTCTTTCCATAAATTTTTTTTTTAATACATATCCCTCCCTCTTTAAGTTTTACCTTTTTTATTGGCCAAATCACTATTTTTCTTCTATTAAATTTTCAAAAAATTAAATTCTTATTCATTCTTTATTTTTATTTATGAATTTTGAGAAATGAAAGAAAAAAAAAAGAAAAAAAAAGATTAATTTATTATATTTTTTAATTAAAATTTCAAAAATGATAACTTCTTAAACAAAAGATAATAATATAATATTAAGAGAAAAATGAAGATTTGACACCATAAATATATTAATAATTATGTAATTCTTGACTATAAGATCAAAATTGATCTTCCTTTTTCTTCCGTATCAATTATTTAGGGTGTATGTTCATACTTTTTCTTCCTAAAAAGCACGAAAATTACACCATTAGAGTCATGTGAAAAATATATAATAATCGAACATGACATGTACATATAAAACGACTCAAAATATAAGTAAAATTTATTTTCTTTAGAAACAACAAAAATAATAAATTTTAACCGTTTTAAGATTTGTTCGATCACAATTTTGTTAATATCTTCCATTTTTAGGTAATAACAAGTATTTTCTAACGTGATAATATAATTATATAATATATTTTTATTCTATAAATACAATTTTTTTTGTATATTATAATATTATTGTTTTATTAAATTTTTTATGGCAATAGATAGAGACTTCTTTGTCAATTTTCAGAAAGGCAGGATGGGAAGAAAAGAAGACAAAACAAATCCATGGTTTTTATAATGTCAAACTTGTGTCATTTTCACATGCTCAATGCACATTGGTGGCTTTTATTTGGCCAGATACAATGAATTGGCTCCCAAATTGCCCATGTGGGTCACATTTTGGCCTTGTCCATTACTAAAACCTAACAAAATAACCCCTCAAATCTTCCTTCCTCTTCCACTTTCTTCCTTCCTTGCTTTTTATTCTTCACATTTTCTCTTGAATTTCTTCCCTTAACAAACACCTACCACTTCTGACCTAAAGAAAAGACCCCCCCTTTTTCCCCACAAATCGAAGAATTCATACCTTGTACCGTTACTCATGATCATATTAATACGTTAATGTCGATTGATTCAACGATGAATCTAATATCAAATTGATAACCATATATTATTTTGAATATTGAAAAAACTTGTGTAACCATCTCATTTCGTGACAAAAATTTGACACATATATGACTAAGATTGGATACGACACAAATATATTTATATTTGATTTGAACGAATATTATTTAAACTGGTAATCAATGAACTCAAACACAAATACACGTTTTGAATTTCTTAACAAACCAATATAAAAACAAATACAAACATTTTATATAAATAATTCATATATCTTTTTTTACTTGTGTTTCAAAAAAAAAAAGACATCATTTTATTTAATAAATAAATTAATGTTATATTCAATCAACGAAAAAATTTCTTATTTCTGTAAACATAAATATATATATATAGAGTAAAAATTAATAAATATAAATAAATTAATATGTTATTATATATAATTAATTATTTAAATTATTTAATTATATGGCAATTAGACGAATTTTTTATATTTTTTATTATTTAATTATATTATTATAATTTATAATGCTCCTTTCAGGAAGTTTGAAGATGAGAAAGGTGGAAGATGACTATACTTAGCCCACTAATCCCAAGTATAATTATAATAATCTATTATCTAATTTGTCATTATTATTAATGCCAATCAAATTGCTAATGGCCTACACAATAATATTATAAGGCAAGTGACCAAATCCATTCCAAAATATCCTTTTCTATCTTCAACTTTTATAATTTCCTATAATTTATCACCCCCATTTCTAAGAAGTTACTCCCAAAGTGTCATCTACCACCTACCTTGGATCGAACCGATTATAATTAATCGTGTTTTATTAGATAAAATCAAAAATTTAATCCTTATATCAAATTTAAATGGTTTAAAAGAAATCAACCAAATGGACCCTTAGACTACATTATAAAAACACTCTGTTTTCCTGTGACTGACTCAGTGCTGATTATGTTCCCAGTCAGAACAGAGAATGTTAGATTGAACAGAAGGAAAGTTTCTAAATTTTCCAAATAATTTTACCCTTTTACTTCATTATCATAATTTTTACCTGAGTGCTTCTGGCTTTGTCTTGTTCAGAGAAAATAAAAATAAAAATAAAAATAAAGAATTCTCTGGCTTTATAAGCCATCAAGTTAAAGACAAACACGTTTCAATGTAAATCTCTTGCAGACAAACCAGTCTTGTTTTCTGTTTTTGTTCTGTCCTGTTCTGTTCTTGGTCCCTTGAATTCTCCTCCATAAGAATCCCTCATAAACCCAGCTTCAATTCTCAATCAACTTCATGTAACAATCCAGTGCTTTGAATTTTGTTATCCCAAATTTCAAGATACCCAACAGAAAGTAGGCGACATTTTGGAGGTTTTCTATTCAAGTAAAGGTAGAATCTTGCTTTGGTGGATGAATTTTTGAGATTTGTGAGATGCCCAGTTGAGTAAACCTGAAAATCCATCTGGGAATTTGAAGAATCTGAAATTTTTATTTTTTATTTTTTAGGTTTCAGGGACAAGCCAGCAATGGTGAACAGCTATGGCTACTTCAGGAAAGGCAGTGGAGTATGGAGATCGTTAACCGATGGAGATTTTGAAGAAGAAGACGTGTGGGCTGTTCTCAAAGAAAGAAGAGACTCAACAATTACTTCCTCAAAGGCTAGCCAATTTATAAATTCCGAATTCGAACCTTCCATTGCCGTTCAACGCCGCCTCCCTTCCGCCGCACTAATGATCCCAAAAACCGCCGCCAATGGTGGCAACACCAGTAGCAGTAGCAACAGCAACAGCCCGGAACCCACAAAGCTTCAATCTGCCCCGGTGAAAATCCCCGATTGGTCAAAACTTAATGCCCACCACCGCCACCACCACTACTACAAGTCAAAGAAATCCTCCAAGAATGTCCATGGTGATGATGATGATGATAATGATGAAGATGACCATAGTTTTGGCGATGATGATGATGATGAAGATGGTTCTAGTTCAAAGGTTCCTCCACATGAGTTCATTGCAAGAAGGCTTGCAAGGAGTCAAATTGCTTCATTTTCAGTGTTTGAAGGAGCTGGGAGGACACTCAAAGGGAGGGATCTTAGCAAAGTGAGGAATGCTGTTTTGACAAGGACTGGTTTTCTAGAGATATAATTATTTTTAAATTCAATTCATAATTGTGGTATTATTGTTATTATGTGTTTTTTTTTTTTTTTTTTTTTATGGAATGGTTTTTATAGGTCTTAAAAATATTTGTTTAGGTCAGTCTTATTTAGGGTTTCAAAGAAGAACAATCAAGTACTTTCATGTAAAAAATTTGTAATTATATATTTTGAGTGATTCTAAATTAAAAATAAATTAATATTTAAATTAAAATATATTTAATTTTAATTTTATTTGATTATATACACGGAAGTAAATCTTTTTTGTTTTATTTTTGTTGATTTTTTTGGTTAATTAGAGAAAATTGACTCGTATTTTGTTTTTATTCATAAAATTTTTGAATTTAATAACCGAACTTATAATTTGAAGTTCTTAAATCAAGAATAATACTTTACTATAGAATATTATATTTAAAAATATAATTCGAATCCCGACTTATATTTAAAGATATAATTCGAATCTTAGCTTTTATTATTATCTCTTGATTCTTCACCAATTAGCCCTTTCTATCATGCTAGTTGGTTACTTGATGAAAATAAAGTGGATGATTCTATTTATAACCCTATTTGCTCCATCAAATTGTTTGTACTTGTTCTTGCAGTATAATGACATTTTTGTCCTTGAACTTTAAGAAAAATGACACTTGGGGTCCCAAAAAAGGAAGTGAACATTGTCAAGTCAGATGACTTCCATTTAGAGGATTTGTGTTGTGTTTAAGCTTGACAAGTAAAATGTCTAAAATGCCCCCCATTTGTTTGACAAGAAAGAGTAGATATTAAATAAAAAATTGTGGACATGTTAGGAAGAAATTTTCCCCAAAACCAAATATTATTAACTTTTGGTTAGAAATTTATTTAAATCAAACTAAATTCGAATAAGGGTTAGTCCAAATTTAGTTTAAATTCAAAATAATCAGTTTAAGATAAAAGTAAATTAGTATTAGGAAAAATCAATGAAAAAAAAAGTCATTAATGAGAGAACTTATGTGTAACAATCGCAATGCAAAAAGGATTTGAATTAAAAAAAATTTAATTTAAATTTGACTTATTTAAGTCAAATAATAATTTAAATTCAAGCAACTTCAATTGAGTTTCGACCTTAATTCCAATTTGAGGTTTTAAAAAAAATTTAAATCGAATCACTAAATCGATTTAAATTTAAAAGAATTAGTTTAAAATCGATAAATTAAGACTCAAATTTAACTCAAAAATAGTTTTACTTTAAATTTCATTTAAGTCAATTCAAATTTAATTCGTTTAATCATAACTTAAGTAGTTTATATTGAATCCAGTCTTATTTGAATTATTAAATCATATTCCACATACATACATACATACATATATATATATATATATATATATATATATATATATATATATATATATATATATATATATATATATATATATTATAAGGACAATAAGTTTCATATCCTTGCAATTCAAACCCTAAAATATTTGTTGGAAACATTAGCCTTATGTATGGCCATTGTTTAAGTTCTAGAAGACTAATATCATATTAAGATTCATGTCACCATACATATTGGCAGAGGCAGAACCTAAATTTCCACAAATCATAACATCAACATCTAACCCTTTTTGAAATCTAATAATCCATCCGTTCATAAGAATCTGTTATTTTTCTCGATTAATTTTACGTTTTAGTAGCTCTTAAACCTTAAACATAACAATAATTAACCTCAATGAAACTAGAAATTGCCTTAACTTTAACTTCATCGAAGCCTTTTAGTTCCTCGAGTGCTAGATTCACAAATTCTTCTATCTTCTTCGATTGTTTTGGTATTGCCCTTCGGCATATTCCTTGTATCATTCCAACATAAAAACCGTACCTTCTCATTTTCTCAATCTCCTCCTCGCTTCCACCTCCTAATATTGTGCCACTTACAGCACCACACGCGTGTAATGCACCTTCTTTTTTTTCATATGTATAATTCATTAACTCAATGTAACGTGGGTCTTTATCATCTAATTGACTAGATAATACTTCGTTATATTGCCCATCTACCATTTCTTGTGACCCGAAGGCACGTGTCATCTCGATCATCACCCGTAAAATTTGATCTGAATTCTTTTGTGCCGGGTTGTCGGATCTAGCCAATAGCTCAAGCCCAAAGGGCAGTATCCCATCCGGAAGGAGAAGCTCTACATTTGGGTTATAAATATGGTCGGCCATGGGCCTGGAAGTGGGTACGACTCTGGGGCGGTCCGACAGCGGAAGCTGCTCGTGAGTATAAGCACCTGCATGCATAACATGCAGGGCAGAGGCTGCAGCCACTGCCTGGTCACGGTGGCCGCCGACCAGCTCGCAGGAGGCGATACACAAAGCCGGGGCCGTGCTCGGCGGGGAAGTAAAGACAAAATGGCGCATGGGCTCAAAAACCTGGACCGGCTCCCTCAGCGGAATGGCTTGCTTGAGATGAGACTCAATATCCTCATGAATGGACGCCCAGTAAGGTTTACTTTGCGACATACTCACCATCATGGGCCTGTACGACATCGATGGACGGCTGTGACGATGCTTCCCAGAGGAAACACGGACCGTGTGATTGATCTTGGCCAGAGCTCCTGCCATGACTGAAACTAAGAAAACAGAGAACTGAAAGAGAGAAGCCCGTGAAACGTGACGGCGTCAAAGTCATATATATAATAAAAGTTTATAGACGGTAAGTTTGGTATGCAACCCACGTGTCAAACGTTTAAATTTCACGCATAGATCGTCCCGATCTTGATGTGGTTGGGAAAATACCACGTGTGTCTCATTTTTTTTACTCCTCTTGGACTTTTACGTAATTTTAAACCAGTTCTATTTTGTTGACAATAGAGCACCGTCAAGGTTGAATATCCAGGGACACAATCGAATCAAGGCTCGAGTTCAACTCAATTGTCTTTTAAGTCCGGTTTGAGTTTAAATCAATAAATTAAAAAGTTTTTGTTTGAACTTGAAATAATAACAATTTACTCGAATTTGATTTGATTAATTATAATTAATTAATATTTTATAAATAACTTTTATCAATTACCATTCATGTTCGAAGTCAATAAAAAAAATTTAGAAATGTAAGTGTAATGTTTTAAAATTTTAAAATTTTTTAATATTTTATTTGAGTCAAATCATGAGTTCATAAATTTATCAAACTGAGTCAATCAAAAAAAAATTTAAACTCGACTCAATAATAATCGAATCAATTTATAAGTATTACATGAGTTGTTTGACTGATTTATAGTCTTGGTTAATTGAATTTAATTCAAACTCTTTGAATTTGATTTGTAACTAAGACTCAAAAAATCATATTTTAATTCACATAAATCTAAACTTAAGTTATAGATTAAACTTATTTTTTTTAAATAAATTAAATTCAAATCAATTTAAATATTTTAACTCAGTTTTGATTTTAACCAAATTTAAAATTAAATTATTTCTAACACCATCATTCTAGCACTTTGAAATTTAGTACAACCTTTTAATAATGGCCATATGTCTTATTTCCACCCAAGGTTTCCTTAATCAACAACTTCATCAAAAACTTTTTTAAAAATCAAATACTTAATTATTAACTAAAATTAATAATTAAATTTAATGATTAATCATTAAATTTAATTAATTAAAGATGTATTTTATCTTTTTGACTACAAAATTTGAAAAATAAAATTAATAAAATTTAATTTTAAAAATAATTAAAATATAAAATAATATTAATATAATATTAAAAAGTAATAAAATTTTTTAAAATTAATAAAAAATAAAAATAAAATAAAAGTTTAAAAATTGGCTATCTCTAGGTCAACATGTTTAAATTTGATCATTTCTGACATTCTTCAATAATAAAGACAGTATGATCTGTCCATCAATTGAATCAAATAATCATTTTCGATTACTTAATTATGTTTATAGTGCCCATGGCCATTTTTAAAATTTTTTTTTAAAAATTTTTTTAATTTTTATATTAAAATTTATTTTAATATTAATATTAATTATATTTTTAGTAGAAATTATTTTAGTTATTTTATTAAAAATATTAATAAAATTAGATGAAAATTGGTCAATGAACGGGCGCTGGATTTTCAAAAGCTTCTGCGCGAGAATTGGCATTTAGGAAAACCTTGGGTGGGAATAAGTTGTTTATCTTCTAAAAGGCCAGAAAACGACAAGGCGTCACATCACAAAAAGCGAAAGTAACAATTCAGACAAGACAATGTTCGTCGGCAGTGTCATTTAGTACCGGCCATCACGTGATTCACGCTTGGGCTTATGGGCCCATCATCTTCCAGCCAGACTCTCTTCCCCTAACTCTGGAGAAAAATACAAGAACATTATTTTCAAAATTCTGTTTTTAGTCAATTTTATTATTATATTATCTTGTTTGATCAGCATCAGTTCGAACTCTAAATATTTAGATTAATTTGAATACTTGTTTTATAAAAACACATGTAGTTTTTAATTTAAACATGACTCGTTTTATTTATATTTGAATACGAGACTAAATAGTTTTAATCAAATTTAAATCTAAATTATCCTAAAACTTAAATATTATATTATCCTCATATTTTTATAGTTAAATATTATTGAAAAAACATATAAATTTATAATAGAAAAGAAAATGAAATTCAAAACCCTAATTTAGAATTGAGTAAATTACATTTTTCTACGTAACGTTGGGTTTAAAAACACTTTCTTATTTATATTGATATAAATAATATTTATTTGTCCTTAATAAGCTTGGTATGTTAAGAAGTGAAATTACATTTTCTGATCCAAAGTTTGGGCTAAAACATTTCTATACCTTTATTCAACATAAATAACAATTTTTCATGAAAATCAAACTTTATTTTTTGTAACGACAAATCCACTCTATCTCAAACCTCTAAATTCGCTAGCCACACAAAATTTGACATAAAACACACTTCCAAAGGGTTAGTCGAAAATCAAGATTCAAATAGATAAGAGTCTCAACTAATGAACTAACGAAAGAGCAAGAAAAATCTGAGTAATGGGTTGGGAGATTATCGGATGACATCAAATAGCGTGTATTCTTGTGGTGAAAGAGTTTAAATCTATATTAAGACAATATATCTTATGTATATTAAGAAAACGATTTTTAATTTATCTAATTTATGGTTGCAAATCTTAATAATCATGGGTACTAGATTTACTATATCTAATTAGTTCGGATTAACCCTAGAATGAGTGAGGGTTTTGAGTCATAAAAATAAACATATTTGTTTAAATTGATACAGATTAGTTTTTAAAAGGTTATGTCTACGCATAAGATATCCAGGGACAAAATGGCTAAGCAACCATCATGATAATCCATGGCAAAATATTTGCATGGGCATGTTGTCTTCTGATTATGGAAACTTTTACATTTTCCTTTCCATCCCATGAGCCCCATTCGAGAAAAATTTGCTTCTTTGATCATCATGACTTGTAGAATCCATTATTTGAGCGCATTTTCTCTTCACGTGCAGCATGTGTATATACATTCTTTATCCCTGCGTCTCTTTTCGCCCCTAGAGTGATTGATTTTGACAATAATGGGAACTTAGGACTCATCTTCAAGGTGGGAAGTGGGTGGTTATCAAATGGGCAGAGACAGTTAGGAAAGGGAAGGAACAGGAGAGAGATTGGGGAAGGAGAGAGGGGAGATATAGAAGAGGGATTGGCCAACTACCTTTGGCTGATAAAGGATGAGAGATGAACTCTCCAAAGCCAATAGAAACAGAGAGCCTAACATCTTGAATAGATAGACAAATTAGGAAGGGATTTTGGTCTCCTGAAAGCCAAATCAGGGAGAGAAAATCGTTGATTGTTTATTCTTGTATTGTTAATGTTTTATATATAAAAGAATAACAGTGTTGTAAGATAAACATACACCTAAAAAGGTGGTTATACGTCTGTCCCATATAATACTTTATGGTAATCTTCAAAAGAATAACGACTTTCATCCAATCTCGCTCATTGTAAAATTGGTCTCGTTCATCTTATCTTTTCTTTTAATAATTTATTTGCTTATCAAGTTCCTGACAGACAACCAGAGTCATAGACTGAAAATGTCCTTAATTATATTAATGACTCCATTAATAAGGACAAACCCTAGTGAGTTTGGAGCTAAATATGCCTCTTCAATGTTCATTAATTACTATGATCATTAGTCTTAAATAGAGCAAACACAATGATTATCAAGTCAACTGTTTTTGATCTTTATTTGTCTGTTAACCACTACACACTTTAGCCTTCCAGGACTCAGAACTTTCTTTATCTTGCAATGTCAAAAATGGCAAGACAAAGAAGAAGACACTATATTTACCAAAAAAATAATAAAATATTTACCAAAAAAAAAGAAGAAGACACTATTGTAGTCTTCTTGCAGAATTAATTTATTTTTTTCCCAAAAGATTTATAATTTGTTAACTGGTTATCTGAAAATTTCTGAATTTAGTAAAAGCTTTGGGAATCCAGGCCATGTGCAACAGCATGATAGTGGAAATTGGAATTAGTTGAATAATTCTCAAGATAGTGGAAATGGGAATTAGCTGAATAATTCTTTTACCTAAATTATACGATGAATAGGGATAATTATGAACTCTGTGAGAAAAAAATGAATATAAAAACGTTTTTACCATGGTTTAATTTATTATTCAAAAGTTTATGTTTACCATTATATAATTACAGAATATCAATTTTCAAATACAAAAGTACTAGAACTGTGTCTCTTTTTTTTTTTTTTTTTTCTACTTCTGCTACTTGATTATCAAAGTATTCTTAATACAAATGTAAATCTAGAAAATAATTACATGACCTTGAATTGATAAGAGATGGCAATTTTTGTTTTTTTTTTTTTGGCATAAACAAAACTATTACATGGAATTCTTTTACCTCCTTTTTATTGACAGAGTTTCTATCTATATTATGAAATATTTGCGATTAAGCAATATATTTAATTATTGGCCGAATAGTTTGTCACTGATTAATTACTCCGCGTGTTTGGGTTCATGAGTTTAGTTATTATCGGTTTTCACATATCAAGACAATTATGTCATGCACCTAATTGAAATAATGAAATTAACAGCGTATCTTGGACAGTGAACAGACATTGAAGATATAAGACAGATGGGAGAGGTAGTTGTAATGTCAAAGGAGGAAGGAGATAAGTACAACTAAGGGAAATCTGAGTTTAACAAGAAAGGTTTATATTTTATATTATCTCTATATACAAACATTCAACAGTATGTTGTAGGGTCTTCTTAACTCACTTGCACCTAAGAGCCTTACGCCATCCCCAGTTGCTGGTCATACAGACAAAGAAAAGCCTCAGAACGCACCGAAACATTAGCAAGTTTTGGTCTTTAAAGTTTTCTGGAGGTGGATAAAAAGATAGATATGTGAAGTAAACAGTGCTTATTCATGTGTGTGTGCTTTTGTAGAGTTAAGTTAGTGTTAAGTTGAGGGAGAAAGTTTGATTTTTGGATCTGAATTTGGGGTCTTTGAGGTAGTTCACTTGAGATTTGAGGTGGATTTGTTTTAGTTTAGCTCTTGGATTAGTTGTTTTGAGGAGAAAAAGAAAAAAGGAGCAAAATGAGTTGGAAGAGTAGAGGAGGAGGGTTAGAGTCAGCTTCAAAGAATTTAGTTTCAAAAAAATGGACCATCTTGATTTGTATTGGTTGCTTTTGTGCCGGGATGCTCTTCTCTGATAGGTAATTTTCTCATTGTAACTTGCTTTCTTTCTGTTTTTGAAATTCTTGAACTGCGCTTCCAGCTTCTCTTTGTAATTGGGTGGTAGTATTTAGTTCATCAGGTTTGTGGCTTCTGTTTTATTTCTGGAAAGGACTGATTTTAATGAAATTTTCCTATAGGTGTGTTGTTAATACTTCTGAAAGATGATTTCTTGTTTCTTGTAATTCTTTGGTTTGTTAGGTTCTATGACTAGTAGATGGATCTGAACTTTATGTAAAAGATTCAAAACTATTCAGAAATTTGAATTTTAGCTGTTGGTTGCCAATTTAATCAAAGTTTGAAGTGTCGGTTGCTACAGTGACATATCAAACAAAGTTCTTCAAGAGTCTGGCTGCTATGCTCCGTTACCGGTGCAGTGATTCAGAGCTGTCATTTATGAATTTTCTAGCTCCTTTTTGTGTTTTCCCTTCTCCGGGAACTCAATTTGGTCCAAGTAACACGCTGCTAATGCGGTGGCATACTGATTTCTGGATCTGTTGCTATGGGGTACAACCCAGAAAAGACCTCTGAAAATTATGAACCTTACCATCATACTATTCTTATATCTGAATTATCATAGTGACCAGCAGTACGTTTCTTCACCGAAAGATGTGCTGCATTCGCTCTTAGTTGCAATCTAATCTTTCTTTGTTCTTTGGTTTCTTCATAGTGATTGAATTTGACTTGAGTTAATCATGGTTGGATCATGCTGTTTTATGTGTTAACAGATGCTTAAAATTCAACTAAAGCTGTACTTTATCTTGTACGCTTGTGTTGGTAACAGAATGTGGACAGTGCCTGAAGTTAAAGATATACCAAGAGGAATGGGGGGTGAAGAAGAAAAGCTAAAGCTGATTTCTGAGGGTTGTGATACGGTTAGTATGAGTATTCAATCATTCGAAAGTTGAAAATTTTCTCATTTCAGTGCCTCTTCTTTCTTTCTTTTTTTAGAAGGATGCGAAGCGTGAACCGGAAGACATTTTGGGGGAGGTTTCAAAGACTCATCATGCTATACAGTGAGGATACTATAAGATTTATGTCTGCTCATTGCGGTGAACTTTATTTTGAGTTTATCTGTTGACTGTATATGAAATGCAGAACATTGGATAAAACAATCTCAAACTTGGAGATGGAGTTGGCTGCTGCAAAAGCAGCACAGGAATCAATTATTAATGGTTCTCCCTTGTCAGATGACTTAAGGATTAGCGAATCGAGTGGTAAAAGAAAATATTTAATGGTTGTAGGAGTCAATACTGCTTTCAGCAGCCGAAAGCGAAGAGATTCAATTCGTGCCACTTGGATGGCGCAAGGTTGTCAATTAGTTACCTGCAGTCTTTTTCATTGACCGTATTGTTAACATTTAATTGATTTGTGAATAAATTTGTATGAAAACTAGGTGGAAAAAGGAAGAAGCTTGAGGAAGAGAAGGGCATTATCATGCGCTTTGTAATAGGTCACAGGTGGGTAGTTCATCATGTTCAAATCTGATATGCCCAGTTTTAGAACCTTGTTGTCCTAGTTCATAATTTTTAATTGGCAAAACCAAACATCTGCTTGAGGGATGGAAATTGACAAAATTTTCCAAATTTTTGTTCATCTTAGCACTACTTCGGGTGGTATCCTCGATAGAGCCATTGAAGCAGAAGATAAAAGACATGGTGACTTTTTGAGGCTGGTAGGACTGCTTCTGTAATACCAAAAATAGTCTGCACATATAGTGTGAGCATTAACTATAGATATATGAGCAGGAACATGTTGAAGGTTACCTCGAATTGTCAGCCAAGACGAAGATATTTTTTGCCACTGCAGTTGCTTTGTGGAATGCTGATTTCTATGTCAAAGTTGATGATGACATACATGTAAATATAGGTAAAGAAAAAGTCACCAAAATGGTTATGTTTTACATGAACTGAAGCAGTCTGAAGGCCACTCATCGCTAAAAAATATTTTCCTTAAATATTTTATTTTCCTATATTCTTACACACTTTTCTTCGATTATGTTATCGCAGCAACTCTTGGAGTTACTTTGGCTAGGCATCGATCAAAACCCAGAGTATATATAGGCTGCATGAAATCTGGTCCAGTCCTGGCTCAAAAGTAAGCCAAATATCTTCTTACACTATGTTTAGTGTTTCTGTTTCTCTCTGTCATGTTTTTCTAACCATGTTTTTTATGGACAGGGGAGTGAGGTACCATGAACCTGAATATTGGAAATTCGGTGAAGAAGGAAACAAGTACTTCCGTCATGCCACAGGGCAGATTTATGCTATTTCTAAAGATTTGGCATCTTATATATCAATTAACCAGTACTTTCCCAGATCATATGAAGAATAAGTGGTTAAATTCTGTGTACCAAAGTTGGTTACATTTCCTCTGAACCATTTCTCTTGTATTTTACTTAGGCATATGCTACACAAGTATGCCAATGAGGACGTTTCTTTGGGCTCATGGTTTATCGGATTGGATGTAGAGCACATAGACGACAGGAGACTATGCTGCGGCACTCCACCTGGTAATTATACATACTCGACTGTTGTGTTACTTTTCTGAACTCATTAACAGTCGTGCATCGCTCAAACTCCCATCAATGTTGTGAAATAACTGAACATAAGTCCTGGCAACCATACCTGATATTCAGTGTAGTGGATTTTTCTATTCTGGACTTGTGATGCAAAATTCTAATGATGTGAAAGCTTACCACAGATTGTGAGTGGAAGGCTCAGGCAGGCAATGTGTGTGTTGCCTCGTTCGATTGGAGCTGCAGTGGCATTTGCAAGTCATCCGAGAGGATCAAAGAGGTCCACCGGCGTTGTGGTGAAGGTGAGATTGCTTTGTGGAGTGCAGTCTTCTAAAAAAATCAAGAACACAACATTTTTTCCAGACTCAGAAGGAAGTAAGTAAATGGCTTGAAGTTGATCAAAACAGATATGCATCAGTCGAGGAAGAGAGCTTTGGTTGCTTGCTGAGTTTTCTACTCAAATTTTAGACTAGGAGAGAGACTCAAAGGCAATTTTAATAAAGGAAACAAAGAGATTGTATTTTTGCCCTTCTTTGATTGCTCTCTGGGGCATTTTCTAAGTGTGCATAGCTTATGGAACCTTCATTATGAGGGCTGATATTGGAGCTAATAGCTTCTGCTGCCTGGTTGGTTCATAAATTATTGGCCTTTTGTGTTGGTTTTGATAGACTTGTACCTTGTTTTTGTGATTGTACATAAAATACTGATGAAGATTCTCCTTTTGATGCCTTCCTCTCTTGATCTCTAAGCTTTCATAATATACCAACTCATTTTTTACTTGTCCTCGAGGAGTTGACTGGATAATAACTTGGTTATCTTTCTTACTATAAGAATGGATCATGATTGGAAGCAGTGTGGTTGGTGGCCTGTCGACTGAAAATTTTAAAGTCTCTCGTATTTTATATTTTATTAGTATGGGGGTGATTTTATAATTTGAAAAAGTTGAATATTATAAACAAATCCGACACCTTTTTAATTTCCCTGGAAAATAGAATCACAGTCTTCATCTTCTTTCCCATTAGATAAAAAAATTCTAAATCTTCTGTTAGGCTCTGTTCTTTTTCTCTCTCATCAATTTATTCATTTTTTTATATATTTTTTCTCTGATAAACAATCTATCCCTTTTATCTCACTCTTTGCATCTTTCATTTTTAATTTTCTTTTCCTGACGAAAGGTAAATAAAATAGAATAAAATAAAGGAAGAAGTTTCTTCGAAAGAGACCTTATACTGTTTGTTTGTTCTCTCTTAATTAGCTGAACGGAAGAGCAGAAGTGGAACAAAGTCAGAAGAAACCATGGCTAAGAGCTCCTTCAAGCTTGAACACTCTCTTCGTTCTGTCCTTTTCAACTCTTGCTTTCTTTCTATATATATATATTATATCGATTTGATCATGTCTGTTCATGATTTTCTGCTTGATGTCTAATCTGTTTGTTTGATTAAATATTTCACTTCAAGTTTCAATTTTTACAGTTTGATAATGTTAGCCAATGAATTTTTGGATCTGGGTTTTTGTTTTTTTTGTTGTTTTTACAGTTTGATCTTTTTTTGATAATTCTATGGGATAATTATGGAATTTATTGAGCATATTTTTTCCGTTTTTCTTTGTTCTTTTGAGAGTGCTAGTGATTTACATTTTAGTGAAGGAAAATATTTCATGGCTGCCTATGAGATGTTTGTCATTACTAAATTTAGCAACACTCTTCAGCATGATCTGTTCTGGAGAATGGATAACATGATGCTTTAGTTGGTTAATAATATATCCTGTTCATATAAACCCAATTAGTTTTCTATAGAATTTATGCAGACATGTCTGAGTTTTTTTGTATTTCTCTTCAAATTTGCAATTTCAATTTGACTTTCATTTTAATAAGGCTCAAATGCCACCAGCTTCTTCTTTTTTTTACTGTCACTGGTTTTCCCTGCATAGTGATGAAGGATCAAGCTGGTAGCTTCAGCTAGATTGTTCTCAATATGCATAAAGTTTAAGTTTCTCACATGGATGCTCAGTCTTGTTGTACTTGTTCTGAGTGAATTCATTTTTCTACATGCCAGAAAGGAGGCAGGCAGAAGCTGCCAGAATCAGGGAGAAGTATCCTGATAGAATACCAGTATGAACTTTGCATCTTTCATGATGAATGTTTCATATATGTTTATCTCTTGCTTGAAGTGCTTGAGCTCTCTTTCATCTTTTGTTATTCTTCTTTGCTTCATAGGTAATTGTGGAGAAAGCTGACAGAAGTGACATTCCTGACATTGACAAGAAAAAGTTAGTAATACAATTAGTTTTCCTTCTTAAGAAATCAATATTTTTTGGTTTCATATTTGCCATATTTGTTTAGACATATGGGATGAATGAATCAAGGATGATCTTGCAGGTGCTTCTCACGAGCACCAATTTGGGTGTTTATATTAATATGTCATCATATAATTGGAGGTTGTTTTATCCTTAATTTAAAATTATTTAATCGTATAGTAACATATTATTATCAATGTCCAAAATGATACTCATTATAAGTATCAATAGCATTGATAGTATGTTTATGTCAAGTCCTATGACTAAGACCTTTCGAAACAGTTGTGCTAACTATTGTGCATGTAGTTCAAGAGTTGGAGCTTGTCTAAGGGATGGTAGCTAGTTATCGTGACAATTGAAAGTTTCGAAAGCAATTATGTGAACCCTATTTCGAGTATCCAATTAGGTATTAAGTTAATATGTTATCATATGATTAAATGATTTTGAGTTAAGGATAAAGTAATACTTAATCAGATGATAATACATCATCTAAGAATCCAATTGAACACTTGAAACTGGGTCGCATAGTATCACTCTTACTTTTAAGATGCAACCTGGGTATCTCCTTATACCATGTGTGATATTCTTATGATAATGTTCTTGAGTTTGGCATGATAAATGCAGATATCTTGTTCCTGCTGATTTGACTGTCGGACAATTTGTTTATGTCGTCCGGAAGAGGATTAAGCTCAGTGCCGAAAAGGCTATTTTCATCTTTGTCAAGAACATTTTGCCACCTACAGGTGAGAAGTTTTATCTCTAATGTTTCCTTCAATTCCATATCCACAATATATCAACTTCTTTATCATACTTATTTTCTTTTACTGCAGCGGCCATGATGTCTGCAATTTATGAGGAAAACAAAGATGAAGATGGCTTCCTTTACATGACTTACAGTGGAGAGAACACATTTGGAGCATCATCCTAAGGGGTCAAACTGGACTTATGTAAATAAAAGACCTTGACATGCTCTTCTGGATATCTGGAGACCCTTACATTAATTTGATGCAGTCAATATTGATGCTTTTCTCCTATATATGTGGACTTTTTGAACACATTAATCCTACTGGTTTTGGAACTTTGTTCTTAATGAAAACTAAATTTCTCTGGACTTTATAATGCAGTTGCTGCCTAGAAGAACCATTAGCTTGTAGATAGTGTTTTTTACATCAATATTTAAAGCCTTGGTCAGGAAATAATATTATTAGGGTGTTACTGCAAAATTTTAAACCCTCAAGAGTTTATTGATATTATATTTGAGAACAAGCTTGGCTTAGCTCGGCTTGTTTGCAGCCTTTCATCGTAGTCAATCAATGGTAAAAATTGATGGGGGTAACCTTGCCTGGTCACCAAAATAGAAATTTCCCCAAGTCTGGTCAAATTTACTCCCTTTGCTCTGAATTTTTCTTCCCTCTGAGCCATTTTTGACTGAGGAGAAACTCTTTTTCTCCCTCAATCTCTACCTTCTTCCAACTGATGTGATGAATTCCCTAATTCAGTCAACAATTACAAAACAGATCAACATAAGAATGGTGAGAGAATGCACACAGGAGAAAGTTTAGACACTCATAGAAAGAGAGACCCTCAAAACTAATGGTAGATTCAATCCGGGTAAAGTCTAGGGTTGGTCTAAATTCAGATCAAATTTATAATGTTCAACTCTAATTTATTTAAACAGTATAATCGATGAGATGAATAATATCATCAACAAAATAAATAATATTATTATATAGACAAACCAATTGATTTTGAGTCAAAATAAAATCAATGTAAATTAATATAATTAATCAATATTAGATTTAAATTAATACTAATGTCTGGGTCTTGGGTTTGAATCCAGACAATCAAAAATTAAGGTGTAATTTAGAAGTCTATATCTGGTATTATGTTATTGAATGTTTGGTATAAATTATTAAATTTTACTCTATTTATCTCTATACAATCTTTTATATGTTTATAGGACAAGAACCAAAAATAATATTGTAATTACGTAAAAAGATATATTTTGATTCTAATACAATAAACCTAAATTTCTAAATGAAAGTTGATGATCAGGTAAAATGAGATGTGATCCCGAAATAATATGCAATAAAATTGACAGGTTGAAAGTATCATGAAAACGGATGAAACTTTCAGAAGCTATTTTTTCTCGTTATTTTTGGATTGAACGAATTCTACCCGTACTTTGAATCAATCCATATGTAACTAATGTATCTAGTCGTTATATATTTCTTATATAACTAGTCACTTCTTTAATACAATTTTCGTATATTTTACAAAAGTAAGCCTTTTTGCAATCGACCTAGCAGGAGGCTAATTTTAAGAAAAGCCAACTCAACATGGACTTGCATCTGCATATGACTCATTTGTAAAATAACCCAATTTAGAACATGAAAAAATACAAAAACAAAAAAAGTGACCAAAAATTTAAAAATAACCCTATATATATAATTAAATTAACTAATTATAAATAATTATGATGATTATGTATGCATATGATTCGTCTGAATCTCACCGAATTGATTTTATGCCCTAATTTTTCAAATTTCAAAATTGTAAGTTAGCTAATTATAGTCATTAATCTTCATGCTAATCTCCTGATTTAATCCTGATTAGAACATAATAGAAAATCATGATTATTGACTCATGAAAATGATTAAAAAAGGGAAATCAATATAGCTTTAAGAGTATATACGTATATGTGTATTAAAATAGCATATTTGAGTACACACGTGCAATGAAATCCATGGTACCGAAAATAGATATAAGGGTAATTTCATCCTTGGTTTTCCTAAGCATTGAGTGTTGATCCAATGAAAGGGTAAAGCAACTAAGAGGCTCCAAGGGTTGTGGTGAAGGGTCAAGGGGCCATGACAGGAGATTAGGGTTTAAATAGATGAAAAATCAAAGTGCGAGAGAGGCACAAAAAATATAAGTAACGGGTGGGGGGCTGTCAGATGAATGGATGGGAGTGTAGCAAAGTAGCATGAGGACACCAGCGAAGAGCTTAAGCCCAGTGCTGAAATAACAGACCTCATATACAACGATAAAACCGATCTGGGATTTTATCTAGTATCGTGGCTGATGGGTCTGAATCACAGGGCTCCTAGTGGTTTAACTGTTAAGCATAAACAGAATGGGGTTTTACATGATCAAAGAACAAAAGAAGTAAGAGATATTTACAAAATTGATACCGGTGACTCACTCCCAGAATTCTGCACAACATTTAAAAAACTATGTTTAAACCGGTGATTTAGCCATGACCCATTAGATTGAAAATATTGACCGTTAAATATTGTCTAATAAATATTATATATAGATTTTTACCCGACGTTTTGACCAGGTCAATGCTTCGATCCGAAGAAACTTTTTTCTCATTTGTTGACGTAGACCCGTCTTGAAATCTATTAAAACTCTGAAAAGCTCAGGGCGGAGTGAGTGTATTAGAATAGTACTGAAGCTGAGAATATGGGGCGGTGTTTTTCACCTCAGGTCGGCTGAAGTGGTCCAGGACTAGAATGTCCTTGTTGAGTTCACATGGGTTAGCTGTAGTTCATGTGCTTTGTCGTCGTCGTCCTGGCAAAAGGGACTCCACGCGCAGCTCATCTTTTACAACCTTATCACTGTCCACAGAGCAAACCTTTCATGTCACTATTCTCAGATGCATCCACTCCAGTCCAGGATTCACCCCCTCCATCCTCCATTCTTGTTTCTCTGAACCTATGGATTATTTTCTTTTACATTTATCTGCACTTTCATTAGTAATGTTAATGGGGGCATTTAAGTAGGAAAGAAGGCCTTGTTAACTATAGTTTTAGCTTATTTGATGTGTGATCGGATCAAACTTGATTAAATCGAAAAGATAATCCTGACTAAATGGGAAATGGGCTCTCATTGTAACTGCCTTGGGATTTGCATTCTTTAAGCGTAGATATCTTTATATGTCTTTTAGAAGACTTTAGGCAAATTTTGATAGTGAATTCAAATCGAGTCAATTCGATTTGAATTTTTTGATCTATTTGAATAAATCAAATTCGAATTAGAATTTTAATTCGATCATTCAATTTATTTGTTTTTCTGATACTATGATTTACCTTGCTTGCAACATTATTTATCTTTCAATAATATTATTTATTCTATCGATAGCAATGTTTATATCATCAACAATCTTATTGTAACATTACATATCAGTTCAAATAAATTTAAGTTTGAGTTGGGTGTTAAAGATTTAATTCGAATAAGGCCCATTCATAATTCAACTAAGCTCAAATCTATTATTGTAAGGTTATAAATCGTATATTGATAAAATATGGAAGAAATATTGGATCTGATGATTAAATTGCAGCTAATAAACTATCAAAAACTCTTCTGATTTCAAATTGAAAAAAGCATAATTTTAGGAACTTTGAGAGGCACTGAAAATTTCGCAGGCAGAAGCATCCAAATTGCAATGTCTTGATGTGTTACTTTTACCAATTCAAAAGAAGAGTATATGGGCAGAAGAAGCATCCTGTGCTTGTAATTATGCATAACTCCAATCTGCACTTGTTCAAACCCCCCCACCAAAACTCACAGAGTGATCAAACCAGAATCCCATTCTCACATAATTTAGACTTAAAACACCAAAAACCATTGTTTTTTCTTCCTTGTGAAATGAACCAATTTTGCTTCCCAAAATGGAAAATTCCCCACAGCTAACTCTGAGTAATGAAACATAAATTTGGCAACATTGATAACTTGTTCTACCACATTTTGAACAGCTAATTTTAGTGCAAATAAGTGCACCAAAAGTCTCACCCTGATTTTGGTAAAGCAATCAGATGAAAAAGAGAGAGAGAGATATATATATATAAGCAAATAATCTCTTATTTATTGTTTAGTTTATTGATAGGGCAAAGGCCACATCAAATACATTATAGACATGCAATTTAATTATGAAAACTCCATTTGCGGTTTTAGCAGATTCTTGGCAAAGTGTCAAAAGGGCAGGAGCCCTGATTGTCACTCACTTGGCCTGTGTTAGAGTCAACTTGAAACAAGGAAGCTATCTGCTGCATATCAAGTCCAATATTATCTTCTGTTACCACTGAAGATTGACAATTTGAGGCTTCTCCACTGTCATTATACCACTCTGGAACTTGCATTGAAGGAATCACATTCAGATATTTTGATAAGTCTTCATGGATTGTGTTCATCTGCCCTTGCTCATTCTCTTCCTTAGGCTTCATTTCTGAGAAACAATCAAACGAAAATCCACCTTACATCTTTCCATAAACGTGCTGTGTGAAAATAAGAACATTTAATGAAGATTTTCCCTAAATGGCGATGATAATGATATTTTGTGCTACAATAACAATCATTTTATGGAATCTGATACCAATTGAATGAGAATTAATGCATTGGGATTCTGATCGTTACCATTAAAACCGTTTTAGAGCATAATCAAGGGAGTTGAAAACAGCTAAACTTGAAGCGCTCAGTGAAATTAATACTGAACTTCAGTGCACAAATCCAGAGGGACAGAAAGTTCTAGTTAAAATTTACATTGAAATCATAATTAAAGCTCAATGATGAGAATTGATGTCTGTGAAAACATTAAATTACTCAGAATCTAACACATGCAGAAATGTTTATGATTCAAAAGGTTTCGTCTTTTACGTACCTGATGATATGTTCATAGAATTTGAGTCACTCCATTGATTAAACCCACCAAACTCACGCTTATTCTGATCTTCAAGTGAACCCACACCGCTTGGCTGCTTTGAACTATCACCATAGTTGCTAGCCATGGCCTGAGCCTCCTCTAATAGATCCTCCAACAACCCACTTCCACTGCTTGACACACTCAACTTCTCAGTATCAAAGTTCATCTCACCATTTCCATTTTGCTGAGACAATGCTTGGCTTGAAGGGAGCTCCGCATTCAAACTAAAACTGCCCGAATCATTGCTCAAAAACCCATCTTTCTCCTCAGGAATTAGAAACATTGATGGGTTTTGAGCGTTGAAGTGAACGGGAAGAGATGAAAACGAAGGCTGGAACAACAACTTAGAATTATTTGAGAAAATGTTGCTGTTATTGTTATTGCTATTAGTAATTGTACTCTGAGGAATTAGCATAGGAGACGAAGAGTTTCTCAAGAACTGTGGACTAAAAGGAAGCGAAAAGTTGTTATTCTGATAACTCATATTCATGTTATTGTGACTATTCTCCTTGATTTGGCTGTTGTTACAAGGATTGTTATTGGAAATGTTATTGACATTATTACTATCAGGATGAAGACGTTTGAAATGAATTGGGTTTTGAAGAATAGGAGGAGCTCTAGACATGTTAAACACGTTGCTCATATTTGTATTTGGGTTTGGATGGTTAGCGTGATACCCATAAGTTGGAGACTGGAGAGTAGGGGAGAGCTGTGGAGGGGTTGGGGAAAGAGAGGTGGGAGTTTGGCTGCGGCTGCGGCTGAAACACGGCGGAGGGTACGGGTGTTGGTGGTGGTGAGTGGCGGTGGGACTTGTGAGAAAACCGAAGGAAGCTGAATTTGAACCTGTAGGAGTCGAAGGTGTTGAATGATAACGAGGAGATAGTGCATGGCTGAGTTGTTGGTGTTTATACTGCGGCTGAATTTCCGGCGGATACAGCGGCAGCCCTTGGCGATGGCGCCTCTTGACTCTTGTATTCCAGTAGTTTTTTATCTCATTGTCAGTTCTTCCCGGCAACTACAAGAAACAGAAAACAAAAAAAAAGGAAGAAAGAAAATATTCAGATTGTTTTCGTTTTTGGTTTCCCGAGAAAAGGACAGAAAGTGGTTGTTTTCATATCAATCAAAACAAGAAAGTTGTTTTCAGAAACAGATTTGGATTTTGGTTTGAAAGAAGAAATGTTTTCTCAAAGCAAAAAATATGAACAACAACGTTACAAAAGCAACCCAGTTGGAAGAAAACATTTTCTCGAAACAAAGGAAGAACTAATTTCGCAAACCTGAGCCGCCATGCGAGCCCATTTGTTACCAAGCTGAGCGTGCAATTCGACAATGAGCCTTTCTTCTTCAGGAGAGAAAGTGCCTTTCTTCAAGTTAGGCCTCAAATGGTTAGCCCAACGGAGCCTGCAACTTTTGCCACAACGGGCCAACCCGGTGTTCCTCTGCACGGCGTTCCAATTACCCTCGCCGTGTCTCCTCACATACTCCGTTAAAATACTATCCTCCGTCGCCGTCCACGGCCCCTTCTTCAACTGAACTCCCCCATCTCCTCCTCCTCCCTCTACATTCATTCCCGAGGACCCATTTTCAAGTTGCTGCTGCTGATCATTACCATTGTCATCTAGCAACATCTTTGTAACTATGAACTGTTATACGTACGTACGTTTGAGGAAGAAGACGACGAAGCTGCGGAAAGCAACAGTCTGTTGCCAAAAAAATAAAGTCAAAAAAGTGGGTCCTCGAGAATGTGTTCTATTTTTTCCAAGGGCTAGCAGATTGGAGCCATTGCCAACATTATACTGTCATCAATTATACTGAACAAGGAAGAGAAAGAGAAAGTGTTTTTATTGTTTTTGGAAAAAACAAAAATGGGGTTTTAGGGCTGCATGGAGAGAAAGGACAAAGCAACAAGAAGAAGAAGAACAAGGGGGAACATCTTTGTCAACTTTTCCAATCTTAATACTTGATTCTTATAACAAATAAATAAATAATCTTGATCATTGGTCTTGGTGATGATTTGTTCAGATCAACGGTTGAGATTTGATGAAAGAGAGAGAGGGGACCCAGCCACAAGAGATGGAGGAGCTGAGAAGCCGGCTTTAGTTTTTACAGCTTGGCTTAGTTTGTTGATTTGCTTGCAATTTTCTGTTTACCCCTAGGGTTTAGCTGTATTTGCTAAGTGTTCTAGTTTAAGATAATGACAATTTACCCCCTAATTTTAACAATGTCAAGAAGAATCTGTCAACTAGAGAAGAAAGTGGGGACAGAGTCAGAAATGAAATGTAAAAAGGTCAAGATAGAATAACAATAAAATGCAGGGGTATAAGGGAATAAAATGAAATCCAACGGGATCAAGAAAATATCGAAGATTTTATTTATAATTTAGATACATAGGGGTATATGTAAACAAGTCAAATCGAGCATTATTTGGCTTGAGTTCAAGAATAAAATAAATTAAAACGATATTATTTTTTTATTAATAATGTGTCATTTTGAAGATATATTTTAAAAAACTTGTTAGAAAATTTATCAAAAATTTTGATAAAAAATTCACAAAAAAACTCGATTTGACTTGTTAAACCCCAAATTTGAACTCATATCCACTAAACTTATCAAACTAGGCTTAAGTTTGATTTCTTATTAGTCAAGATGGGTTCGAGTTTGGTTCTCTATAAATCCAATTTTAGTGAGAATTCGAGTTAACTCAAAATATTAAATTAAATCTCATAACTTATATATTTATCAACCACCTTTTGAAAATTAAGTTAAAGAGTAAAATTTTAAACTTATAAGAGTTTATTAAAATTATAGTTGAACATAATTATAAACTCATGTATAAGGCTAATTCAAGTCAAGTATAAGGCTCAAACACTGGAATTCGAACTCATCTCAATACAAATTGAACTACGAGTAATTTGACTCGTTTACAACTCTACATATACTGATTTCTTGAGGTTAAGGAAGTTCAACAAAAATTAAAAAATGTTAATTTTTTTGATAAAAATGTTGAATATTTTCTAATAAATTTTTTTTTTTTAATTAACAAAAGTATTTGTTTTTTAATACAAATAAAAACTGTGTTATTTGTAATTTGGTTTATGATAATAAATCCAATAGATTGAGTAAAGGATTGTTAAATTGGGGGTATAAATGCTACCTTTTGAAATATGAGTGTCCGCTAAAATTAATCTAAACATCAGGGTTAAAAAGGTCGCTGCCTTGCTTGGAAACAGAAAGTTTTTTTTCCTTGAGCCAGCTGAAAAGCTGCTTTTGGACTTCTTTAATTATTTATTTTATTATTAATTTAAAATTATTATATTAACAAAAATTATTAAAAATAACATATTTTTAATATATTTAAATAATATTCTATAAATTATACAAATATAATCAAGAATCATATATTTTATTGAAAATATCCACTTCCAAAATCTATGATGAACAATAATTAGATGCAATCAACAGAATATTTATGGTTTCAAATTATTATTCATCACCAAAGGCAAACCATGTATTAAATTGATTTTAGATGCATTAAAAATAAATTATTTAAACTAATAACCCTAAAATTAACCTCTTAAAATAATATATATAAGCTTCCAAAAAGCATTCGCCTTTCGTATGCTTAATGGGCATTTGGAAGATTAAATTCAAATTAAATTAAATACAAATAAATATATCTTCGTATTTAGTTTGTTTGTTATAAATTTGATTTGTATTTAGTTTTGTATATCAAATTTTTTATAATAAAATTGAAATTTAGATTCAGATTCGAATTTAAGAGTTAGGTATACATTTGATTCATTTTTTATTCGGTTCATATAATTTATATTTATATTTTGTTAAAAAATTATAATTATAAAAATTTTAATTTAATTATGAGTCCGTGTTCATACTTGACTCGTGTGATTCGTATTCACAAATTTTCATAATCATAGATCGGGTTCATATTCATGTTAGAATTTAAATAGTTCGTTTCAGATTTATCCAAACCGAACTAAAAAACGAATATAAATATGTTTGCTATGAATCCAATTTTAGGTGTTCATGCAAATTAGGAATAAATTTGAGGTAAATCAAATTTGAATAAAAAACAATTTAAATTCGGTTTAAATCCAAAACAATTAGCTTGAGATTAAGTATCATCAAAAGAAAAATCATTAAAAAAGAAGAAAACTCGTTGATGAGGTAATTCTTATTCAAACCAAGCTAAATAATGATCTGAATTCAAACAACTTAAATCGAATATATTCAAAATGTGAATTTCATATGTATTTTATAAGTTTTATTTTTAATGTTATGCATTTTTCACAAGCCACCGAGAAATTATCATCCTTAAACGCAAGACGCAAGTCTATATATTATAATCATATTTCTAATACCGTATTTTTGCAAAAATAACATATTATGTCACTTAAAATACCCTAAATATTTTTAATTTATATTGATAAAAATGATATTATTTTGATTAATATATATTAAAACGATATCATTTTTTATATTTAATATATTTGATGAGTCAAATTCGAATTCGACTCACAACAAACAAGTTAAATTCAATTTGACTTAATTCCACCCTACTAATATTAAAAGTTAACTGTTAAATTTAACCGTGAAATAATATTTATATTATTTTATTTAAATATTATTATAAAAATATATTTTGACCCATACATGTTAAAAATATGTTATAATCTCAGTAGTTTATAATATAACATATATGAGGTAATTAGATTCTTACTTTTAATTTTTGTGTATTTAGATTATGTGTAATTATATGATTGAATAATTTTAAATTAAAAATAAATAAATATATAATTATATGATGACATATTATTTAAATACATATAATATGTATGAAAATAATATACCCATAACATTGTTAAAAGATTATCCAGGTAATCTTAATTTTATTAAAATTTAATGTTAAAAAATTTGGCTTAATGTAGTAAAAATATTTTTAAAAAAAATCTCGATAAATTTTTAAGAAAATTAATTTTAATAATAAAAAAATTGAATTAGATATAATTTTATTCTTTTTTTTTCTGCTTTTATGAAACTATTCTAATTTTTGCTCTTATCTCTCTACGTTTGATACAAGTGAAATTCAAAATCATTAATTTTTCAATTAATATGCATGTAAAAGACATATATAGACGTTAAAATGCACATATATAGACTGAAATGCGTGTATAGGCAAAATTTGGTAGGTGATTTGAGGGTTATTCTGACAATATAAATGTTCAAAAATATATATAAGTAGTTGTATTTTACATTTTACACGTTATAATATAAAAAAATTAGATATTTGATACGGATTTTAATATAAAAACGAATACGTTTTATGATTAAAAACATGCATCTAAATTTAAACAATATATGCTAAATTTGATAATATTTCAATTATGATAATATGAATAAGTTTAGATAATATAAAAAAAAATTTGAAATTGGATATCACCGTTTAATGATTAAAAATAAGATAAACGTTAAAACCCTTGATAGTATATGAAATCTATCGTAATACGTAAATTCAATTGTGGTAACGAGAGTATAACACAAACCGAGATACAAATGAAAAAACAAAAAGTCCACAATTTTGAATTTTATGTATAACACGCATATCATACATATATAGGTACACGCAAATATAATAGTGCTTCGTACAAACCAAAAAATGGAATAAAATTGATGATTTAAATTATTTTTTTATCTTTTTATTACTATATATTTTATTAAATAAATTGTTTATTTATATATATTAATATTAAATTAATTTATTTTCAAAATAATATTTGAATTTTAATAATAAACTGGATCAGATATGAAAGCAAGAAAAAGCAAAAACAACCCAACGGAAAATTTGTTTCAAAAATTGAATTTAAGAGCCGTAAGAACAGGAAAAATCAGGTCAAATGGGGGACCAAAATTTGGTCTATAAATAAAAAAGAGATTCGTATGGTGTATGTAAAGGAAACGTGTTACCTTATTTAATTGTGAGCCAACGCTACAAATAGGGTCAAGAGGCCACCGATTTTGACACGTTGAGCACAGCGGAAATGCTTTCCGATTTTTGTTATAAATAGTGTAAAATATCAAGCAATTTCGGACTCACCGTCTTCTTCTTCTTCTTCTTTTTCTGCAATATCAATGGCTTTTTTTCCGAACATTTTTTATTGTTTTTCGGAGCCGTCTCCGTCCAAACATTATGTGTGCAACGGAGACGTTTGCACTCTGAAAAGCGGCAAGAGTTTCGGGGAAAAAGCGTCGAGAAGCGAGCAAAAACTCGGTTACCGGAATCTGTTTTCTGGCCTTTCATCCAGGAGAGGTTGATCCAAGCAAATGCGTCCTGAGAACTCCCTCGGAAAGGTAGAGAAACGAGGAAGATTTTCTATGTCAATTATGTGTACATAATTGTGGCTTTGTATGCTGTAGACGATCGAGCTTGTATGTAGGCCATGGAAACGATCTCTTTGTGGAATTTATAAAGGAAAATGAGGAGTCAGAATTCAGAATCCTTGGCCTAAATCTCGCTTTTATTGACGACCTTTTCTCTTTTTCAATAGATTCATACTTCCTATTCAATTGCCATCTTTTATCTTTCAGTAATTTTGGGGGCTAACTTGATATTTAGCTCGTACAAAATTGAAATCAATGAAGGCAAAGATGGATATGAATCCAATTAAACTCAAAACATTTTTTTATTTGAATTTGAATCAAATAAAAAATAATATAACTTAAATTTATCAAACAAAAATTAAATAATAACTTGATTTCGATTTGAATATAAAAAGTCTGATTCAAATATAACTCAGATTTAATTCAAGTTATAGTTCGAATCTAATTTAGATTTATGGTTCAAAATTGTAGTTTGAATTCATAGTTTATAAGTAAAATAACATTATTTTACGTAATAATAAATAAAACGATATTATTTTGATAATTAATTGATATAATCCAAATCAAATTACAAATTAAATTTAAATCAAATCAAACCACCTGTATGTCTTACAAACTGAATTAAACTCTAATTTGAGTTTTACTAGATTTTGAAAACAAATCAATGCTTCGAATTCAAACTTAATTTAATTTCGAATTAAATCCACACAAACTGACTTTTGAGTTTAGATCAGCTTAATTTGAATCCAAAGCTAAAGACAACCCCAAGTTGAGTGCCTATCACCAGAAAATTGTTAAGAAATATATCTCTTTATTAATATTTCACCTAACTACTTTATCCTTTTCAACAACTTTTTTACATTGACTCATTCCCTGAAGATATTCTTTTTTACTTTTGAACTACCCTTCTTTTTCTTCAACAACTTTTCCTACCTCTAAATTTGAACCGAACTCAAATGGACCCTTGATCCAGCTCAGAATCCAGCCCAAGTTAGATCATTACAGAGAGTTACGTTCTACTCAGTCACCCAAGAATCAACAAAACTGAAGTGGAATTCATCAATGCAATTTTGTGAAGGCATAAAATACAACTATAATCTAATCAGTAATGAGGCTAGTAAACCTGTAATCTTATTTACAAGGCATCAACTAGGTTTTACATTTAATTCATCTAATCAAGATCAACTTCTAATCAATTGGGCAACAATCATTGAAACAATGTCTGCTCTGGCTCAGCTCTTCCCAACATTTTAGCTTAGCTCCCTGGGAATATTCAGAGAAAGAGAAAAGTAGTGCCATTCCATTTTCCAAGTCAGAAATTCTTGTTAGGAAAAGAGAGGAGGAAAAAAAGAAGCTCTATTCAAAATTATCCTCTCTTATCTTCCACCTAGAATGATTCCATATTCTGCAACTTATAAATATGGCCTCAAGTTGAGGAAGAAGTCTATGAGTTTCCAGATAGGGCACTCCTATGCCGAATCGCAAGGAATTTATGTTCTCACAGGTTTATGATGTTGCCAAAATTACCTTCCGAGTCTGCCCTCATTCTGCAAATGCCGAAAAGACAGCATTCAGAGCTGCAAAGCCAGGTCTGGCTGCTGCGAGTCAACAAGAACACCGGCAGACTGTTTTGCTGGGGATCCTGGTGAGTGGAAACCAATGTTCAAGTCGGGAGGAAGTGCTTCCTGTTTCTGTCTTTGCTGGGTATGTGGGCTAAGGCCTTGCCAAGGGGTCTGAACCTGGAACCTAGATAGATCATGAGTTACTAATTGAGGGAAAACCATGTGTCTATTTTGGAACTGAGGTTCATTTACTGCATGAACAGGTTGTGGTACAAATGCCTGGGGTGAAAAACTGTTCTTCTCTGACTGGAACTGCAAACCTGCAGAGTGAGGAAATTCCCCCCTAAATCGAGAAATTTGAGTATGAAATTCGCGAGTTGGATTGTATAATGATTCTGCCGAAATATGATTCCTCGGTGAAGTAGAGTTTTCAGTTGGTGGTCTAAACCCTCCAGCTCCTATGGACATCCATGCTCGAGCAGCAGCAGCTGCAGCATTGTTTGAATCATCTCTTTTTACAGATGGAACTGAAGCTATTATTGGTGGAGTATTGGCTGGGGGTTGATTTGAAGAATTCTGCTGCTTCTGAGTCTTCTCATTTAAAATTTTCATTAATTGAACCGGATCATTGACACTTTGCTCCTGTCCATGGGGAAAGTATGAAGCGGCCCTGGCCTTCTGAACATTATCGGAAGACGGATTTAAAGCTCTAGTATTCCCAGAATTACTTGTTACTTTTCCATTCGGCAATCCTCCACTACCAACTACATTACTAGAAAGCTGTTTTTGAGGTAAAGGCTGCATCAGATTCATGTTCCTTGCCACCATCTCATTTGGCCTAGAAGCTGCCGTATCTAATTTATTTGAAAACTGTTTTGCAGCAACAAGATCACCATTATTCTGGCTTGCAGAAGGTGGCAAATTCAATTCAACTTGTTTTGAGACCTTATTCTCCGTCTCAGCAAAAGTCCTAGAAAATGGATTCTGTTGCTGCTGAAGAACACTAGCAGGAGTACTCGGTTTAGCCTTGGGAGAAGCAAAGAATGGTGGCTTTCCTTCAGAGGGTGACCCACTTGGAGGACGAAACAAAGATGAATTCCCTGCAGAAATAGGCCGACTAACAGGATGAACTTTACTACGAACAGGTTTCTTAAAACCTGTATCATCTTTTAGCACATCAGTAGTAGACTGGAATTTAGTCAACAGGGAAGATTCTTTCTCTGTACGGGTATCAAGCATTAAAACTGGGGTTGGAAGTGGCTCATATTCTCCAACCCATCCATGGCCAAACTTATATCCCGGAGGTACAGCTTGCTCAATCCTCTGTGAGGCAACTTTCCAAGCAACAGGACCAAGAGCAGCTGCAAAACGGGCCAAGCTCCTGGCATAGGAATATTCTGCATGGAGGCCAACCTGATTCAAGACAACAAGAATAAATTGATTGTAGGGTACGGTCAATAAAGGCATTAAAGAAAAAGAGACACTTCTTATACATACAGCAACCAGCTGCTTGATTTCACCCTCAAAGGTTGTGAATATTGAATCTGTTCTGAGTAAGGGTTGATTGAATAAGTTATAAGTTGAACGACGGTTCTCATCAACCACAGATGGCCTCCTCCCCAATTTAGATAGAAGACCCTTCCCTGAAATATTGGAGCAATTAGAAAGGATCTAAATTTATGAGATTATAGAACACCCTTCTAACCTAAGATCAATAACACCAGCAGCGACAACAAAGCATTGGCTTCAGAAAACTTGGAAAACAACTAGAAACCTAGTTATAGGCATGTAAGTGATTTCCCCTTACCCAAAGTAAATATACCAACCTCAGCAATTCCAAACAATAATATACCACAACAGAATATCTTTGATTATCATACCTGATGATAATTCTTCCACCCTCTCTAAATTATTATCAAACAGCGAAGAATTACCCTCTACAAGCCCATCAGTATTGCTTGGCCTATCACAACCACCAGCTTGGAATGTGATAGTACCATTCTGGATATCTCCAACAGTAGCAAGAGTGGCACCTGAGGAGAAGTCAGATCCAACAGGTTCCTGCAAGGCCCGGCTGAAAGGTTTCTTTGTTTGCTTCTTTGCCAAAAAGTTAGATTTAGGTCGTTGTTCAGACCTAACATCTTTCTCTAACTTGAGCTCCTTCTCTAACTTGAGCTCTTTCTCTGGCTTGAGCTCATTCTCAGTGCGTTCAATACCAACCCTTAACCTATGGAATTTTTTTCTTGCCAGCTCTTGAATGGTGCGTGCCTTTGCAAAATAATAGGACAATCAGATTATTATCCCAATGAGTACCAAACTAAAGAAATAAAGAAATGGGATTGAGCACTATACCTGTCTATAATATACAGTGTCTGGTGCATTGTATTGCATCGCATTTGAGCATATTAAAAAAACATCACTCTGCATCAAGAAAAACCAACTTTACAACACAAAACATATAAACAGAGTAAGAAGAATAAGAGAAATCATCTCTAACCAAGAAATGGCACGTAAGATAAAGACAGGCAAACACACGGTAAATGAATCAAATTATCAATTTCCAGAGTCAATAATGTTAAAGCTTGCCACTTGTAGCATGTAAACATCTGGTTGATGAAGTAATTTGCAAACTTAAGAAGTGGTTTCTCCAACCTTCTGCCCCTGCACTGCCTTTCTTAAGCTTATAAATTGATCTTGAAGGGTAAAACTATAATAACCAGTCTAACAATCAAGGTCAGATCTACTTGGAATTTGAGAACAATTTCCAGACATATATCTAGCTGTGAAATGATCAGCATACTAACTTTTGCATTGATAAGATTGCAAGCAGGCATTGCTATTGTTAGACAAGATGAAATGATTTAGAATTAGTAGAAAGTAGTTGGTTTTTGTAACTAATAAGCAAGCTCTATCAAAATAATGTTTCAATTTGCTCAACTGTGTGAAAAGGAAGAGTGTGAACATGCAAAGGCACCCATATTGACGATTGACGCACAGCACATGCTCTAGATGTCATGTTGATAAGAGCATTTTCTTTTCAATATCAATCATTTATCTCTCCCATGTAAACAAACAAATTAACACACTAGCAAAGGATGTTCTCATTTACAGACTCAACCATCCACAAGCACATAATAGGCAAAGGTACAAAAATTTCAAATCACAATGTGAGAGGAAGAGGCAACAATCATAAATACATAACATAAACAAGACCAAGCATGTCTACCTCAATGAACTCTTAAGAGTGTTGGCATCCCTACTAGCCAAGACTTTCAAAAACAATTAAACTCAGTGACCAATGAAAAGCATCGCGCTAAGAAGCAAATATCACTCTCTTAATTAAATGTAACCATAAAGGACCTCAAATCCACAAACATAGCACGTCATCAACAAGGTCCTATTTTTTACACCAGAAGAAGTATAATTCCTCAAACCAGCATGTTACATTAACTGAAGCAAATACAACATCAGAACATCATATAGGCAAACTAATCTCCATCATGAATATGGACCGAAAAGAAATAACTTCAACTTATTAATGGAGAAACAAACTCAGCCTTGTATGATTGCTCTTTCTTCTTTCTTTTTTCACTCGTCCTTAATATAATTGCTAGCTCACTAGCTAAACAAACAGTTTATCTGCCTTGGGAATTTTACCATTCTCTCGAATCAGGGCATGGTATAATCTTCCACAAGTACAACCACAGTGAAGAGGCATAATGAACTGGAACATCACATGAGATAAGTAATATCATTAGAACAGTGGAGGCACATGCTAAGAACCGTAATTAGATATTGCCAGCACAACAAAAGCAAAGAATGAGCTCCAAGAGTTCGATAACCCAAATGTTGTCCACTATCGAAACACAGCATTAAATCAACAGTCCTGGCTCATTGAGCATCTTTACATTGAGTTACAGAAGGAGACTATAATTAAATGACTGCATAAGCAGAAGCACTAGGAGGAATAGAAATTTAAATGAAATCAATAGTCCCAACAATGCCATCATCAATTGAGCCAAAACCCAAAAACAACTGTCACAGCATTCTCAATCATACCCACTCAGGCAACATAGGCACCGCAACCCAGATCAGATCCACAGAGAAGACCCATATCCCAAGCAAAGAAACGGCTCCATGAATCAAAAAATAATGAAACATATATACCAACCTCAAATTGATCCAAGGTAGAATATGAGCCATTTCCGAGCTTCTTCCTCACTGTAGCAAAGTCCATTGGATGCTCTATCACATCATGATAATCAGGAAGCTACAAAAAGGATCGATACCTCAAACTTGCATACAAATTAAGCTTTCGAAAAGCAAACCAACATTTCAATAAACAAATTCCACACACCTCCTCAGGATCAACCGGCTCCGCATACACCCCATATATATCCTTCCTGCCACAATTTGACACATAGCAACAATAAGCAACCCAACATTACTACCACCAGATACATAGAGATAGAAGACAAACAACGAATCACCCACTTTTGCAATTTGTCAAGAATCAACTCCAGTGACTTCTTATCAGGCAACGGAATCTCGGCTGATTGTTTTACCGGGGTCCCTAATCAAACAAAAAGCCCAAATTCAAACAAACCCACATCAAATTGGCAAAATAATATCTCAAAATCAACCAAAATTTAACAAACCTAGAGCCGAGTCCTGCCCTCTTGCCCGCAGTTTTCTCCCCCTCGCCTGTTGTAAACCCACATATAAATATTACATGACTGCGTGTGCAAATGAAATAAAAAGAAAGAGACAGAGAGACAGTGACAGCAGTTAAAGCAGGTAATACACAAGTACAAAACACTACACCACACAGAGACAGAACAGAACATTTGTGCGTAAAAGAAAAATAGATATTGTTGTAGAAAAACAAATAGAGTTGGATAGAGAGAGAAAGAGAAAGTAACGAGAGAGGACTGTGATCAGATTCTGTTGTTGTTGGTTTTGACAGTTGACTCGACCGTTATATATCTCTCTCAAAATTCTCTCACAGGTATTATTATTCGCAGTGAAAGCCTCCAGAGCACGACACAATCGCGAAAATCTTTGAAAAATATAAAACTCCAAGATTTCAGCTGACCCCGATTTCATATTTAAGGTAAGTACTGTTTTACCTCTTCATCAAAATTATTATTATCATCTTCATCACTTTCACTCACGTCAGCACCGTTGATTTTCCTCTTCTTCAACGGCTTATCCTCTTCCTCTTCTTCTTCCTCCTCCTCGTCCGAACCGTGTCCTCCACGCGCCGACGAGCGAGACCGGCTTCGAGCCGGCTCAATTGACTCGCTCCCCTGATTCAGTTTCACGACGAGCTTAAGCTTCTTCTCTCTCCTCCTTTCTTCTTCCTCGTCCTCGTCCTCGTCCTCCTCGTCGAAGTAATCCTCGTAGTAGTCTATGTCGTACCGCACATTTCTCCGCCTTATGCTCCGGCGCACCTCAGATTCCGGCGCCGGAGACGGAGACCGCTGTCGCCGCGCCAGATCTGCCTTCGAAGGCCTCCCTTTCTTCTTCCGCTTCACGATCTGGCCCATCTTTTTTCTCTCTCTAACGAAAGCTCACTCCACTCTCCTTCTCTCTCTAGAAGTGCCAGTCTCTCTCTCTCTCTCTCTCTCTTTTCGGTGTTGCGTCTGGCTTGGCTTTTTCGAGTGAGGGAGGCCTTTGTGAGACCCGAACGTGAGTCCGAGCCTTGTTTTGAGAGACGGAGCTGAGGCTCGTGGTTCATAATAAAATGATTGATTTTTTTTTTGTACCCTGGCGTGTGCCGTAACAACGGCGTTAGTGGCTTCGGATGACGGCGTTTTCTGCTGCCCGCTGCCCGTGTAAGGTTTGCGTGTCACTTTGCCTCCTGCCCGCTCTGTCACGTCATCTCTGCAATTTTTCTTTTCTTTTTATACGCGAGGAAGACCATTCTCCAAGTCATAGCTACAAGCGTGTACACGCGCCGAATTTTTTTTTCAAATGTATTTAACCATAAGTTCAAATTCAATTATATAGAAATAATAAATAAGATTTAATTCAAAATCAAATTTAAATAAATTCAATTCTTGTAACAAACTTAGCTTATGAGTCAAAGACTTTTAATTCAAATTGAAAAAAATAATGTCGTCTTGAAATAAGATAAAAATTAAACAATTATATTATTTAATCATATATTATCATTTTAGTTTGTATAAATAAATTTACAATATTTATTTATGCCCCAAATGGTGTCTGCAAACCGTTTTCAACATGGGTATAGAGGTTTGGCTCATGAGAATTGTTCGTAACAACACGAGCACATCCACTATCGAGGTTCAATTTTGCATACATTCAATTATGAGTTTAGGGTTATTATTTTATTCTGTTTCAGATTTATTATTAGAATGACTCAACCTTATAACCAATTTATTTAAGTAAGATTTAATCCTTCTTTAATATCGTATATAAAATCGATAATTTGTATGTGTTATTAGGGTTACGTTCAAATTGAGTAGAGATTAACTTTAACCACTCTTAATCTCAGCACAAAATCGATAACTTTGTACATGCTTATTAAAGTTAAACTTGACTCTATATAAGTTGAGTTCAAGCTTAGATTTAAGTTCAATAAGCTTGATCCTTCAAACCCAAACTTGACTTCGAGACAAGTCAAGCTCAAATTTGACTTTGTTCGATTCATCACATTGGATGTTTTAAATATTTAAAACAACATCATTCTAATGCATATTAATTAAAACAATACCATTTTAATCAATTTGAACGATTTTATTGGTTTGTGAGCTTCTCAAATCAAACTCGTTATAAATTTGAGCTCAATTTTGATATTACGAGCTTGCGAATTTTAAGTTAATACTCAGTTTAAACTCGTTTTAGACTTATTTAATTAAGTTTGAATTCAATTTTAAATAAATTCAATTTGAATCTAACTCTAATTTTTATGATATTGGTGTCCATATTATTATAATTTTGTATCAAGAGCGACAAAATAATATTAATTATTAAAACTAAATTTAATACTTATAAAATATGAAGAAAGAGAAATTAATGTCATCCGATATGGGACAATGGAAAATGTCACCCACGCGCTTTAAAGCGAGTGAAGAAAAGATTTTCAAAAGAGTTTGAAAGAGACCGCCGTGACTTGATGCCCGAGCTCTAGAGTCCAAATCCTGACTTCGTCCAAACGACCCGGTAAAAAAAGCTACCTTCGCGGCTGCTGTAAGTAAAGGGATCATTAGTAATTTCAATACTATTTTTGGCCCTTTTGGCAAAAAAAATCTTTTATCTTTTACTTTTCGGTACGCCCGGTCAAATCATATCATATCAATCACAGCCGTCGAGATCTAATCATCATGTAATGAACGCCTGTGATGACATTTACTTCAACAGAAACGCGGACGGTGGCAGAACGTCAGGGTTAAAATCTTGTTTAAATTAAATTAATCTAACGACTGGAATTTTTTTAATAATATTTTTTTTAAATCTAACGCAATTTAACCCCTTAATTTTCAAATTATTAATAATTCAATCAGTTTAATCAACAAAAATATTTTTAATATTTTAACAGATTTTGAATATTAAATTGTTTTAATTTAGGTAAATAGTAAAAAAAAATTCCCAGTCAATAATAAAATTAGGATTATATTTGATAAAAATTAATACACGCTTAATTTAGATTCAGAACGATCAAATCAATAAATCACTAAAGGAGTATTATTAATGGGACAAACTTTGATTCTAACTAAATCGAATAAAGATTTTAATTTAAATAAATCGATTGAATCCAACTTTATACAAAAAAAAATTAAAAATTAGTGTCATATATTTGAAACCAAATAATATTAATTTAATAAAAATCCAAAATATAAAAATTAAAATCATATATCTAAAATTAACAAACGTTAACCCTTCTAGACGATGTAGGGTCAAATTTTGCGAGTAAAAGAATTTAAATTTGAATGGTAAAATTTTTTTCAATTTAAAATTTATTTAAATAAAAAAATTATTTAAAATTGATTGTTAAAATATAAATTCAGTGCAAAAATAATTTAATTTAATTTAACTAAAATTAAAATTTAATTAATTATTAAAATAAATCTTATCTTAATTTGAACTTTATCTATTTGACCGGAATTTAAATATAAATGCAATAAATTTGGGTCGAATTGAATTTTATATGAATTTCAGCATTCGTGGGACCCACTCGATGGTGGGGCCAATTCAGAAGGACAGGGAAGTGGACCCCTTGAACGGTGTTTACTGTTTTTTTCTTAAAATGGGGTGGGCCCAGAAATTGGCGATGAAATTATGACGGTTGGATGAAATCAACAGTCAGCATAAACGTGTTTGAAGGTGAGAAAAGTGTGGAGAATAAATGATGGCCGTTGGATTCCAGTGATTTGATGGGGACCAACACCCTGTAACCAATTACAAAACATTCTCTTTTTGAAGTGGTGGGACCGAATCAAATTTCTTTTTTTTTTTTTCCTCTATAATTTAAGACGTGATTTACTTGGCTTAAGTTTAAAATATAATTACAACGTTTATCTTTAATTAAATGTAATTTAAATTTTATATCCAATGATTAAGTAAATAAAATTATTTTTATCATATAAATATTTAAAAAAATATATTTAAATATATAACATGTCAATTTAACTAAGCCTAATACCAATATATACTTTTCAAGTTTTTAATAGTTTTCTAATAAAATAATATCTGAATATTTTTGTTATTATTATTAATAATAAAATACTATAATTATTTGTTTTTGACAATTTTATCAAACATAATAACAATTTACATGGACTCTTATTTTAAAAGTAAAAAAATAAAATTGGGTAAAGGTGTTAAAAAAATGTTTGAAAATCGATTCGAAAAATAGGTTACCCGGCAAATTGATTTGGTTACCGGTTTGATGAAATATGAAAACTAATTATCTGAACCGAATTCGATTTTAAATAAAATATATGATAAAAATGTAAAATTGACATGTGTTTCTTTTAGGCCCATTATTCCAGGCCCATCATTTTGTACAAGCCTTCTCCCTGATATCAGACGAAATATAATAAAATTTATTTATTTATTTATAATAATATATTTATTATTTATTATTTATTATAAATATAAATATATTTCTAATTTATTAAAAAATTATAATTTTTATTTTTATTTTTATTCAAAATTTTCTAACATGATTATGTTTAAATTTAAATAATTTATTTTAAAATCTTATGAATCAAACTAAAAAATACTTCAAATCGAATCGTACTTCAAATGGAAAACCAAATAGTTGTGATTTGACAAATGAGGCTAATCCTGAGCCGCTCATTCGGTGGTGCACCAGCTTAGCCATGGCCCACTGGCCATGGACTTTCAAGGCGGTGATAGCTGGTGGTGGCACATCAGACGTGCCCGGCGCCTACCGCCGGTGGGTCAATGGCTAATGAGTGCGTTTGTATGGCGCCAATCAAATTGAAGTCCAAGAAATTATGATTGGCGTCAGTAATATTGTTCAGATTTCCAAGTAAGTTACGTTGGAAAAACGTGTTAAAATTAAACAATATTTCATACCGTGAATGATTGATTTGAATTGAATTTAAAAAATTAGGTTTAGGATTTTTTTATTATATTTTAAAACATTATTTGAATTTTATAATATAATATTTATTAATTATGTTTCATATTATAAAAAATATATATACATGCAAATATAAAATTTGAAATTTTTATAAATTTATAAATATTTCCTTCAAATTGAATGATGAATTTGTAAATTCAAAAAGCCAACAAATATCAAATTTAAAATCAAATTAAAAGTTGAATTCGAATTTAAATTTGACTCGAGTCTAAAATTAAATTTAAATCAAATTAACGTTGAGATTGAATATGAGTTTAATTTAAATAAACCTATAACAAACTTGATTGGAGTGGGCTTCAACTTGAGTTTATAATTAATGTAGCTCTTAAAGCTCGAGAATTAAAAAAAAAATTTAAATTAATTAAAATTATATTATTTTAATAAAAACTAATAACGTTTTAATCAAAATATATTTAAACGATATTATTTATCTCATGTTTACACACTTTTTTATAAAATATTATATGATAATAGTTTTAAAAACATGCATACGAGGATATGGGCATTTATATATGGTTTCTTGTTTTATCAGGATCTCTAAAAAAATAATAAATATAATATTAAAATAATAAAAATGTTGAATGACATATTGTCACTCAATGTTTCGTTTAATGACAAGTTGTTATCCACAAAACTTATAAAATCCAAGTACCCATCATTTTACTATAAAAATACCAAAATATGTTTTTATAATATTAATACTAAAATAAAATTTAATACAAATAATATTAAAAACAAATTTAAAATAATAATAATAACATTTTAAAAATTATTAAAAAATAAAATAAAAATATAAAAAAGTAGCTACTACTGGTGGCGACAATGACCATCTTTAACCTTATTAAATGCCTGTAAACAGTCATATGATTCTATTAGAGGATGGATCTAGCCGTTATAATGATGGAGACAGTTAGATTTAGCCACCAATAATCTGACAGAGACGGTCAGATCTGGTCGTCTCCTCTAGTAGAGAAAGTTGAAAATAGTCAAAATACTTGATTATGACCATTTTCGATATTCTCTGATGGCAGAGACGATCATATCTGGTCGTCTCCGCTAGATTAGCCATCGTGATGGTTAGATCTGATCATTAATATAATTAGGTAGTTGTTTTTTATTACCTGATAAAGTTAAAAACGGTCATCACCGTCGACGATAATGTCGACTTTTTTATATATTTATTTTATTTTTAAAAATTTAATAATGTTTAATAATTTGTTATTAATTTTTAAAATTTTTTATTATTAAAAATAATTTTTTTTATAAAATTTATTTTAATTTAAAAAGATAAAATACTTATCTGAATTTTAGAAGTTTTATAAATAGTAATTTATTATTAATAATAACTTTGGATGGTAATATGTTATTCGGTAAAAATAAAAAATTAAAAAAAAAGAAGGAAGTGGATGAAAGTGGGACGGTCGTGGCCCGAAAGGAGGCGGATGAGCTGGTAGGACAAGGGCTTCCTAAGTCTTTCCAAATGGAGAAATTTGGGGTGTTGGACCATCAAATTTCAGACACGTCCTTACAGATACTGTCTTGACTTCTAGATGTGTCCATTGTTTCTCTTTCCTTGTATTTCAGAACCATCTGAATCCCATAATTCCATTTCTCACTGTATCAATCTAGTAAATTTCTAGCGTTGTTTCCAAACCTTCGTAGAATCGATTGATTAAATCGATTTGATCAAAATTTAATAATTATTCTATAATTGAATAAATTAAATTATAAATTCAAATATCGAATCGATCTAATCAAATTATGTGATTGGTCTAAATTTAAGGACGTTCACGCAATTGCCAAACCACAACTTTGGCTACATAATTCACAGGATGGGAGTGACTTCTTGTGATGGTACCAAAGTTGAATTTATTGTATTTTATTTATTAATTACTATTATTATTATTATTATTATTATTAATTTCAACAAATATAAATTTTAATTTGTGAGGGTAACGACGACGCAGCAGAATGAAATGTCTGTCATTTCACATTAAGAAAGGAGTCTCTTATCGGCTATAAAGCCACCTCTTGCAGGAGTTTGAGCTTGGAGCTCTGAGAGATGGCCTCCTCCTCCTGCACCTCCGCTAATTTCTTCTTCGTCTTCTGGGTCCTGGCTCTTACGAGCTTGAGCTATGCGGAAGGTCAAATGGTTCCTGCGGTGTTTGTGTTCGGAGACTCATTGGTTGATGTCGGCAACAACAATTACCTTCCGCTTTCACTCGCCAAAGCAAACTTTCCTCACAACGGTGTCGATTTTCCCACCAGGAAACCCACTGGCAGGTTTTCCAATGGCAAGAACGCTGCTGATTTTCTTGGTAATATTATTTCTCTTCTATCCTCAGCTTTCATCTTTTTTTCATGTACTTATTACACACATATTTTCAGTGTTTTCTTCTTCTTTCTCCTTTGTTTCTTCATTTATCGTTCCTCCTACCAGGTTAACTGTTTCATTTTGCCCTGGAATATTAATTAATTATTTATTTTTGCAAAATATTTATACTTAGTGGACGGTGATATCGGTGCTTCATATGTATGGTATATCTCAGAAAGGTTGGTTTTTGGGTTTCATGTGCGTATCTATCTTACTATTAAGATTCTTCTCAGTTTATCTTCTCCTACCCCTTTTACCTTTACATGCCTCTGGGTCTCTTGACTTTTCCTTCTTCAAAACCGAGTAGACTCCACTTCTGAAAGCACGCTTCACATACATGTGGGAGTTCGCCACTGTTTCCAGGACATGGGTAGGGTTTAAGTAAGGATCTTGATAGAAAAGGGTTGGTGCAAGGGAGCATTTGCTTTCTAGTAGTTGAAGATTCAAATTACAAACTACATGTCATAATGAAGTTATATTTTACTAACTTTAGTTGCAAAGTCTTATTACAATTAATCTTTGTCTCATTATAATTTCTATCCACAATATTATTATGAAAATACTCAAACAAGATATTTTCCACCTCGTAAAGGAGAGCATAGCAAAATTGAAGAAGTATCCCCTGTGAAAATAAATCTCCATTATAACCTCTAGATTGGGACACTAGGATTTCTCATGAAAATAAAAATCTTCATAAAGTTTACCTTATAGATATAAAGGCATAATTGATCTGTGTACGTTATTTAGATAGTTGTATTGTGTAATATTCTGATGGCTTATGTTTTATGCATGAATGGCCAGCTGAGAAAGTGGGGTTACCTACTTCACCTCCATATCTTTCTTTAAAATCCAACAAAAATAAGACAGCATTATTCCTCACCGGTGTAAACTTTGCCTCTGGAGGTGCCGGCATCTTCAATGGATCTGATGAAGCTCTTGTAAGTATAAACTAAGGCTGCAAAAGGCCCAAAGAATAATAAAAAATTGAAAAAATTTGCGGTGAGCGTGGATCGAACACGCGACCTTCAGATCTTCAGTCTGACGCTCTCCCAACTGAGCTATCCCCGCATGTTGAGAGCTCACTTTAGTTTTATTTTTGTCTTCTTAAACAGCATCAATCGATTCCCTTGACTGCGCAAGTGGAATACTATGTGACTGTGTACCAAGCACTGGAGCAAGGGCTAGGATCTTCCAGTGCACGACAGCACTTGGCCAAGTCTCTCTTTCTGATTGTGATTGGTAGCAATGATCTCTCTGACAATTCCGAGAAGTCCAACCTTCCAAACAGCACGCCCCAGCAACATTTCGATCTAATGGCTGCCACTCTAAAGATTCAGTTAAAGGTAAGAGAAAACTTAGAAGGATTTATCTTCTCCTAACTCAAACGAGGTTAAATTCAATTTAAGTATTCTTAATTTTAAATCGAAATTGAATTGACAGTATTTAAGTTTGATCAAGCCCAAACCCACCCTTATGCTACCTACTTTACGCGGTTGTAATATTAACTTTTAGCTGGTTCCTTTTTGTTTCGCAGAAGCTGTACCATTATGGTGCACGTAAATTCGCATTAACTGGACTAGGGCCAACTGGGTGCACTCCAGCAGCAAGGAAGAAGAGCCACACAGAAGAATGCAATGAAGAGACAAATAACCGGGCTTCTATGTACAATGAAGTACTCAAGTCAATGTTGGCGGCATTAAGCGGAGAGCTCAAGGGCATATCTTACTCCTACTTTGATACCTACAATTTCATGCTAAACGCCCTTAATAACCCAGCGAATTATGGTACCTGGATTCTTCTAACTAATAATTTAGTGATGGATTTAAATAGAATTAAATTCAAATGAGAAACTATTCGAGATTGAATTCAGCTATTATTAAAAAAATATTAAAAAAAATCGAAGAAAATAAATTTGTTAGCAATTTTTAAATAACTTAATTGAATTAAATTAACTCTAACTCAATTTCAAATCAAAGACACCCTATTTGAACTCGACTAGTTCAGACTCGGATAGATTCCACCCCCAAAACTATGTCGCCCATCTTATTATCTCATCTCCATTCTGTTTTCTTGAATTTGGAATGAACCAAGTTATCATATCTATTTCAGGTTTTAAAGAGGTTAAATCAGCCTGCTGCGGGCTCGGGAAACTGAAGGCCGAAGTCCCTTGCGTGCCCATTTCAACCTATTGCTTCAACAGAAGTGATCATATTTTCTGGGATTTATATCATCCAACACAAGCAGCTGCTCGCATCTTTGTGGATACTTTTTTTGATGGTCCATCACAATACACATTTCCAGTGAATGTGAGGCATCTTGTGTCAGTTTAAGCTTCAATAATATGAAATGAAGAACCTACTAAAACTAAGTAGAGAGCCCCCTGGAATAGGAACGTAAACTTCGTCAAATCATATTTAGGGCTGACATAGATCAGCTTCTTATGGAATCCGCAATGAAAAATAAGCTTCAATTAAATCGATGCTTGGAAAAAATATCTGACGAAAATCAAACTAGCTTGTAACAAAATCAGAACCTTTTGTGCAATTACGAGGGAAACAAGTCTTGAAAGAAGAGTGTGAGATCGCCCGTACGAATATCAAATGTCAACATCTTCTCAAGTGCATCCTGCAATAATCCAAACACTGAAAGTTCATACACTCGTTAATAGAAAGACGGTGAATTGAGGATGATAACTGAAACCTTGTATTGCTGATCTCGTGCTAATATATTCTCATGATTCGAGCGCTTGACAGGCCTATTATTTTGAACAGCATCCAACACATTTGCAGCTCTCTTGATCGTTTCCTCCGGCACACCTACATCAAATTGTTAAATGACCGTAATGACCATGCTTAATTAAATCGAATATATCTCTACGTACCAGCAAGCAGTGCACAATGCAGTCCTGCAGGATATAAACTGATGTGAGTTTCAGTAAATTTTCCAGCTCAAACCCAAACATGCATTAACATCAATAAACTCACCATAGCTAAGAAGTGCGTGTCCAGGAACTAGCCTGCAAAGCCAAATGCAGATCCAAAAGTTAAAAAAATACGCAACACAACCGCCAACTTGTATGAGAACTAGTAAAATATTTACAGAACAATTCTAAGATCCAAGTTGCTATGGAGCAAAGGATCAAATGGTATCGGAAAGCAAGGTAGATTAAACCCAGAAGTTTTTTATGGCCTTACCACTGTACAACAACAATCATTTCATTGTAAACATTACAATATTGTCTTGTAATGTGCTAAAGAACCTTACGCATACCTATATAGAAACACGATGTCTTCAATATGCGTAGAGTTGTTTTCAGGCCTTAGCACGCTCATGGTATAAAATTTCATCTTCGCAGACTGAATTAATCATGGGAATACAAAATTCACTTCATTGTGTTAAAACTATGAATCAGTGCAATTAGGCAGCAACCTTGCAAAAATACGTACCTTTGGTAAGCAGCTTTCATTGAATAACTCGGTCAAGTGAGTACACAACAAAACCTAGAAATCAGTATAATATTTTCCGTCACCAGTGGCCCATAATGTTCGATTATGGCACGAAAGATTCTGCAAACCTTTGGAGGATCGTCAAAAGTGACGAAATGATTTATGGTCCCACCAAGCAGACCAATGCCATCTGATTTGAACGTTGAGGGCAGTTATGCAATGAATACTATTTATGCTATTGCATGAATAATTTCTATGACATCTGAAATCAAAATCAAGACTAACCTTCTGTAAGAGTACCTTTACCAAATTCATCCAAAAGACATAATGACCTGGAAGTTGCCTGCCTGTAGATCCATAGGGTAAATTTAACTTTTAATTATAAGCATCCGGCTGCTCTAGAATTTTGATAATTTACAGCACAAACACTTCTATTACATCTTGAATCATGAAAACATTTGGATTTGATAGAAAGAAGGTCCATTGCAGACACGAACAAAGTCCAGAGATCAATTCGTAGTTTGAATTGAAAGTTTCATATCTGAGAATACCTTAGCATCATTCCTACTTGACGTAGGTCAATCATAAATGTTGATTGCTCTGCAGTCATGTGCTTGCTTCCCATTGCAAAGAATATCCTGTTAAAATAAATCACTGTTGGAATAAATACCACATAGATGACCAGGTAAAGATTTATACTTTATTCTCCAAGAAATATGAGAATGACATTAAGGGATACACCTATCAGTCAACCCAATGGTGGCAGCATCAGCTGGTACAAAGCTTCCTATGTGGCTAAGAAAAACAACCAAAGCCACCTGGGAAAAAAGGAAAAGACTTCTTTATGAGACTTGTATTTCTAATGGAGTGCTATGCTGGAAAAAAGCTTACGCATGTGTAGTCAATGGCCCTTTCAGCAACACAGGCATAAACACTTAAAATGGTGTTTATAGGAGTTTAAAAGTACATTTACTGACCTGCTTTATATAGATACTTTTTCCTGAATAATTAGGACCAGTGATGATATTAATCCTTCCTGAAACAACCAGAGCTTGAAATAAAGAAACTGGTAGGCTGATTAACAGGAACAGGCTCCGCTTTCAGAAGTTAAGGAACCGATCAGTAGGTATGATTGAATTAATAATTTTCATCTTACCATCATTATAAATCTTCGTATCATTTGGAATAAATGTATCCACAGTCATTTCTTGCAAAAGGTGCCTGCAAATTGTCATAAAATACTTGTTAATGTTCTCATTGTTACTACATTTTTTTTTTATTGGGAAGAATTGAACCCAATATTACTTTCAACACATCCTACCCATCCCTTGTCACTTCAAGTAAGTCCACACACAACTTTTAAAGTGGTGTGGTCCTTACAATATGAAGAACAGAAACCAGTCATTTCTCACCTTCCGTTTTGTATATCAAGCGACGTTTCCTGAGTCAAAATGGGCCTCACATAATTGTTTTGATGGGCAACTATTGCCAATGACAAAAAGCTACATAGCAATATGAACACAAAATAATTAATATACATTTCTCAGAAAAGGGTATGCAGCCGCACAGAGTCAATGTACATAGTTGGTGGTGGAAATGAATTTTACCAATCAAGTTCTGCCGCAAAATTGACAGCCTTAAGCAGATGAGTTGAGAAAACAAGTACATGTGACAGCAAGTCTCTAGTGATTGCCCTCTCCATATCTTTAACAAATAAGAATAAAAATCATTTGTAAGGAAGATCCTGTATCCCATAAATACAATTAAAAATTTTATAGAAGTGACATAGATTAAGTCGTAATTCTTTTTATCCCTTAACTCATAATTGCAAAATGATCAAGCGTGCACTGCATCACTTTTATCAATATCTTATTATTGCAAGCAGCTGATAAACTCCAAACATCACAAAAGAACATTAATTATATATTACCTAAAATTTTATGATAAATATCTCCAAGAAGATTGTCCAATTCACGTGTCTTCGGGGTACGATAGAAGTATCTTTTTGTCTCACCATCAGCATCAGAGAACTACAGAAAAAACATTATTTCAGCAGTACCTACTCAATATATATAATATTCATGACGCAAAATATACATTTAAACATAAAACAAGCATCAATTACCGCAAATTCAAAATCTGGAAGTTTCTTTAGAGTGATTTCGTCTAGTTTTTCTTCAAAAATACACATCAAGTATCCTACAATAGAAAAAAATAAATCAAAACAATTATTGACAAGAATGAGAATATATTTTAATAAAAAAAAAATCTCTAGTATGCCACAAGTTAAAGATGGAATTATATTGATTCTAAAGAAGGTGGGCCAGCTAAACATCGTGAAGAGCTAACAAAATAAATGGACCCAGAGAATAACATTCTTTCTTAAAGAAGTCAATTACTATTTGTTTTTTTCCTTTTCCCCAGTAAATACTTTGTATAGATAAATGGATGTAAATCATATGTTAAGATGAAAAATAAATTCATATAACCACCACATGATGCCGTGAATGTTATGTAGTATCTGTGCTAAGGTAATTTAGGCAAACCTATTTGATTTATGTAAACAATACAGGGAACAAGCTTCTCTTTATACAAATGAGGAAGTTCCCCAAGCTCCAATGCTGTCACCTGCAAGGAATTGCTAAAATCAAAATAGAACTAGATATATATTTCAAGTTAATTTATGTTTAATTTTGAACTATAAAATCTGTTTCACAAGTACCTCTTCCAGAAATTCGGGCAGTCCCTCATATATTTGCCTCAACTCATCTAACTGAATGCAAATGAAAGAACTTGTTAAAGCATGCAACTAAATTTCAGATTTTGGCCAACTTAAAGATCGAGGATAATGATCTCCTTATTGTGGGAAGGGAAAATGTTTTGCACAGGGAAAAAATAAAAAATATCATCTCAATTTAAATTCAACAGTCAGCTTCTATCAAACTGAGTTCATAAGGGAAATGTTATGCTATATATTAATGAAGAAACTGAGGAAAGAACAAGAGCAAGGTTTGTTCCATCAGAAGAGGAGACAGGACACAGAATTCTTACACTAACTTTAAACATCCAAAATTAATAAATAAAGGACTGGAAAATTGCTGCCGAAGTCTAACCTCATCACAAAAACCTTCTTTCACTAATGTCCCATATCCCTTCTCTTTACTTCTATTTACATCGATGACACCAATCACCTACAGAACATATGGACAATCTGATAAGTTTGATCTATAAATAAGGGGAATAACAAATGTTACTAGAGCAGTAATTGGAAAAATTGGAAAGGGAAACAGGCCAAACAAAAATATTAAAAAAAAACTTTGTGAATAAAATGCAATGGCAAGAAGAAAATGGATAAGGGCCAACCAATTCATAGACATAGGCCAGCTCCGTTGTGATGCATGAAGCAGCCTGCAAAAAATTAGACAACCATTAACAAAATATTCACAACAGAGTAGATAACGAAATCTGAAGAACAAATATATGATTTCACAGAAACTTCATTTTAGATATATAGTCTGCTACCTTCTCCACAACGTCTAAATTCAAAAGCCTCAACTGCTCTTGAAGACTTTCAGAAATGCCCACCTCAAATATCTTGGTCACGTGCAAGAGTGCACAAACGCTCTAGAAGACAAGAAACAATAAAATGTCACCGTTACACGCAAATGATAGCACTGTTCTGGTGGGAAGAATTGAAATTGTTATTTCACGAGTGTCATATCATCCTAAGAAAGGATTTGTACAGAATAATGTGATGCGAACATATAAGAAGATGACAGAAGAGTTGGAGAGCATAGCTTTCAGTTAGCTAGACAAGTGAAATACAAAATATCTATGGACTGTCAGAAAGAACTTGAATGAAGCATTTCAAGTGACACCTTCAAAAACGCTGCCCAGTCACTAGCAGTACACATGGAGCTCGGGGAGTTGAATTTCTAGCAAAAACAAAGAATGAATTGCTGAGATTCAAAATAACCTAAATGGTAAAAGAGATATTGCATAAATAAATTGTCAGTTTACACTAAGGGATGAGGAAGAGAATGATCAGAATGGTTTTTAATCATAAACGAACACTGAACTCACTTATGTGACTGCAACTTACCATTATTGCAAGGTAGAGACAAAAACAGCAGCAAAAAGGTTGCTCATTTAGCATAGGAAAAAAAATAATTATAATGACCATAAATTTATGTCAAAGAGAGAAACCGAGACTATAAAAGGAAAATTTAGCAATCAGTTCCCAAATTTTATTTAATTATAAAATGGTTTTAATTCGAGCAACTGTCACTTAATAATAAACGTTTGTTTTTCCAAATGATAAAAAGGAAAACTGAATAAATGAATGATGTTACATTGAGTATATGGGGAATGTCCTTCACAGACTTCAGAGTTTCATGCAAAGAAGCCATCAGTTCTTCAGAACAAAGAAAGAATGATATCTTTAAATTATTAAAGGATGACAATGGTTATGTTAGAACAGAGAAAACCAACTTTGAAGATTTGGAAAGTGAATTTTGAGACATGACACATGAGATGCATATTGACTCCACCCGTAAGATCTGTTGGCTTATTATAAAGCGTAACAGGCCACGCGGCTAAGTTTCATATTCGACACAGTAAAAGATGTCTTCATACAATAAAGAGCAAAAGGATACGGCATTCAGACGACCATTTAAAATTTCGAGGTCCAGTATGGGTCTCAGGAACCAATTTCTAGAGCAAGGCAATCATTCGTCATAACGCTGGTAAGAATGAATCTTGCAGGTAGTATCATCACAAATTTCTCAACTTGAATTACCTTAGAAGACGTCTACCCATTGGTGTCACACACTGAAGGCAAGGCAAATAAGTTACTCCAATAAGCAAATAGATAAAGTAAAGCAAAAAAGCCCATAGCTTCTTCTACCTTATTCATCATGCCAAAGACGGAGAACCTGCATTTCGAGAAATCAATAATCTTTGAACTAATCATTTTCAACAGTTGTTCAGCATTTACCCTTCTTTTGCTCTACCAATGCCCATATGGCTTGGATGTTTGTCCGTTTGAAATATCTGCAATGCTTCATGAGCTGTTGCATCAAGTTTAAGAAACTTGTTTCTTTTTTAGATTTGTCAAGGACACAAAATTGGAGTCTGATACTCATATAATGAACTTATAAAGTTTGAAACCCATAATGTTGAAAGAATTAAATATATATAAAAGATACAATGAAATTTCGATTACAGAATCAATGGTAATAGATGCATTTCCACTTTCCTTTTGTTCCAGGGTATCTACGATCCTTTCATTCTCTAATATGGCCAAAAGGCCTCCACTTGCGCGAACTTGAACCTCACTTCCAATATCCATCATAGAACTAAGCTGCAGTAGATGAAAGAAATAAGATGTTGGGCATCAGAATATATAAATCTTTTACTGCACCAAAATGACTTTGTCTTCCAATCATTGAGTCCTGGGTTTGCTAACATCATTAAACAAAACAGGTAAAAAAAGAAAGAAATCCAGTAGTCATACCTTTCAAAAGTTTGTGACTGCTTCAAAGACTAACGATAAAAACTAATTTATAAGCTCACCCTAACGGTAACGGATCATAAAAACTCAAAATGTTATCCTAGCATATTGGGTAACCAACAAACCCTGAATAGGTAAAAAGATATATAATAACAATCGACGTTAAGTCCTTTCATGGTTACGTAGCATAGGCACGAAATAATTAATGAGCTACCAACGCAGTTACACAGAAGATTGGTTAAAGAATCAGCTAAATAAATAATTCTCCACAATACTAAAGCATCAAAGCTCATAATTTATTGGTAACATGTAGCGAGGAATATGTCTTTAATTGGTGCTATCATGTTAATAATACGCAATAAAGTGCTTTGAATGGCAAACAAAGAATTCTGATTAACAATATCTGAGTTGACATAAGGCGCTTGAGTGCACCTGTCTTAGAATGCAGAAGATATTGATCTTAAGCATGCCATGTGTTACAAACAATCATAACATACGTAATATTTGTGATTTGTAACTTACGTAGCAAATTCTCTCCTTGATATTTAACCCATCATCCATTCCTGTGACGCGAAGGTATATCAACCTATAAAACGCAATTAAAGTAGTTGGAAAGAGAAAAAAAATTACTTACAAAAAAAAAAAAAAAAGAGAAAAAAATTAAGGGAAGTGAAAAAAAATTTAAGGAAAGTACATTCATCAATTCTCTATTTAGAATTTAGTAATTCAACCAAGTTTATTTAACTTTCAAAATGCATGAAACAAGTTTCTGTACATATTTTCATTTAATAATCCTCAATACCTGTGCCATGCTTGCTCATAGCTAAATATTGAACTTTTTACGAACTTCACTTCAGGAGCCTTAGTCATCTCATCTGCATCAGTTGTCAGATTAATAAGGACCCAGAAAATGATCCTTCCTTCATCATCAATGTAAGGACACTTACCATTTCGTTGTAAAGCGGACAAAAACGGTTCTTCACTTTTAGTGCTTGTATATATGATCAGGGGCTGAGCTTGACACTTTACTGAACCAATTTTTCACGCAAAAAAAATTGAATTAGATAAGTAGCTTATGCACCATAAAAGAAATAAAAGAATAAAGAAACAGTGAGACAAAAATATTTTGAAACACTGCTTATAAGACAGCATTTTGCAATAATCAAGAAGCATAATGCCAAGTGTAGTACTACCGTAAAACTGCATCAAAAAGAGATGAAATATATACCCAGATCAATCAGGGGAAAGCCTGAGCTATTATCCTCCCAAACTTCCAGAACATGAAGCTGGCGTATGCTGGAATCGTAATAAGAAACTCCAACTCTGGAAAGGAGGCTATCTATGTTAGTTTCTTGAGCATATGTTACAAAGATTGAATCGATAACCAAGAATACCACCTTAAGCCCTTTTACCATTGTACAAATTTTAATATTCTTCGCATTTAGGCAACTCAAATAAGATTTCAATTACATGGACTGTTCAGCCTTTTCCCACTTACTCTAACGTAAGTCCTATTCTAAACCAGTATAAAATTTTCTAATATGGAGTCGATAGACTAAGATAAAAATGCCGTAATTACTTGAATTTGATTGCGTTTTGCAGAGGCTGCACTTCACAGGCAAATTTTGAACATCAGCCAAGAAAGTCTAAGTCATCAATTTTCTTGTGATCAACACCGAAAGTCAAACAGTACGACGGCCCAATTTCTTATACAAGAACTTTTTAATTTTCATCTCGACATGTAAAAAGGACTTCGAAATATCATAAATGGAAAATAGTAATGCAAGTCAAAGCTCACCGATGACCGTGTAGAATGCATGCCATATAAACCTGCATTTGGTTTCAAATAAAAAATATTAACTTACAAGACAGGACTAATTAATATTATATGATGATATAACGCACTTAGCTATCAGAAATGCCCGTTTGATTCAGAATTAGGGAAAAATTATTATATATAGAAACAACTGATGCAAGAAAACTGTCTTCATTTTCCGTCAAAATATTACAGAAGCGTGGAAACTGACTTCATTTTCAGAAATTTTTAGTTTAAAAAACAAGTTAGTAACACTTTATATCAACTGTAGCCTCCTAAAGCTGATTTTAGCGTGAGATTGAGTTCATCAAATCATCTTCTTTCGTCGAACAGAATAAAACCGCAACAACGAGTAATCTGCTTTTTTCTTATTTTCTAGGCATCCAAACAGTGTATATCAAAAATTGAGAACAGAAACCTCAAATCTCCACTCAAAGATGAATCTGAAATGAACCTAATATACGGTAGTAAACTTATTTTAGCTTAATTTTTCGTAATCTTAAAACTGAAAAAACTAAAACGAAAACTAACTCAAATTTGTGATTTATTTTATTTTCCTCTGTTTTCTTTCTCGAGAACCATACAGAATGTAGGAAACGTGAAAAATATACTAAAAGTTAGACCTGTGGAACGGCTCCGGTCTCGTCCATTTCCTCGTCCATCATTGCGCGCTCGAATTTGAGAAAGTTTTGGTGTGTTTTTGAGAGACTTGGTTTATATACGGGATGGCGGAGGAATTCAATTCAAATTCTTTATCCACGTGGCATTCATTTATTGGGTTTTTGTTAATTGAAAGGCAAAACACCGCTAAACTCTTGCCAGGAAATTTATTTAAATCTTCAAATGCCCTCGATTGACGAAACCATGCACAACTAGCATGATTTTGAAATATACAGAGCTTCAAAATTCATTAATATCTCAGGGGTGTATCGGTAAATTAGATCAAATATATGTTTATTTTAAAAATTATATGAGAGTTACTTTATATTTTTATTAATTTTCTATAAATTTTCTAATAACCCTTAGGTATTTAAAACTTTGTGCTTACACCCTATGCACGCCGTAAATTTTACCCCTCCTAACTTCAAGTTATAACATTTATCCTAAGCACGCTAAACCTTCATATAAATCTGATAATCCATACTAACAGAATATACATTAGTTTACAAATTTTTATATACACCCCCAAATTATATATTTTCACATTAATGGGATATTCTTAAAATCCCTTAGGTTATATAACTTTAATCTTAACCCCCATTTTCATCTTTAAAATCCAATATAATTCGTAAATTCGTATAAATCCACTTAATCTATTTAGGTTTTAATTCAAATCAAGTTAATTTATGATCAAATTTTAGTTCAACTCTAACGAATTCATATTTTTTTAGCTCGAGTTTGAAAATCAAACTCGCATACAATAGACTTTTGAAGTTAATAAATCAGTAAAAATTATTTAAATTAATTAAAACAATATCGTTTTAGATATTTAAAGTATTCGATGACTCAAATCCAGCTCTAAGTTTATTATAAATATACCCCAAATTTAATCATTTATAAACAAAAATCACAACTTAATTAAAACAACCATAAAATCCTTAATATTATCTCTGCATTAAAAACACTAACTTCTACCTATAAACCTAAAAATAAGGTTGAGGAGCACGATTGAGAAGACAAAGAAGAGGGATGACAAAAATGTCTTCTAGGGTTTAGAAGGTTTGTTTTAGAGATATAACAAAAATTGGGTTGAAATTGAAAAGGTGACAAATAATGGATTAATATTTAGATTTAGGCCAAAGCACATTTTCCCACCCATAGTTTGAGGCGGGGACAAGTCCTACCCACTGAGTTTTAAAAGCCTAGAGTCCCACCCTTTATCCAATTTCCATCCAATTTCATTAACCCATTTTATGAAATGACAAAACTACCCTTATTAATAAAAATTTATAATAAAAATAATATTTAAATATATTAAAAATTAAAAAAAATTTATAAAATTATAAAAAATAATTTAAATTAAAAATTAAAAGCCAACCATCGCCGCCGCGCCGACGGCGGTGGCCGCATCAAATGGCACCAGGTGGCCGTTCCGACCACCTGGTTCCAAGGGAGGCCAGATCTAGCCTCCCGAATCGACGGAGGAGGCCAGATCTGGCCACCTCCGCCAGAAACCTTGGCCGGAAACGGCCGTTGGGGCCAAAGCCGGCCATCTCCAGCCGTTTCCGGCCTTTTTCTTGGCCGGAGGAGGCCAAATCTGGCCTCCCTTGGAACTAGGTGGTTGTTCTGGCCACCTGGTTCCATTTGATGCCGCCACCGCCGCCAGCGCGGTGGCGGTGGTTGGCTTTTAATTTTTTAAATTTAAATTATTTTTTATAATTTTATAAAATTTTTTAAATTTTTTTATAATTTTTAATATATTTTTATATATATTTAAATATTATTTTATATTTTTATAAATTTTAACTCTAAAATGATAAATTTACCCCTTGACTTATTGTTGACTGTTAGATTTAACAGTCAATGGGTCACATTTCGGGTTTTCTAAACTCAGTGGGTGGGACCTTGTCCTCGCCTCAAACTATGGGTGGAAAAATGTCCTTTGGCCTTAGAATTATATGTAAGGGTATTTAGTCAGTCTGCAATCTATTGCCTATCCGTTTAGTCCTCAAGTTTTTATCTAATTTATATAAGTCCTAAAATATATGATTATTTTATTAGTAACCCCTGAAAATAGATTATTCATTCAAGGAATGTTCTTGTATGAAGATGCAAGGAGGAACAAAATTTAAAAGATCAAAATTGTAAACTCATTGTCAAAATCAGTTCTCCGCCAATGTTTTTATATTCTATTTTATCTCTAAAATATATAATACTTATTAATTTTAATTTAAAATACAAAATGAGAAAATTCAAGCACACACATATATAAATTATAATGTATATTATATTTAAAAATAAATAAAATAATATATTAATTTTTTTTGTTTACAAACCCAATTCATTGAAGGCTTATAAGGACAGGGTCTCAAGAGTTTAGGTTGTGCCCTAAGCCAAAAATAAATTATAGTCCGTAAATCTATGAATTTGCAAACTTCAACCTATGTTATCTTTAGACTTGATAGATTAAAAAGGATTAAATACGACTCAATTTAATTTAATCTATTGACACCTTTAAGTTGAATTATAAATCTGAGATATTTTGATTCAATTTGATTATTGTTAAATCAAAGCCTATAAAGTTAGGTGAAAAACACTTTTACAATTTCGTAATTAAATAATTTTAAAATGTTTGTTTTATTTAGGATATATTTTCTAATAACTTTATTTTTTATAACAGGTCAAAAGACTTATTCCCATCCAAAGTTTTTCTAAATGATAATTCACACCTATTAAGTTAAAAAAAAACAAATACTTATCCATTGATCAAAACTAACAGTTAAATATTAATAGTTAAAAAGATATTTTTGTTTTTTAAATAAAAATTTAAAATAATCAAATATAAAATAATATTAAAATAATAATAACAAATTAAAAAAAACGGTGGCTGTTGAAAACCTAATTAAATGGCTGGAAATAGTTACCTAATTTAATTGACGGTTGGATCTGACTGTCTCAATGATAGAGGGTATTTTGGTCATTTTATAAAAAGTTAGTAAAATTGGAAGAAAATTGGTCAAGGGGTGGACATGTGGCTTTTTAAAAAGTTTTGGAAGAGATTTGTCATTTAAGAAAACTTGGGATTGGACAAAGTGTTTTGGCCTTTATAAAAAGCATTCAAAACGTCACACATAGATGGCTTTTCATGAAGTAAATGGAAATCTTCCGAAAAAGAGAAATTATATATTGGAAGCACGCAGTATGAACAGCATTTTATGAAAGAAATTAAAATTTCACGTTTGAATTCAGATAAAAGAAAATTATCTAATTTGATTTTCGTGCAATTACATAACAATCAATAAAATAATAAAATAATTGATTTATTTATTTTTTAGTTCATGAGATCGTCATATTCAACCAGATTCAAGCCATCTGGTTTCCCTACAACAATGCCTTCAGTTTCGTCTCTGCGTTCCAATTTTTAGCCTATTCTCTAAGCTACGCACCCCGGCACACGTTATGGACACTCTTTCTTTTGTCTCCAAAGCCAGGATTGCCATCCATTCTGCTGCGGCAAAAGCGGAGCGCGTCTTCACTGACTTCAAATCTGACCGAGGTACCCTCGATTTTCTTCTCTATTTCCATTTTACCCCTGTCCGCACACTTCCTACTCGAGTTCTGTTTGAATTATTTTTTTTAAAAAAATTTTTCTTGATGTTTTTGACTTGATTGGAGAAGATTCTGATAAAGCATCCCCCAATTTACAAAATGAAGGCCAGTTGAAGGTACGTGTCAGGAGACTTGCTTTAGTTGTTTGTTTATTGAATTTGATTTTTTTTTTTCTGTTTGGTTGCTGAGAAAAGAAAATTAAAGAAAAGAAAATTGAATTTTAGTTATTGGTTTCTGGATAAAAGATAAAGAGGTGGCTTTGTTTGGTTAAGTTTTTGTTCGAGACTCGTTATTTATTTATTTATTTTTTTTAGCAAAGGACAAATTTTAGGCTTATGCAGTGTGAAATTATATGTGCTGTTTCTTGTATTTTACTGTAAACCAAAGAGCACTGAATTGAATTCTCAAACTTAAATTAAAAGAATGTTCAGAGAAAGTACCAGACTCTATATGGGAAAAAAGGGTCCTCTTAGGCTTTTTTTGGGATTATAGTTGAACTTCAATGGGGTGATGCAGGGTCACAATGAGGCCACGCATTTGAATACACGGCAGCAGAGGCCTTTTCCTTTAGGGGGAAAACAAGATTGGCAGGATAGGTTACGGAACATAAGAATAGGAAGAAGAGGAGCTGAAGAACCTGAGAAAGTTGATAGCACAATAATGGCAGCTCCATATTATGATGAAAATCTATACATACTTAACATGAAAAAGGATCTTGAACCAAAGGCAAGAAAAACTCAAACATATTTTAAGTCCTTATGGCTTAATTATTTATTTTTTGCTCCTTTGATTGATAGATGAGTTGGTGGTTGTTAATTTTACAGGGGTCAGATGTAAATTCCTTGCTAGAACGTTTAACTTCCACCGATGTAAATAGAATTCCTCCAGTGTCTGTTTTGAAGCAATTGGCTGTAGCTGTTGAGTTAGTATATGAGCTACTTCTTATGTCTTATATATATTATCGTCTGTTGGGTTGTTGTATCTTTTGCTTTGTTGTAAAGCATGATTTCTTGTTATGAAATGATTTGTTTTTCCTTCAGTGGGATTTACTTTATTTTCATTGATGGATGATTTTTGATAACTGTCAATTATCTTCGCATATATGCCAATGATATATCATCCTGTAGAAAGCAATGATTATTTAACTTCTAAGCACTTGATAAATGGTCAGATGAGTATCATCACTTTTTGGGATTTTATGGAGCTGAGAGTTTGATTTTGTAACTTCTTGTTCAGGAGCGGAAAGAATTTTAAGTCAATAAAGGATTTTTTGTCATCATCTGGGAGTTCTTCACCTATCTTGGAGAGGGCGGGTTTGAGTCTCTCTGCAGTAAAATCATTAGTTCTTCGTGACAAAGATGATAAACTTGCATCTGACTTCTGCAAGGATGAGATGTCATTGATTCAGTCATTATTTGACGCAGGTAGATTAATACATTAAGTAACATTGATATTTTCTTATTTTGGGGAAAATAGTTTTCAACTGTAAAATTTTGGCATTATTCTGTGATGATCTTTCACTTCCATTGTAATATCTGCAAGATGTTTGCAGAGGGAAACTTTCTCAGAAGGAAGATTTATTCTGATTCGATGGCATCTACTACCTCAGCCTCTTTGCCCAGAGATATTCATGGTGCTCCTCCTGAAAGCTTTGTCATTAAGCTATCTGAAGTTATTGGAAGCTTTAAAACCCTGCGAAGAATGGCGTTATTCTGGAGCTTAGTAGTTTCTGAAGTAAGTACCTTGAACAGAGCTCTAATAGGTTTGATATCAATGCTGCTTCCACTTTTTTTTTTTTTTTTGGTCTAACAAACTAGATCTGAAAATTTTACACATGCAGCTAAGAAGACTTTGGTCCAAAGAGCAATATATTCCTGGCATCCCTATGGATGAGATACCAGATCTGGACTCCTGCCTTTTGTATCAGCAATTGCAGGTTATCAATTGTTGTCTTTCAAGGAAAAGGCGTCGCATTATTGCCACTGAATCATTAGATTCTTTGATGAGGCAATCCAGTTCAAATGTTGAGGGTTCATCACTTTTAATGGAAACATCTCTTGCAAGCCCTATTTTGTATGCTAGAATAAGCAATGGAGAACTTGTTCTCCGGCTAGGTGCTGATCTTCCAACTGATTTGACAATTTTGGAAACTGGTGAACCTGTATACTTCCCCATCACTCAGGTTTGTTTAATAATTAGTACTAAAAGGCTATCTCTTAAAACCTAAAACCATTGTTTTGATCTATGCCATTCTTTACTATACAGGAAGGGCCTTTGCTTACAGAAGATCTTATCAAGGAAACAGAGGAGTTAGTGCTTCGAACAGGGAGGTCAGTATAAATGTTGATTAAATATAGTTTGCCCTGGTAGGTTGTATTTGAATTTAAAATTATCTTCCTCAACTATTGAAGGCTTTATTTTAATTAATTATGGTGTTTATTAAGTTTAGGTTTATTTATTATCTTACTATTTTATAAATGTTAATTTTTTGCGGGCAGTGTTGGTGCTGGATGTTCTCAGCTTCTATCTGACATGCAAGCTTTCAAGGTGGTGCATTAATTCAAAGTTTGCACATTTTGGATTGTCAGGCTCCTTTTGATACTTCTATAATAGTCTCTACATGCATTGTTCCTAAAAGGTATGTTTGATCGTCTTAGGCTGCAAATCCAGGTTGCATTTTAGAAGATTTTGTGAGATGGCACTCTCCCCCTGATTGGACTGCTAGTGAGCAGAGTAATGAAAATGAGTTTGATGGCTGTGATTGTTCATCTGCAAAAGGCCAGCTAAGTCGTCGAATGAAAAAAGAAGGTATCCCCTTTTGTCCCTGAATGCATTGCTTGATGAATTATGCAGCCTTATAGTCTTTCTGTTCTTAGTATATTAATACAAGGGAAGATAAGATGATATGCTATATCCTGTCCTGGTTAACTTTGTGTGTGGAAATGAATTGCATCTGGTTTACCACCCATCCTTCAATGTACAGGATTTATCAAGTTGTAAAGCAAAGCCTATTGCAATTTGTTTTGTCATAAATGAAGACCTGTATGCTCTTTTTATTTGGAAATATTTCCTAGGGTCACTCTGATACATGATTGGGCATTAATATTAGGTAATTTGTGGGTTGAACTTTGGGAAACAGCTAAGCCCGTGCCAGCTGTTAAACAAGTCCCCCTCTTCGATGAGGATTTAGCAGTGTAAGTCTGGAACTATTGCAATTGATGTTCTTGCTGTTAAAATTTACGTTTAATGCATATGATTTTCGGACTAGAGCAGCCCGGTTTTTCTTTTCTGTAGGGAAGGTATTTTGAATAGCTTAGAGGACATCCCACCCGCTGAGCTTTTTGAACAATTTTTTGTTTCTTTAGTAAGTTACTTAACCATAAAAGATGAGTTATTCCATTGCTGTTTCTTTTCTCAGTAATGTGTTATGGTGATCTTTCAAGGTACTAATGTTGTCTTTTGCCCTGAAAATTTCAGCTTGGTTCGGGACTTGTATTCGCAGAGGCCAAACTCTCCACTGACGAAAATATGTCCAAGATTTTCAATGAGTGCAAAGACTTCGTTATTGCCACTTGTCAAGGAAGTGCCTGGGGTGAGAAGATTGAGAATATTTGCCAGGTACAGTCTGTCAAATGATGCCTGAATGATGGCATTAAGTACTAGGTTTATTGAATACGGTAGACTTGAAAAAAAGTATGATCAAGCTAAATTCAAATGGAATCATGTTCTAGGTTTATGAAACAGTGGAGAGAATGTTAAGTCGACCCAAGGAAGTCCTGATGAATCAGGCAGAAGCAATGGTCCAAACAGCAGAAGAACCGAAAAGCCGTTTTAAGAGATTCACTCACAACTTTGTCAAGGATAGACAACAGAGGAAACTCGCCATAGAAGACCTGAATAATTCAGATGAAAATCCAGGTTCACTGCATCAACCATTCGCGAGTTTCTTTGATGGCAAGTCTTCATTATTCTCAAAGAAGCTGCCTTAACCAGTTTGCCCAGCCCCAGCTTGTGAGAAATCTCCTTGCCCAGATGAAACCGACTGGACAATTGTTTGATTGTTCCTTCATTGTGTTCTTAATCTTTTGGGTTAAAGGAGTATGTATGGTTTTGCAACTGTAAATAAAATTACATGATATTCTGTGCGAGGCCTTTGGACTTGAATCTTCTTTTTCATTGTGGAAGATGACACTGGGAACGAGAAAATATGCAGTCAAATACGTGAAGATCATCACAGAACTATAAAGAGACGAACCTTGTTTGGAGGAAGTTGAGATGCAGCAGCGAGATCCGGTGAATAATGAGAATCAGTGACGGCAAAGGCCTCTAACGAAGGGATTCTTGGAGTAAGTTTTAAGGGTTTTTCATTGCTGAAGAGGGGAAGCAGTTCATTAATGTTGCCGTGCATATGATTGAAAATTTACATTTAATTTCGATGCATTGGATGCTCATCAAAGTCAGATTAATTCAGAATGCCTGTGCCTCTGAAACCAATATCCCTTCAGCTTAAAGTTCGATTTTTCGTAGTAAATACTGCTTAATTAATCGATTTACTTAATTAATCTATTATTAATCCCCTGTATTGATTTCAGTATTCTCCAATATCATCTGCCTTGAAATTGGTGTACAGGGATGGAGACTATGAATGCCGTAACGATGTAACCAAAATTTCTTCAGATAATAGACAAAAATGCCATGCGATTTGGATAAAACTTAACTTTCCCTAAAAAGTGGCAGCAGCTAAAAGCCATGGAAACGTAGAAAATTTTCCATGCAAATCCGGATGAAGCTTTTTTCGAAGTGTGTTTATAGAAAAGTTGGCTTCTTGTTTTCTAGATTCTTGGTGTTCTTGTGCAAGATTAATGGGAGGAAGCTGATTGGGGTTGACAAGGGTGGTTTTGAGGAGGAGAAGAACTTCGTTCATCGACCTCTGCTTGGTGGTGGCGATGGATTTGGTGGAAGAGACGGGGCCAGGGGGTGTTTGGGGTTCTATGGTGGAGGTGGGTTTGGTGGGCGTGCTGGTGCAGGAGGGGGACTAGGTGGGGGTGGCGGGGGAGGGTTTGGTGGAGTGGGTGGCGGTTCTGGTCTTAGAGGTGGTGCTGGACTAGGTGGGGGAGCTAGAGGAGGCTTCGGAGGAGGATATGGTGGACTTGACGATGGTGCTAGTGGTGGTTTTAGAGTTGGTGGCAGCCTAGGCAGTGAATATCCTTGACGACATTCCTCTTTGAGTAAATGTTGTTACCCTTTATGATCAACATGTACTATTGAAATTCTGTATAGTTTCCTTATGCTTCAAAATTATCTCTTAATTGTTCTTTCTTAATTATCTTCCTTCCAAATGTTAATGGAAAAATTAATAAGCTTTTCCAAATGGCCTTTATTTGTTGTTTAATTATTGTAATAGTCGCCCCTTCAATAAGTTAAGCAACTTCAATAAATGTAATTAAATTTTTTTTCAAAATAATTTAAGGAATTAAAATATTAAAGATTCGGACTCAAATTTATAATCAGTTTGAATAAATCAAATTTAAGCCAATGTCATAACTCTATTTAAGATTGAGAGCTGGTTGGCACTATCACACTGGAATTCACCTCACCAACAAATCTTTTTCTTCTCTAAAAAGTTTTTGTCATTATTTGACAACCTTTTTTTTGACCATTCCATCTATTCTTCACATCTTTTTGTCCGATGATTTTATCTCGACCGAACTCTTTGGGACCATTTCTACCCTCTACCAATGGAACCCAGTTTATAGATAAATTGATCTGAGCTGAAGCGAGGACCCAATTTTCAAAAAACGACACCGTTGCGGAGTCACTGCATACACTTGGAAAATTCCTGAGACAGGAAAGAGGAAACCACACGCCACTTCTGCTGACTGTGATTCCAACCAATGATATCACGCCACCTCACGAGCTCACACAACCGGCCGTACCAGATTATACCAAAATATTCTCGGACGGTTCTTCGCGGCGTCCCTGGTCAAGAAGGCAAGAACAAAAAATTACCAAATATATAAAAAGATCAGACTAACCTAAATATTTATTCGATTAACCTAGCCCGTTGCTGGCTTCTGAGACTTCCTCAAAATACAACACCATCTCTTTCTTCAAATCATCAAGGTTAAACTCTTTCTTCCTCTTTACATTTATATAGATATATTTTATGTTAAAAAGGAAAATGAAATCGTAATTTTGAATCTGCCCGTTGCTTCGTTTCGTTTCGTTTTCGTTTTTGTTAGAAGAAGCTACTGGTTTGTCTTGTTTCAGCTCAGATTTGAATTTTGGAGTTTTCTGTTGAGTTTTTTCCCTGCACTTTCTCTGCTACCAAACAGAAAGCACGTAAACAAGTACGTAATTACACTCGCACACTTTGATGTCGTTTAAAATGATTGTAAAATATAGATAATAGTCTGATAATGCTAAATCTAGGTTTGGTTTTCGTTTTCTTATTCTTGTTTTGCATTTTCTCGGGAATCAAACAGCAGTATATTCAATCGCATAAGTTTATATATAATGTAGTATACTCTTATGACATCGCAATGAACCTGCTGTTAAACTGGAATCTGTCTGTGGAATCATTTCTTTTTTTGTTATAAGAAGCTACTAATTTGTCTTGTTTCAGCTCAGATTTGACTTTTGGAGTTTTCTGTTGTGTTCTTTCCCCTGCACTTTCTCTGCTACCAAAAGGAATGCACGTAAACACATACGAAGTTACTCAGGCACATCTCATGTAGCTAAAAATGATTGTGAAATATAGTTAAAATTTGGATATTGTTAAATCTAGGTTTGTCTTTCCTTGCATTTTCTCGGAAACCAAACAGTCTATTTAATCATAAAAATTCATATATATTGTAATATACACTTACAAGATCACAATAAACCTGCTGTTGAACTTTTTTAAGTTGCACTATTAAGTAACTTTTTTGAAGAATTCAGTTTATTCATTAATCAACTAATTTTATAAAATTCATTTGCAGTATGTTTAATATGTGATGTGATGGATGTATTAAATATTTGTAAACATTTGATTTCTGAACTCAAATTTTATGCATACTGAGGATAGCAAAAAAATTTTGATGAAATTGAAGTGTGCCATGTGCAATGAGTGTTTTGAGAATTTGTAGTACTGTGATTGATTTTGTGAATAGCACAATGTTTATAGACGGTTGTAATTAGTATACGTTAAGAAATGTATGCTTGGTGTTTTTGGGTCGTGCCTCTATGTGTATGTTTTAAGACTATGCAAAAGTTTCAACATACATGCATATATCTTATAGGAGATTATATCTTTGTGAAGGCAGAGATATAAACCACGATGCTGGGGGTTATACGGAGAAGAGTTGCCAGTGGAGGCTTGTCCGCATCGGTTAGAACTGTTCTTTTCATTTTTGGAAGTAGGAATCTTCTTTTACATTGTGGACTTCCTGTTCTAAACTGGTTTTCTTCTTTAAAATCTTTTCAGGTTTTAAAGAAGTCGATGCAGACCGTTCAACCTTCAGTGTCTGCCTCCAGAGTTTTAGGGAGGGAGGTGTGTGGTTCTTTCCACTAATTTTTCATTTTTCATTTGTTTTACCATCCTTTCTTAGTCATCTAGGCATGTCTGGTTAAGTTTGTGAAAAACTGTTTTCTGTGTACACGGAGAATCAGAGTTATTTTCATATTTGTTGTAATCTTGGTCACTAGATTTACGTTTGAAGCATGTAAACAGATACTACTCTATCCAAGAGGACTTGGGCATGTACGGAAATTCAGTCATGATATTTTACCAGGTAAATCTTAGGAATTCTTTGCTGTATCGTCCTCACAGTAGTTGATGCATTGGCATATCATATGGATCATCTCAAGTTTAATGAGAAAAAGTTTCTGGTGATTGCAGGCTCCTCTGTTGGTTGTAGATTGATGAGGTTAGTAAAGATGTTTTGTTATTTCGCTTATCTTTTTGAGGACTTTACTCTTAGTGATATGCATAATATTACATATGAGAATGATGGTGTTGTGGACATAGGAAAGCACAATATAAGCACTTAGTAATTTTCTTTTCACTGCTTCTCTGCTCTTGGATTAATGATTAAATACTTATTCTCAAACTTGATTAGTCTGTCTAGAAATTTAACCTTTGCACCTCAGTGGGGTGTTCGATATGGTGATTACAAGGAGAAAATGATAATTGTTTCATAAGAATTGAACTTAGTACTTGCTAGATTTGAGATTTTGAAAGCACACATTTTAAGCCTAATCATGTGATCCATAATTGCAATTATGAATTAAGTTTATGCAAATAGGCCTGTTTTTTCTTTTTCGATTTCTGATTAACCTTCACTGTTTCATTATATTATCGGAGTTTCATCATCTTTTTTTCTTTTTTTGAAATGTTGGGCCCAATTAACACTTAGTATGGTTCAAGTTATTGAGAAGCAGCTGGGATTAATTATTGAGAGGCTTAGAAGATGAAACGAATTTATAGAAATGGTTCTGCTTTCACTTTCTAATTTGCTCCTTCTCAGTGTCTTTCCTCCTGGTGTTCTTTGTGGACAGGGATTCCTCTTTCAGCACCCTTATCATGCGAAATTGGAGCAGACTATTTTCTTCAGAAAGTGGTATGACATTGAGTGGATTCTTTAAGATGGTTTTACTATCTGTTTCAATGTCGTAGTTTTATGGCACTCCTCATGAAAGTTAGAGTGATAGATTGCTGCCATCCTGTTCACTTTAGCAACAAAGTAACAGGATTGGTTTTTTAAGGGACCTACCTTTTTTTTTAAATTAAAGTTATATTGAATCTCAAAACTGTCCTGTTGTTTCCTTTTCTTTGTTTGATGAAGGAGATTTGGTTGATGCGGTTGTCCCTTTTATGGGTGAATCCATAACTGATGGAACTTTGGCAAAATTCTTGAAAAGTAAGTATCCATTTTTCTGTGCAAGTTTTCACTCTTTGTCATCCATCATTGCGATTGCTTAATTGTGTATGCTTCTGGTTCTTGAAAACAGATCCTGGTGATGCTGTAGAGGTTGATGAGCCTATTGCTCAAATTGAAACTGATAAGGTACTGTGCACCCTGCTGCCACTTTCCCCATGCCAGGCCCCAATTTTCCCTTTTACCAGTGAATAGGAAACTAGTGCATTTTTTAGTACTTGTAATGTTGGTTTCCTGTCAGGTGACAATTGATGTTGCAAGTCCAGAAGCAGGTGTGATTAAAGAGGTAATGCATAAATGTTATGTTATTTTTCTAGCTTATTACACAGTGGTTGCCTGTTCCCCCATCTCCGTTGTTGGATTTATTGGATTCTAATCTTGATGTCAGCTTTCTGTGTTCTAATATATATTTGGCAGTTTGTAGCCAAAGAAGGGGAGACTGTGGAACCAGGTACCAAAATTGCTATCATTTCAAAATCTGGTGAAGGTGTAGCTCATGTAGCTCCCTCAGAGAAAATACTGGAGAAAGCTGCTACTAAGCCGTCTCCTACTGAAACGATGAAAGAGGAGAAGCCAAAACCTGAAGTTGAAAAAACTCCTGTCTTAGAGAAGCCTAAAGCACCCTCTCCAGCACCTCCTAAGCGCTCTGCAACTGAGCCTCAGCTTCCTCCAAAAGAGAGGGAAAGACGGGTGAGTATGCAATGGTTCTTTACTTAGATCAGAAATATAGTTACGGACTTCTGTTATTCTTTCTTATAAACGCTTTAAGAGAACACCTTAGTGGAGGGGCCATTATGATCTTATTTGTTGGTTCAAAATGTTCATAATTGCAGGTTCCTATGACAAGGCTACGAAAAAGGGTTGCTACAAGATTGAAGGACTCTCAGAATACATTTGCAATGTTGACGACATTCAATGAAGTTGATATGTAAGTTCAATCCTACTGTTATCCATCTGTTCCTTTGCCATGTTTTCATATTTATGGCACTTAGAAATTAGGGTTATCCTTTTTCTCATTTTCTATATCTGATGCCCATCCGTTCTTGGCAACAAATGGTGAATGCTGATTAAATTGTTATCTTCATGTGATCATGTTTCTTCTTTCTTATAATTCTCCTCCACCTTGTAATTAATTGTATATCTTACCTTGTGTGTCTACTACTATATAAACTGACCTATGTATTTTTCATCTTCTGGAATAACTTCTATCAGCATGCTTTCATTCTTATTCCAAACTCTGAAAAAGAAAGCAACTCTTCACTCGTCCATGTGTCTACCTGTGAAATCGGAACTGTTTGGTCACAGGACGAGGCTTTCTGTAGGGAGTGTTTCTGTTTCTCAGTTCAACGAATTATTTATTAAAATCGGAACTGTTTTTCTCTGAAAGACAGTGCTCTTTGTTATATTTCTCTCCTTAAATCAAGACATTACATATATTTCAATTTCTACTAAGTTCAGTTTTGTGGTTTGCAGATTACATGTTGCTTTGATTGAAAGAAATTGTTCCTTTCTTTGATGCGTGATCTTTGAGACAGCATCTCTGTGTTTCTTGTGATTATTCTAAGATTAATCCTTGATTTCTTTGTGTCTTGCTTATTGTAGGACTAATTTGATGAAACTCCGTTCTGAGTACAAGGATGCTTTCTTTGAAAAGCATGGAGTCAAATTGGGACTTATGTCAGGATTTGTGAAAGTATGCTTTATAACTTCTTTTAATTGCTTATATTTGAATATGGATGAAGACTTCCCTATATCTCTTGTGAGGTAACATACAAATTTTGAACTTACAAATATTTCAGGCTGCTGTTAGCGGGCTCCAGAATCAGCCAATCATTAACGCAGTTATTGATGGGGATGATATCATATACAGGGATTACATAGATATCAGCATAGCTGTTGGAACTGCCAAGGTTTGTAACCATGTTTTTAATTTGGTTCGTTTGCATTGTTTATTACATAATAGAGCATTCAAACTACGGGTGTCGTTTTGAGCCTAGCCCAAGCTTAAAGTTGGTGGCTTGGTGAGCTAGTAAGCTCTCAACCTAGTTCGAGCAAAATAACAATATACCTCTAATAATTTGAAATCTTACGTTTACACTTTTAAAATATTATTATTTACCTTTGCATATAATAGGTAATTGATAAATAAGTTTTAAATGTAATCTTTTAAAAATAAATGGTTTAAATGTTGTAGTTTTAGCTAGGCTCAAGCTTGGCTTGGGCTACTATTCCTGTTTTGGGCTTAAGCTTGAGCTGAGATTTATCAGCCTGGCGAGCTGAAGCTTTCTCTTAAAGTAATCATGTTAAACTCGAGCCAGACACTACTTGGACTCTATTACACCCTTAATTCAAACTCTAGAGAACCTCTGCACATTGGCACATTTTATTTTCCCCTTGACCAAGCCTTCCCAAATATATGCTTTTATTATCATTTTATGCGTATGCGTATGCATGACATGTGCTCCGTGTCACTTTGTATTGACATCTTTTTTGCTCATGGTAAGGTTGCAGTCTCTATATCTTGACTTCTTGTTTTAATTCATTTCTCATCAGGGCCTTGTGGTTCCGGTTATCCGCAATGCTGATAAGATGAATTTTGCCGATATCGAGAAAGAGATCAACACCCTTGCAAAGAAAGCAAATGATGGATCAATATCAATTGATGAAATGGCTGGAGGTTCATTTACAATTTCTAATGGCGGTGTTTATGGAAGCCTTTTGAGTACACCCATCATCAACCCTCCTCAGGTTCGGCCACTCTGATCTGATTTTAACAAAAATTCATCAATTTTCATGGCCCCATCTCCACGGCTAAATCACCAAACTCATTTAGTAAAGGCCAAAGGACTATTTCCCACCCATAATTTGAGGCGGGGCCAAACTGCCACCCCTAAGGTTTTAAAAATCCAATCTCCAACCTCTGGAAGGATTTTTTATAATTTTTTTACTAAAATGAATAACCTATCCTTTTAAAAATTAAAGATTAATAATAAAATTATAAAATAATTTTTAAATATAAATATTTTAAAAATTTTAAATATATTTAAAAAATATATTTAAAATTAAAAAACTAAAGTAGTCATTGTCGCCGATGCCGGCGGTGGTGGCCGCTCATAATAGAATTAGGTGGCCATTTCTGGTCACCTGGTTCCAAGAGAGGCCAAATCTGACTTCCCTGTTCGATGGAAGAGGCTAGAACGACCGCCTCCAGTTTTGGAGGAGGTCGCCTCCGACGGAATTAGAAGTTGAAAACGACTGTAAAGGGCCGGCCTTGGCCCCATTGGCCGTTTTCGGCCTTTATTTTAGGTTGAGGCGGTCAGACTGAACGGGAAGGCCAAATCTAGCCTCCCTTGGAATAAGATGGTCGGAAATGACCATCTGATTCTATTATAGACGGCCACTGCCGTCGGCACCGGTGATTCAATTGCGGTTCATCCCAGTTTGATAGTCTAAGTCCAGATCGGATTTATCCTCGAGTCTTGCTCAGACTGGTCCAATGTATGGGTCTAATCTGAGTTTTAAATCCATGCAACCAAATAAAAATTTTCTTAGTTTTTCCTTTTATTATTCGACTTTTAGCTGATCCACATGTATCTTTGGACGTAGGATCATGTTTATTTATTTGTTTATGTGTGGCCTTTTGTGACGATTTCGAAACCGAAATCTAACTTGACTCGTTTTTTTCTGACAGTCGGCTATCCTTGGTATGCACTCAATTGTCTCTCGCCCGATGGTTGTTGGTGGCAATGTAGTCCCAAGGCCAATGATGTACATTGCTCTGACGTATGACCACCGGCTGATCGATGGAAGAGAGGCAGTTTTCTTCTTGCGCCGCATCAAAGATGTCGTCGAGGACCCACGTAGACTGCTTCTTGATATATAGTTAGAAAAACGACAAGCTGCTGTTCCGTTTCACGTCCGCACGTATCTGGTAACGCTTATAATATATCGAACATAAAATAAATATCATAAGAGTGAAGTTTTGTAGGGTTAATTCATCCATTTACTCCGTTTTCATTAGTTCTTCAAATGCGGCTTGCCAAATTAAATCGGGAACGAGACTTTGAAAGAATATAACCGCCCAAACTTATCCAAAAATGTTTAGGACGTGTTTAATTTTCTGTTTGACAGCATCTAGAAGACCAATGTGTATGCACCATATCTTTTCCAAATAAACATCGTACACGGTTGAAGAAAATTAGACTGTAATTGACATTTTGTTATTCAATGATATGATTTGAGCTACTTGAGCATGAATTGTTGATCAGATTCAATTAACTGAATTTGAATCAAATTAAATTCAAATTGATTATGAAAATCAAATTTATAGTTAAACTGTTTCTAATTGAGTTTAAGTTTTAATTCATCAATTTTAAAATGATTCTTTTATATTCAAATTAATCTTAAATTGAGTTTTGTTAGAGTTAGTTGATTCGGATGGAATCCAACTTTGCTTTGCCTTACATATTTGTGCGTGGTTTCTTTTTTTTTTTTTTTTGATGCTTTGTAGATACTATAGATATAAGGTTAATAAACTCAGAGAAAATGGCCGTTGTTTTATCTCTAATTTATTTAATAAATTAATTGTTTTGCATTGCTTATATAAACATTAACACAAAATAATGCCATGTTAAATAGTAAAAACGAGATTATTTTATTTATGCATATTGGCACTTACAAGAGACTATTGAAGAGAGCAATCTCATGGCTTCCGTTCGAGTTTGATAGCATTACATATCTATAGTTCAAATTTAGTTGATTCAAACTCGAACCATTCAAATGCGGTTGAGTCCCTCAAATTTTGATTGATAATTATTATTAAGTTATCATCAATCACAAATTATTTTCTTTCATGATAGAAAACAATTACAGTGGCATTTTAGTCCTTTCGCAGCTTTCGTAACACGTCAGTTGACTCGAACAATTTACTTTTTAGTTGCAAGGAGCCAGACCTTTGCACAACAGAGATACAGACATTGAACAGAGAAAAAAATCTATCTCCCCATCATCGTCACATCCTATTCCCACCCGTAAATTCTTTTTTTTTTTTTTTTTTTTTTTTTTTGTCTTTTGCTTTTTTCAACGATTTTGAATTGGCTTAGGTACATATAGTTAGAATTGAATTTGTAAATTAAGATAATTTTAATATTCTCGTAAAGGTAAAATAGTCTAACACTTTATAAGGACATAATTATCTTTTTGATAATTAATATAAAAGGTCAACTTTGTGTTTGATGGAAACACATGTACATTCAAACATTCACAAACACAGAAAACTGATCCCCAAAATTTACTGAATTCAGAACCCATCCCATCAAAGGTTTCAGTACGCATTTTAGAAGCACTGGATTTTAATATTGACGAGGACGATCTTTTCGGTGAAGAATCACAGCAACTTATTTCTGAATCGTAGAAATTAACTATGGTAGGAGGTACGCTTCCGATTCTGAAAACTGTAAAATTATTTTGTTATCATAGGATAACATATTTGTTAGATTGGCTTACATTTGGTATCAGAGCCAGGTTTCCTGCCTGGATTCAATTTCTGCCTTAATTTTTTATTTGAAAAATTAGGGTTCTTAAGACGAATTGGGGCTTTTATGCTTTTTGATGTTATTGCATGAAATTGATGCCATATAAATGAAATTCAACATCAAATTAGTGTGGTTGTGAAAAAATTTTTGTTCTCCGAGCACGAATTGAACCCGAATTGATGTGTTTCGATTCTGACCACCGCAAACGACAGCTCGAACGGTGGTGTTGGGAAATTTTGGCTGTTGGGTTTCATTTACGAGCCCATTTGCGTTATTTTCCCTCACCCAATTGCCGGAATCGTGGTCAAAATATGTTGCAATTTGGCTGAAATTCAAATTTTGTTTGCTGGGTTTTTTAACCCGTTAGTTTGACCCGGTTCATGATTTGGTTGCCCGACTTTTGCGTGCCCAAAATTGCTGCCGTTTCAATTTTTTTTGAAAATGTAACAACTGTTTACTGAATAAATGCTGGCGGCTGAAGTTTTAAAACTGCTGCAATTTTAATTAAAGAAAAACGGCTGCTGCATTTTTTAGAAAAGGAACGCATTGTTTTATTTAATAAAAGGCTGCAGTATTTTTACATGTGTTTAATTGGAATTTGAAGCGGCAGTGGAATAAGTTTTAATAAAATAATATTGTATTTTATTATATTTAAAATTTATTTTTTAAATTATTTTATTTGGGTGAGTTAACTGGTTAAGTTGAGTGAGTTAAAATACCGAATTGACTCAGTGAGTTAACTCTATGCATGTGCCAGCCCATTGGGCCGAATCGGGTCAGCCCAACCCAAGCTTTCGGGTCGAATCGGGTCAACCCGACCCAATTCATTTGGGTCAACCCGAACCGGGACCTAGGTCTGACCTTTGACCGGTCAACATTTTGACCATTGACCAGTCAAAGGTTGACCATTGACCAATCAACATCTTTGATCGTTGACCAGTCAACGTTGACCGTTGATCGGAAGGGTGAAGGGGCGTGTGCGCGCGTGGCAGCGCGTGTGCTTCTTCTGGTGGCGCGTGAAAGCGCGTGCGCTTCCTTAGCAGCGCGTTTTTGTTCTGAATATCAAATTTCATGTTCTTTTATGGGTTTATATGCTGAAACGTGCTCATATTTGTTAATTTTTCACATTTATACTGTTTATCGGTGTATATTTTGATGATTTAGAGTAGCCACAGCATCTTTATTATTGAAATATATGCATTATGTTTGTGATGACATCGAAATTCTAATTAAGCATGTTAATGCAATGTTTTACCCACAGGGAACATTGTATTTCATGATTAATTAGGGTGAAATGTAAATTAATTTTATTCCTTGATTAGCCCACAGGCATTAGGGAATATTATTAATTTATAGTTTCATCAATTACTGTTAAGAATCATTATATGTAATGTCTTTGCCCACAAGGAGATATTATGATATGCGATTCTTGTTTAATTCAGATTAATTTGCATTGGTAGATTAATCATTAATGTTGATAGGATATGCCTCTTATTAATTGTAAGCATGTTTGTGTTTTTTAAATTACAGCTGAGCGACATGTTATGTATATGACTGATAATGTTCCAATGTTGAATGGTGATAATTATGCTGTATGGAAGGAGCAAGTTCTATTGTATTTGGGGTGTATGGACCTTGACTATGCACTCTGTATGGATGAGCCACCTGCACCGACAAATGCTAGTAGTGAGACTCAAGTTAAGTTATATGAACGGTGGGAGCGATCCAACCGATTGATCATGATGTTTATCAAATCTCACATTACAACTAGCATTCGTGGTTCGATTCCGAAGTGTGAGAATGTCAAAGAGCTGATGAATGCTATTGAAGCTCAATTCTTGACATCTGACAAGGCATTAGGTGCTACCCTTATCAATAAACTTACTTCTCTGAAGCTCACGGGCATTAAGGGCGTTCGTGAGCATATTATGCAGCTGAGGGACATATTTAGCAAACTGAGGTCCTTAAAGATGGAAATTACCGATGACTTCCAGGTGCAGTACATCCTTAGCTCTCTGCCTCATCAGTATAACCCATTTAAGATCTCTTATAACACACATAAAGATAAATGGTCTATTAATGAGTTATTGACCATGTGTGTTCAAGAGGAGGGGAGGCTTTTACAGAAGGAGAGTGAAGGTGTGCATTTGGCTACTGGATCGAGTAAAGCATCTTCAAGCAAGAAAACTAAAGGAAAAGCGAAGATGCATGTGCCTGCTACTGTTATCAAAAAGGATGGTTTGCGCTGTTTCTTCTGTAAAAAGAAGGGACATGTGAGGAAGGACTGTCCTAAAAGGTAGGTTTGGCTCGAAAAGAAAGGTAATCTCCAATCTTTGGTCTGTTATGAATCTAATATCTGTATTTCTCATAATGATTGGTGGATTGATTCTGGTTCTACAATCTATGTTGCGAATACCTTGCAGGGTTTTCTAAACCAAAGGAAACCATTGGAAAGTGAAAGCTGCATCTATTCTGGAAATCAGATGCCTTCACGAGTTGAAGCTGTTGGAACATGTAGATTGGTTTTAGATACTGGATATGATTTAATTTTAGACAGAACATTTTATATTCCTAGTTTTTCTAAGAATTTGATATCTATATCACGGCTTGTACCTTTTGGTTATACCTTTAACTTTTCTGGGAATTCTATGAAATTGTTTAAGAATTCTAATGTTATTGGTTGTGGTACACTGTGTGATGGCCTGTTTAAATTAAATTTGAGTAATGTTCCATATAGTTTGGCAGCTTCACATGAATTGGCTGGTGTTAAACGTTGTGTCATGAATGAGAATTCGTCACTCTTATGGCATAGGAGATTGGGTCATATCTCCATTGATAGAATTAAGAGATTGGTAAATTCAGATATTCTGGAAAATCTTGACTTTACTGATTTCGATACTTGTATAGACTGCATTAAAGGTAAGCAGACTAACAAGTCAAAGAAAAATGCCAATAGGAGTAGTGAGATATTGGAAATCATACATACTGATATCTGTTGCCCTAATTTGAGTTCTGTAGGTCAGAAATATTTCATCACATTTATTGATGATCACACTAGATTTATGTATCTCTACATGCTTCATAACAAGAACGAAGCGTTTGATGCTTTTAAAATATATAAAGCAGAAGTAGAGAAACAATGTGGTAAACAAATAAAGATAGTGAGATCTGATTGTGGTGGTTATGGTAGATACACGGGTTCTGGACAAGCACTTGGTCCATTTGCGAAATTTCTTCAGGAGCAAGGTATTGTTGCCCAAGACACCTTGCCTGGCACACCATCACAGAACGGTGTTGCAGAAAGAAGAAATAGGATATTGTTGGATATGGTCAGGAGTATGCTGAGTAACTCCAGATTACCTTACTCTCTGTGGCCTGAAGCTCTTAAAACAGCAGCGTATATTTTAAACAGAGTTCCAACCAAGGTTGTTCCCAAAACGCCATTTGAGTTATGGAAAGGTTGGAAACCGAGTTTAAAACATTTACGCATTTGGGGTTGCCCCGCTGAGGTCAGAGTTTATAATCCATATGAGAGGAAATTGGATCCACGAACAATAAGTGAATTTTTCATTGGATATGCTGAAAAATCCAAGAGATACATGTTTTATTGTCCAAACCATTCAAGTAAGATTGTCGAATCAAGGAATCCAAATTTTTGGAGAATGACGTGGTTAGTGGGAGTGATCGACTCAAGGACTTGATCCCTGAGGATTCTGATCGGACCAGAGACACGATCCCTGATACAGGTGCTCCTTCATCAAGTAGGTTATTGGTTGTTCGTCCTACAAGGATGAACATAGAGGAACCAACTATACCTGAGTCACATCTTCTTGAAATAACTTTAGAAGATCATGGTGAAGATCCTCTTCAAGAGGATCAACCTGTTGTGCAACAGACTCAACCAGAGGCTATTGAACCAACTTTAAGGAGATCTACTAGAGTTAGAAAATCGACAATTCCTACTGATTATATAGTGTATCTACAAGAATCTGACTATGACATCACTACTGATAATGATCCTGAGTCGTTTTCATAGGCTATTGAAAGTGATAAATCTGATTTGTGGTATAATGCTATGAAAGATGAAATGGATTCGATGGCACATAACCAAGTTTGAGACCTTGTTGAATTGCCTATTGGAAAGAAACCTATAAATTGTAAATGGGTCTTCAAGACCAAAAAGGATTCCAATGGCAATATTGAGCGATACAAGGCCCGTCTCATTGCCAGAGAGTTCACTCAGAGGGAAGGAATTGATTATAAAGAGACTTTTTCTCCTGTTTCTAAGAAAGATTCCTTCCGCATTATAATGGCATTGACTGCCCATTTTGATTTTGATTTACACCAAATGGATGTGAAAACGACATTTCTGAATGGGGATCTGCATGAAGAAGTATATATGAGACAACCTGATGGGTTTGTTTCGAGTAGTGGTGAGAATTTGGTGTGCAAGTTGAAGAAGTCCATATACGGGCTTAAGCAGGCCTCACGACAGTGGTATTTAAGGTTTCATGATATTATTTCTTCATTTGGTTTCGTTGAAAACATCATGGATCAATGTAAATATCACAAGGTTAGTGGGAGCAAAATCGTCTTCCTTGTGTTGTATATTGATGATATTTTACTTGCAACCAATGATTTGGGGTTGTTACATAAGGTGAAACAGTTTCTCTCTCAAAACTTTGATATGAAAGATATGGGTGAGGCGTCTTATGTCATTGGCATTAAGATTCATAGGGATAGATCCCGTCATGTTTTGGGGCTATCTCAGGAAGCCTATATCAATAAAGTTCTTGAGAGATTTCGAATGAAAGATTGTTCATCGAGTGTTGCACCTATTGTGAAGGGTGACAGATTGACCTTGGAACAATGTCCAAAGCTTGATTTTGAAAAGGAACAAATGGCAAACATTTCATACGCTTCAGCGGTAGGAAGTTTGATGTATGCTCAGGTTTGTACCCGACCCGACATTGCTTTTGCAGTTGGGGTGTTGGGAAGATTTCAGAGTAATCCTGGCCTGGATCACTGGAGAGCTGCGAAGAAAGTTATGAGATATCTCCAGGGTACAAAGGATTTGATGCTTACATACAGGAGATCTGACAATCTAGAAGTTGTTGGATATTCAGACTCAGACTTCGCTGGTTGCGTTGATTCTCGTAAATCAACATCCGGTTATGTGTTTTGCCTAGCCGCGAGAGCCATTTCATGGAGAAGTGCAAAACAATCTTTGGTTGCCACTTCTACCATGGAAGCTGAGTTTGTTGCTTGTTTTGAGGCTACTGCACAGGGTATATGGTTACGAAGATTCATTTCTGGACTAAAAATCGTTGAGTCCATTTCGAGGCCAATAAAGTTGTACTGTGACAACTCTGCTGTCGTGTTCTTTGCTAAAAACAATAAAAGTGGGAGTCGAAGTAAACATATCGACATTAAGTATTTAGCAATCAGAGAGCACATAAAAGCTAAGGAAGTGCTAATAGAACACATTCGGACTGAGCAGATGGTTGCTGATTCTCTGACAAAAGGCATGCCACCTAAGGTTTTCAGAGATCATGTTGTACTTTTGGGACTTCGTAACAATTTATGTTTATGAGTTGTAATTTACATATTTATGTAATTGACTCTGTTGGTTTGTTTCTCATTGAGTTGTATACATTTTTGTTAAGAGAAAACAAACATTATGCAGGACCAGGAATAAACATTTGAGGTTTATTCATAAAGTTTGGATCCACATTTGAGTTTATTTAGAAAGAGGAATTGTGTTGTGATACATGGAAGGTAATACCTGATTAATAGGGACCTATCGCTATGATTCGCACAATTTTAATTTCTATTTAAACATTAAAGTTGTAGTGGATAATGTTAGAAAATGTAAGACCAAGCGGGAGAATGTTAGAATTGAATTTACAAATTAAGGTAATTTTAATATTCTCATAAGGTAAAATGGTCTAACACTTTATAAGGGCATAATTGTCTTTTTGACAATTAATATAAAAGGTCAACTTTGTGTTTGATGGAAACACATGTACATTCAAGTATTCACAAACATAGAAAACTGGTCTCCAAAATCCACTGAATTCAGAACTCATCCCATCAAAGGTTTCAGTGAGCATTTTGAAAGCACTGGATTTCAATATTGACGAGGACGATCTTCTCGGTGAAGAATCATAGCAGCTTATTTCCGAATCGCAGAAATTAACCATGGCAGGAGGTACGCTTCCGATTCTGAAAACTGTAAAATTATTTTGTTATCATAGGATAACATATTTGTTAGATTGGCTTACACATATCACCTCTAGTATGAAAGAACGGTACGGTTTTAAAACATATAATATTGATGAGTCAAGATGGCGGTTTGAATTCAAACTCCTATCAAACTAGGGTTGACCACTGATTGGTACAGATAGGATTTCTGAATCATAAAAAAGAAAAAATCCTTGGCAGGCATAGTTTATAATCGTAATTTGCCGACTCTTACTTCTCTTTCTGGTGGAACTGCATTAAATCGAAGACAACTATTCTGTTTCAAAGTCTATTGGGTGGACTGTTTGATGCAACGTTGCATCTTGATTTATCCTACTGGTGTCTTACCTGCAAGTACTGAAACTCTTCTTTCTGGATAGGAAGGTGGATGAATTGGACAAAACCATTGCTGTAGCGAGCAGAGATCCTTCTTGGCATGGCATTGATGACGTCGGACTTGAAAAAATGGAGGGGATGGACTCGGACTCAGGTACCGTGGACATCTCCTTGTGTTCTTAATAAGATCGTTGTTGATAATAAAAATTTTGAACGTTGATTCAAAACTTTTAAGAAATCAAACTGATAACAGATAAACAAAACCCATAAAACCATCATTAAAAAATAAAACAATCCAAACCCAAAATCGTAGTTCAAATAAATCTTAATCTAAACCTTTTATTATAAAAAAAAAATCATCATAAAATCCTTGTGAAAATCTAGCCCATTGAAATAAAAAAAAATAAAAAATGAGAATAACCTAAACCCCAAGACCCAGTCAACTAAAACAATCCAAAACCCATGAGCTCAAGGGGGAAAAGGAAGAAACAGCCTGAAAAAAAACAGTAACACGCTGCCCAATCCAGAAAAAGAAGAATGCAAAACCAGCCCAAGTGAGGAAGCTCCAAAAGTGGCCCGGCATGAGTGCAGAATTGCAGCCCGCCCAAGAGAGAAAAAGAAGAAGCGCACAAGGAAGCAGGCCCAAGCTTGCTTCACGTCACGTGTAAGCCGAACAGAGTGGTCAAGTTGGCATTCTTTGCCAAACCAATTGCCAAAAGCTTTATCTTCCTATGGTGACCAGATCCCTCTTATTGTAAAACACTCTCACTTGGTCATAATTCAACCACCAATTCTAGAAATTAGAAAGAAGAAGAGATCATGCAAAAACATTGTTGACCCTTCACCCAATCTCTTATCTTCACACTACCATAAAGTAGTTGACTTGTTAAAGCCTATAAATTCTCCCACCTCTTGATGTGCTGCTTCATTAAGAAAGGTTTAACAAAGGTTTGGTAGATACAATGGATTCAAGTTAAGTCACCTTGAACTTAAATCTATGTTTAACTTAAAACTCTAAACATTCTAACAACATTGTTTATCTTTTCAATGACATTATTTATCTTTTCGATAATATTGTTTACTCTTGATAACATTTCAATGATATTATTTATCAATTTAAATAAGTTCAAACTTAAAGTAATCTTTGTTTAAATTCAATTTCGTTAGACGTCATCTATTTGAGTCTAATTATCTCATACTTAAATTATATTTAACTCAAACAAGTTAAATTTAAGTTGGAGTTATAATTCTGTAACTCGATAATTTAAGTTTTTCTTCTTTATATTTTAAATCTTCTAATGACATTTTTCATCTACTATTATACTTTTGATGATACTAGTCACCATAACAACTTTTCAATTACATTGTTTATCAGCTTCCCTTGTTTGGGCTCACTTTTATTAGAATCTACCCCTAGTTTGTTCCCATGCGCCTGGTGCCCACAACAGCTCATGACACTGCTTTGTAATGTTTGGCATTACAGAATTACCCAGCAATGCAAATAGACAATGCAAAATGAGCTACAAGGGAAACTTTGGGGGATGCATCATTAATAATCAATTTAATATTAATTCTATTCTTGTAGACTCATGTCTAGGCATTTGCATGGTCATTGCAGTGCCATTCTGACTGATTACAACTGGCCGATTTGGCCATCTCAATTGGATCATGTTCACCGACTTTCATGGACTTCTGGTAAAATCAAAAGTCTCCCCTGTTCACACTTGAAAGTCCATGAGGTGACTCTGTTTAGGTCAAACTCATCACCAGGAAAAGAGAAGAGACCAAAATCAAACCAGAAAATTGCAGTCTGAAATAAAAACACATCCGGAAAATATAACTCAGATTTAAGCAAACATGAATCTTCATCATTATTATCTGACTCGAAACATATATTTTCTAATACAAAATAATCTGTACAAGTAGTAGTAGTGGTAGTACTTTCCACAGAGGATTCAAACAACAAATCTTCATAAAAATTTGAACTTCGAACTTCTTCTGCAGAAACAAAATCAGAAACTAGTATTGCTGCAGCTGATGATGACTCTTGATCCTCATTGTTTCTAACTGTGATCCAATCTTCATCATCCCAGGTCCAATCTGCTGCATTTCCAGACAATTTCTGAATCTTTTCATCTGGGGAATTCAAAGAGCAAACTTTATATGTAGAGTTTTTCGGGCTCAATGGAGAATCCCAGATGCCATGATCCAGAACTGTGCATGGAGAAGTCATATTTTCTTCTTCATTGAAGCAATTATGAGACTCGATCATTTCACTAACAAATGGATGTTCAAGAAGCTCTTTAGCTGTCCATCTTTCATTGGGATCTCTTCTCAAACATTTGCTCAAGAACTCCTTGCCCTCCACCGAAAGCCACCTCGGGCTCTCCGGTACCTCACCGGAGAATCCAATCCGGTAAAGGGCTGAAACCGGGTCAGTGAGCTCCGGCCAGGGGCTAGTGCCAGTGGCCATCTCAATAATTGTGCACCCAACAGCCCATATATCAGCTGCAAACCCTTGTTCTTCTAGCCTCGCCACCTCCGGCGCCATGAACACCGGTGTACCGGAAATTTCTGACTTTACAAAATCTTTATTGTCGTCAAAATTTTCCACGAATTTAGCACAACCCAGATCAGCAATCTTTGCAAAACCACCCTTGCCTATCAAAATATTCTTGCTTTTGATGTCACAATGCACTAATCCTTTCATGTGAAGATAATTCAAGCCTTTGAGGATCTGGCCCGTGTAGAATTTGATCCTCTGCTCATTTAATCTTCCTCCGTGCCGTTGAATTTCATCGAAAAGTGAACCTCCGGGGGCATACTCCATGCAAAGATTGTACATTTCCTCTGTCACATTGAAGCCCCTGTACTTAACTATGTAAGGAGAGTTCATTTTGGACAAGAAATTCTGCTCTCTTCGTAAAAACTCAGATTTTGAAAGCTCCGTGGACTTCACCGCTATAAGCTCTCCGGAAGGAACCACCGTGGCCAGCGACACCGTGGCGGTGGAGCCACGGCCAATCACGGGCCCTCTTCTCCACTCCATAAACAACGAAACAAAATACAAAAACCACACAACGAAGAGAATTTCAAGTGAAAAATCTGAATTCAGTTGCCATTTAAATACGCTGGAGAGGTGTTATTTGTCGCGTCCCATCAAGTCCCACATACTTTATAAAATAACAAGAACGCCCCCGACAGACTTTTTCCAAATTTCCTTCTTTCTTCTGGGTATGTGATTGTTGTGATCTAAACCCTGAGGGAGTGAAGAAACATCCCCTAGTTTTAACCGATTGGAAGTGGGGCCACGTGGCAAAGAGGTGGGAAAAAGGCGCGTGGATAGCCGCCTATGGACGGCGGTAACTTGGGGAAGGAACAAAGACAGACACGTGAACACGTGGCGAGATTGCGTCGATGGCGCGGAAGATTTTAAGAGAATATCCCTCATTAAGGAAGTTGGTTTTGCGGCGGCAAAGCAATTAACAGAATCTGAAAATAGAATAAAAATCAAATTAAGAAATCGCGTTACACTTTTTTTGTGTAATCGTGTGTATGCAAGCTGTAAACTTACAGCTTAAGAAATATAATATATAATTATTTTTTTTTAATAATACATACTAAATTTAAATTTGAATTGAAGTCATAATTTTAATATTATTAAACTTAAATTTTAAGGGTTTCGATTTATTAAACTTACAAATTTAAAAAGTTTTATTCAATTTAATTAAAATAATATTATTTTTTACAAATTTATTGATATTTTAAAAAAACCATTAAAAAATGTATTAAAAGGTTTGATAAAAAACTCCTTTTAATTAAGATTAATTTAAGAATACCCGTAACTCATAATAAATTTAATATGAATTTTATTTATAAACTTAATTATACATTTTAATTACTTATGTTTTAAGACAGTTTTGACTTTAATAGTTGTAAATAAATTTAATTAAATTATTATGATCAGCGAACCGATTTGACTTTGCCCAATCCACCTGGTTTACCAAATGAAACCGCGTGCATTTCACATGGCTACTCTTTTTCTTCTCCGCTCATGCGTGCATCAAGATTTTGAATTCAATTCAAAAAAAAAAAAAAAAAGGGTCCATTCAGGCCTGTAATTTAGAGTAAGAACGAAGCAATTTCCAATATTGAAATATTACTTTTTGTGCCAGCCGAAGTCATCATCTTATCCGTGACCAAATAGAACTAAAATTCTATTCTTAGCGACTTTGCCTTCTTTAGGATGATAACGCGGCATCGTTTTATCTTAATCTGTATTTTCTAGACAGGTGCATGTATTTATTTATTTATTTATTTATTACTTTGAACGAACCAAGTCGGTGGCAGGCTTTCCAGCCGTATCCACCCAGCGCCTTGACACGCAATTAATCTTTTCCCCAATTTCAGTTTTCTTCGTCGTTTGGAATAAAGGTAGTACCCCACTTCTAGTTTTCTTCGTAACGACGGTTCGGTCTTTCGAACTAAATCTTTGATTGAACAAAAAAAAAATTCTCCAAGTTGATTCTATAAGAATAATATGAGAATGGCTAAACTTAAACATAAATATAAATTTAAATATATTTAATTTAAATTTAACTCTAATGATTGTCAATTTGACCACGCATACAAGTTGACCCAAAAACCTCGAATTTGAAAAAGAAAAAGTGATTGTATGTGGTAGTCTACAAGGCTGATCAAAATCACTGGAAGAAAGCAATAGAATAATTGAGCAATTTCAGAGTCTGTCTTGGGCAACCCAAAATCTTCTTGGCTTTACGCTTTACGGTCAAAAACCCATGTACTCTAAGACGCCGCTTTGTGTTCACACATTTACCCACCTGGCTAATTTTGAGTCATCGTCTTCACGATGATCACCAAGTGCTCGTCCTTTGTAGAGCAAATTTTCCCTATAAAAATTATCACGTCTGACATCGTTAAGAGGTCAGTGTGGCGTCTTTACGCAGAGAATCTGACCCAAAAGTCTTTACCAAGCCAACCGAATGATGGCAAAAACCCTAACTTTGTCTGCATTTGAGTCTTGAAGCTTCATTTTCCTGGGTCAAACAGTTTTTTTTTTTTTTAATTTGGTAAAATACTCAATTTGGGTTTGGAAGTTTATTTTATAACGTTTTAAACCAATTTTTTAAATAATAAATTCATATATTTATCTAAAATAAAAGAAGAAGAATAAGCAAATAAACCTTAATCTTGAGTGGATTGAAGAAGAATAAGAAAATAAAAAGAAGTTTTTCCCTTTTCATTTTGTTTATTTTTTTATATCATTAGAATAATATTAATTAAATAGGATATTTATAGAATAAAGTTTTAGAATCGGTTCGAATACTCTGATTTGAGGTGTTTAATAATATTTCAAAAATATATTATACTAATTTTGAGCAGTTTTTGAACTCCAATCCCCTTACGAAACTTTCAGTGTTGGGTTAGCCGTATATTTCATATGTTTTTAACGATTCATATGACATTATCAAATGATACAAGTCTTGGATAAGAATTTAGAACGCACTAAAATGCTCTTGTTGACAATCTTTTACTCCGATGACATCTAGAGTTTCTCGAACAATGTTATATCTCACACTAGATAAATCCTTAACCCTACCCTCCCTTACTAATACTACATCATGTTCTTGTGAATTATGGCCAATGTATAATAAATATGATGTTAAAATGACTTTTTTGTAGTGAAATTATATAAATTCCTAATCAAAACACTCCAGGTTTAAGAGCCCATCGTATAAGAGCCTGTATCCAGCACCTCATCCCTAGGTTGAAACCCAGCTAGCCTGATGGGTTAGCCGAGATCCACAAGTTTCAGGGCCAATATCTCTAACAGGTTGCTGCTGTTTAGAGGAAATCCTGAAATGTGAAACTTTGGATATTGATGAATTAGGGGCAACTTCCCCATGGGTTTTGAAAGAATCAACATTAAATTTCTCAGAACAGATATATATATATATATATATTCTCAGGAAATAAGTATATATTAACGTAGAAGCAAAACGGGCATTACCCTAAGCACACCACAACCGATGTGATCCCGGTATGTCTGCCCATAAACACAAGCTAAGACTAAAGTCTGTAAATATAAAAATTTTTATACAAAATCATATCTCTTGAGAACCTATTTAAACTTCTGTAAAGATAGAACTCAAAAGATTGATTAAGACTAACAACTGAGGACCTATATTCCCATGCTCTTTCTTCCAAAATTTGCAGAAATACCCAATAAAGAATAAATATGATGAATCTGGGCATTTAGGTGATCATGTTATCCCATTATATAAGAGATAACTATGTTACCATGTGAAGATACAAAGTATGGACGGAATGTGATCTTGCAATAGTGTGAGACTGAAATGACACATGAAAGAAATCGTGAAAAACGATTGAAACTAATTAGAGCAAAAGAATAGCCCTACCAGAGAGGTCCGTCCGGTGGGGGCACATCCCAAGTTGAAAATCGGCTAATGCATTGGGCCGCTTCTCCCTCGTCTACTTTGAGGATGCATTGTTTGCGTCATCCATGCAATATGCTTCATACTAGATGTAAAATTGTAGTACTACGCTCAATCATTTTTAGCATCTATTGACCCTAGCAGTACATATAAAATTGGATTCGAACCAAGTTACCTTAGTCTTGAATCAAATTAAAGTATTTAAAACACAAAAACCCTAGTTAGGGGTTTGTACAGTCTGGTATGAATTAAGATTTTTTTCAAACAAAACTGAAAAAACATAGTTTGATCTAGTTTAGATGGTGGTTTGAACCTATTAAAAAATCATTCACTTGTAAATATATTATATTTAATAAATAATTATTGAATTATAGTTATTTGAATTATGATTTAAACATATGTAATGAATATAAAATACATATATAATAAACATTTAAAAAATTGTAAAATAAATTTGAAAAACAAATATGACATTTAATTGTTTATTAATTTAATTTGAAAACCATCTAAACTGCAACCAAAACCCTAAATTGTTTTTCTAGAATTTATTATTTTAAATCGAAATGTTTTATAAACCGAACCAAATCATAATTTTTGAATAATTTAGTCTAATTCTACCACTAACCCTAATCCATGCTAAGAGGCAACTTTTTGTTGTGATAGAAGTCAAAATTTCTCCAAAATTTTACTACATTGAATGGTTCTTTGACTACAACTTGATACAGGCCAATGATAGTTACATATTTTTCTATGTATAAACCATCCAAAAAGGCCAATTATAGTAGCCTAGTCTTTGTGTAAATTTGACCTTTTAAGCAGGTTTACTTGGTTAAGCACTTTAAGTTAACTACAAATTTAGCATAGATTAGGTAGGCATAGCTTTTGAGAAAAGCACTGCTTCCATGTTCTTCTCTAACAAAACAACTTCTAGCGTCCTAAGAAGAAGGGAAGACAGATAAACCCTAATAGAAAATAGGCCGGCAAGTGCTACCTACCTTATTAATTGAACAACGAACCTCCATAGAAGTGGTTATCCCACTGAATTAATTGCAGAAGAACTTCCACTATCCAACATTGATATGCCTGTTGACTGGTCTTTGAGCTCCGCTCCATGAATGCGCCACTGGAAACTTATAATTGCTAGAACTAGGGCAAGACTGGATACTCTTAATGATTGACATGTTTGTTTTCTCAAGTAGCTCAACCAAGATCGATTCTTGTCGAGTGAATTACATATATTTTGTAACATTGTTGTTGATGCAGAAAATTAATCTAACGATAAGTACATTGAATTATGGCATGTGATTTAGTCTGAAGGATAGTGAAAATAAAAACGTTTTTAATAAAATTGTTTAACTCACTATTTGAGGCTTATATCCATTGTTATGTTTTTGAGTTTTTAAGGTGTAATTAACATAATAAGAATACGTATGTGAAAATTGATGTCTCTTTACCTTCGTATAATCAATAATGATGATCCTAATTTGATAATAAATGATGATTATCTCACAAAGGTATGAGATAGAGATGAAAACTTGAGATTGTACGAGATAAATCTGACACATTATAATGTTAAGGAGATTGTGCGAATGGTTAAATCTACAACTTGACAAGTTACTTCATATAATTCATATAACTAATTGTCATATAATAACTAGTTGCTACTTTAATATTGCTTTTATGTATTTAATTAAGGAAAAATTTGTCTACATAACAATTTCATTCAGTGTAACTGGATATTTCCCAATATAGTTAAATAATATGATCAGAATTCAAATGATTAATTTCAAAGTAATTGGCACTATTTTAGGGTTGGATACGATATAAACATATTTGTGTTCAGCCTAGATAAATGTTATTCAAACTAACATTTGACAAACCTAAACGTGAATATGAGTTTTGAATTTTTTGATAAATAAATATGAACACAAAATACAAACGTTTCATATGAGCAGTTCGTTTATTTGTATTAAACTTGTCTTCTAAGAAAACAATGTTGTTTCGCCATTAATATATTAAAAATGAGAAAAAAAATTAGTCTTTTTTATCAAAACGAATATGAATTAGTGTTATACTGAACTGAATATGAATTATATCACTTTCTGTGAATATAAATTAGAATATAAATACCTCCCATTTGTATTTGGCAAATATGAATCAAATACAAACATATGCTTTAAACACATGAATCAAACATAAACATATATATTTTGACGTTTGATTCAGTTCGAGTCCAACTCTACCTATTTTATAAGTATTGTTAATTATTAAATAAATTGGGATACTTTTGTTAAGTCAAGAAGTGTGTAGATGGATTTAATTATTTTAATTACTATCTATATTGATAGAGACTGGATTCTTTGAATCTAAACATAAGTATATGAGACTAAAAAGCATAAAGGAACACATTATTTCATACCATAAGCACATAAAATTAAGCCTTTTTTATGTTTTTGTTTCAAGCTGGTATCTATGGCAGATTGTATGCACGCCATCTGTAAAATACAGTGAACAAAACAATCACCATTTCACTTTGTACAACACATAAGAGGGCAAATTCATTTAGCAATATCAAAGTGTTAGAACAAGTCCTATTATTTCTCCTTTGCCTCTTCCTGTCCTACATATGTAGGAACCATGAAGTTATGCCTGTCAATTATCATCCTTGACAAAGTAGGAAAAAGAAAACGAAGAGAGGAATAAGAAAGTAGCTAAACATATATATGATCTCTACAAGTTCAGATTCTCACGAGTTCATCTCGCTGCTGTTTCTTGTAGTTGTAGAGTTGTTGCTATTATGCTGGTTTTGATGAGAATTGCCGATGATAGACGTGATGGCGGCCACTAGGGCTGCAGTGAAGCTGGGATCCGAAGCAATGGCCGCCGTTGCCGCGCTAATGGTGTCATTTGCCATATGGGCCTGTATCTGGTTTTGCGGTAAATGAGGAGTTTCGTCTCCCAGTGATCTAAGAAGACCCAAAAAATTGTTTGGCGCGTTGTTAACCTGACCAAGAAAATGTGGCATGGTGACGGAGTTGGGAGGCAAGTTTTGAGAAGCGGCATGGACTTGGGTTAGCGGGCGTTGAAACTGTGAAGGATTATTATTATTGGGATTGCAGTGGGTGAGGTCTAATGTAACAGTAGGAAATGGCGCTGAGGCGGAAAGTGATGCCAAACTTGGTGAGAATGGGAGTGCATTTTTAGCTAGATTGAAAGGTGAACTCATCATCCCATCTGCGCTCGGCGTTGATCCCGATAGCAGCATCGACGCCGCAGCTGATGTCGTCGATGCCATCGACACAGCCGCCGGAGGCAGTGGATGGTTGTGATTGCCTTCGTAAGTGGTTATAAGAATACTTCGATCTTGCGCACATCGTTGCACCTATATACAACACAAAAATAATTCAGAATTGAGGGATAATTTTAACTGTAAATTTCTCCTTCCATCGCAGTATCAAGAATGCACCTGTTTGCGGACGGGGCAACCGGAGGCCATGGTGCAACGATAGTAAGCACGAGGGCAAGGATTTCCTTTGGCCATTTTCTGCCCATATTTTCTCCATTGGCAGCCATCAGAGATCTGTAATTAATATGGCAATAAATTAAGAGAGAGAAAAAAAAAAAGAAGACTTCAAAGATATTCAACCTCAGTATAAAACGAAATTGGAAAAGTATACAAAGTAGTTCTCAGTCTTGTCTCTTTCTTAAATCTTCCTTCAACAAAAGCAGGCGCCGCGGCATTAACCTAGAACTGTGTGCGGTGTAATTGTGTGTTTTCATTTCTTTTTCCTTTTTCATATTGAAATTATTGTCAATCTAGATGATGTTTTCTAAAGTTTGATCTAGATGAAGTTTATTTGATGCTCACCATGGCCGCTTCTGATCGAGCTCGAACTGAGACTCTAGCTTTTCTGATCATCGACGTCATGGTCTGTGAGGCGTGTTCGACATCTCTTGAAGAATTAAACTTGGGAACTTTATTCGAAATCCACCCAGATGGATGAGCTCGTTCTGAGCTTTCGTCTCTATTATTATCCAAACGATCCAGTGCAACAATTTCATTTCTGTTGTTAATCTTCTTTGCCTCCATGGACTCAACTATGATATTTTCAGGTGAAATACGAAATTCCTGTGACCTTGTATTCTCTGAAGAAGATTGAGCAAGTTCGAGATTATTTTTTTCAGCTTGACCCAGATTCATAAACTGCGTAGCAACAGTGACTTCTTCATTCCTCTTCAACATCTAGGCAATAAATTAACAGGCTCCATATCAAAACTAGCTCTATAAATATAGGTGTGCAAAATCATTAATGGTGTAATTAAAATCAAATACCTCAGGAGCTTGAGAGTTTCCGGCTCTTAAAATGTGCTGGCGTTGCAGAAATGTGTACATATGCATCTGTAAAGCACGGTAATTATCGTTGGCCTGAAAAAGTTGGCTTTTTAAAAGTTGATTTTCTACATTCATTTTGTTCAAGTCAGCACGGAGAACGGCCATCTGTAACAGGAAGAAGACGAAGAAGATAACAAAATTAACATCATAAAAACAGTACAAAGATTATCACAAGAAACAACATATAGATTATCACAGTCGAACCTGATCCTTGTTACCACTAGCACTGGTAGTTGAAAGATTTAAACCAGTCTGCAACAAAAAAGAAACAGATTACAAACTATATACATATAAGAAAGAAAATTATTAAAACTGATTGCTTACATTGATACCGAGTTTGATTGTCTCTTGTAAATCATCTCGATCATGAACATGACCTAATTCTTTCTTCACATCAAGCAAGGATGTGGACGTTTGTTTATGATCATCAGCAAAGAAGTTCATTTCACTGACGATCCTTTTCTCAGAATCCCCATCTCGGTGGACATCCATGGTCAAATCTTTGCTGTGAAAGGTATTGAACTGAAAGGAAGGGGTGGAGCAGAGTGGGTTTCTGGTGTTGTCGTTAATGGAAAAGGGAGAAAGTTGGAGAGAGAGTATCAAAGAAGAGTCCTAGTCGATTGTCCATAAAAGGGTAGTTGCAGGATTGGTGATTGAAGACTTGTGCCAATAATTTAAAGAGAAAAAGCAATAGACTCGGCAAATCAAGAAGGGTTTAGATTGGATTGGATTGGATTGGACTAAGACCTAGAACAAGGAGAAAATGTGAAGCCTTCTAAAGAGCATATGTGAAAACAAGATTCTAGGTGTAAAGTATGAGGTAAGGTGGTGCGTCAATGTATACAGATGGCTTTTGAGTATGAAGTCAAAGGATAGGAATAGACAGGTTTATTATTTGATGTCAACATAGGAGAGAGATCTCTTAATATGGATTTAATCAGTTTTTAATATTAATTTAAGACTAATTATGAGACGAAGTTTAGAAACACAAGAAAGATTTTTAAAAAATAAAAACTTAATTATTAAGTGTTAAAATTTGTGTTTCATATACAAGCTCGTCGTGTTAACAGGTACAAGTAAACTGATTATAATTGTATAATTAAATAACTTGAAAAGATAAGAATATCTTACGTTTTCTAGCCGATAACCATTTTTTAGTTAATTTAACTTTTTTCCATCTATCAAGACTAATAAAGGGTAATAAAAGAAGATTTACTTCTCGTTTATTAACTACTCCTTTTGACCTAATCTTAGGCTCTAACTCGCAGAGAAACCCTTGGGTTTTTAAGGAATTGGATTCTCACCGATGTATATTTACTCAAGTCCAACATTCTCACTTCTATTTCATCCATCGCCTTTTATGCGAGTACTTCTGTAAGGCAGAACGCTTCCCTATTAATGCATTTTTACATCCCACAGCTTCGACAAATCACTTAGATCCGTTCATCTTCACTGTAAAAATGCTCGATCAGTGGGATTTAGAAAAATCTAATATATTTGTAAGAAAAGTTTGAAATCTATTATTATTAACTATTACAACCTAATCAGGGCTAAATTAGCTTTGAATCAAGTTTGAACAAAATTCAATTTAAAATCGATTAAATTTAGAAGAATTATTTAGACGGTGATGAGTTGAGACTTGAAAGCAATTTTATTTTGAATTTAGTTCGATCTCACTTGATCTCAAATATTTAGGTAAATCTGATCTCAGTAAAGGTTTTATAAAAATAATCCCAGATTAATTACCCAGAAAAGAGTTCTATAATCTTCAATTAAATAAAGTCATATATAATAGAAAACGGCAAAAGGAGCGAATCGTGGGGTTTGACTGATTCAAAAATGGACGGTCGTGATTGGTGGGGTGCAGCCCACGTGAGGGTTAAGCGAGTAAAGTCAAACAGTTGACGGCCAGAGTTCTCTGACGATTATACTATGACCTACAAATAAACACACACAACTTTGAACGCCCACGTTTATATTTGTTGGACAGACAAAAACAATTTTTCTTTTATTTCCTATAATAAATGTGTAAAATTAAAATATATTAAACTATTTTTCATACATAACCGGTTCTGATGAATGATATAAACATTTAAAATGTAATATATATATATATATATATATATATGTATTAGAATACGGTTCGAAAACTAAAAATTATCACTACAAAAAAGTATTATACATAATTTTTGTAGGTTATATGATTCACAGAATTTAAAGCTCGAGTTCAAACTTTCTAAAATTCTATTAAAAAAGAGTCTAATCCTTATATTAACAATTAAAAAGTTATAATGATTCAGAATGTTGGTGGAAGTTTTTGTATTCAAAGGTAGAAAAAAGTGAGTAAAGACAGTTTTACCCGTTTCGTGAGATAACCCCTTTTCTATTTTTTATCTTCATGAGATCATATTTGATCTCTATCCTCTATTTTTATGGGATAGTAATTATCTCGTACATTTTCTAAGATGTTACAATCAATAAAAATTTTCATAAACAAATTTCGATTTACTTAGAAATAGATTTTGTTGCACATCAAGATTCAATGTAATAGGATTTTGGTGTAACTTTTTATATTATTATACAAATAATCCTTCCTTTTATTCTATATATATAGGGTCGTACATTTGGGGAGATTTTTAAGTATTTTATATCGCTACTCTATTGAAATTTCATCATACAATCAATGACATAATAATAAATATGAGTTTTCAAGCAATAAACAAGACAACTCTAAAAAAATTTTCACACCTCTGATTTTTCGATATACTCCTTATTTTGTGTTAGACTTAAATCGAATCAGACTCAAACTGAACCAAACTTAAGTTTAACTCAGTTAACAATGAGTTGAACTTGAGTCCAAACTTAATAAATTTGATACATTTGAACTTGAAATTCACGAATCAAGTTAAGTTTTTTTACGAGTCTTTTAATTAGTTTTTGACCTATCAAGCCACTGATGAGCTTCTTAACAAGGTTTTTTTAATGTCACTAAAATGACATCATTTTGATGTATATTAAATCAAAACAATATTATTTTAATTAATTTGAATCAAATTTTTCATAGATCACATGCTTGGTAAATTGAATCCCCTTAAAGCACGAGTTTAAACTTGATCAAACCAAACTCAAATACAAGTAAACTTGGTTTGAATATAACCTTATTTTTTTTTAATAAAATCTTTATTATATTATAAACCTTTAAATGATTAATAGTTTATAGTTATGAAAACTCGAGTTTTTTCACTTTTTCGATAGGTTGAAAACCCCCGTCATTCATTCGTAAAGTGTAAAAGCCCTATAAGTTCATTCATGACTAGAAACCCTAGTAAGAAAACTAGAAAAGACTCCTTTTTCTCTGTCTCTCGTAATCCTTGTGTCCATCTTCAAATTGGCGGCAGAAAAAACTATGTGGTGGAGAAAGTCAATGGAAAATACCAAAAAGTATACACAGTCACGATCAATCATCTTCCATACCCTTTTTTCCGTTTTCTCATCTCATAATGATATATTGTTCAAAGGGATAATGCCAAGCTTCATGTGTAAAAGTTGATCTGAAAATTTCATGGGGAGCCTCCTTCTATCATTTTGTCTACTGTGCAGACTCTGTATGGAGACTTGAATTTTACACCATCTTGAAAGCTGATTTTGTTCACGTAGCGTTTAATCTTTGCGTCACAAGAAAGAAAAATTTCAAGCTGGATGGAGGAATTTAGTTGTGGTTAAAATTTGACTACTTCTAAGCACAGTAATACCTTTCGGTGACCAGAAATCCCACCTGTAGAAATAGATTGCCTTTATGGTGGATTTGGAAAACTAGACTTAAAAATTTCGTTTAGGAAAATCGTTCTGACATCATCTATTCTATTAAATCTAGTAATCATAGTATATAAGAATCATAAATATAATCCAAATAGTAGAGTTAGATTTAAACTAAAAATATTTGAATTTGTTTTTAATTTGATTCAAATAAGTCTGGAATTAACAATTTGAACTCAAATATGAATACGAATTATAGTTTTAAAAATTTGTGAAAATGAAACCAAATACGAATTATACAAACCGAATAAGAGCACGAATTTGAACTTAAATTAAAAATTTTTTAATTATATTTTATTAACTATACTTTGTTAATTATAAATTTTAATACAATATAAATATAAACTATACAGATCGAATATGAACACAGACACCAATATGAACCAAACACTAACCCAACTCTCAATCTCGAATCCAAACCCCAAATTTACTATAAAATATTCGACGAATATGAATCCAAACACGAATCAAGCTTATATACAAACGAACTAAACATAAACATATATTTGTTCACGTTCGGTTTGACTTGCATCCAACCCTACCGAATGTACTTCCTCATTACAACTAGTGAAAATGTTTTATCATAGTTAATGTCATATTTTTATGCTAAATCATTATCGACTCGTTGTATTTATAGGTACATATGTTTCCATTCATATTAGTTTTTTCCTTTTAAATGAATCCATTAGAGGCGGGTTGGATTCAAACCAACTATACTCAAATTCATTTTTGCGTTTGGTTAGGATAAGCTCGAAACAAATTACTCAAATTCAAATCCGAACACAAACTGAATTATGGTTTTAAAAATTTGTGAACACGAATCTGAACATGAACTATACGAACCAAACTCAAGCATGAACTTAAATTGAAAATTTTTAATTATAATTTTTTAAAAAAATATAAATATAAATCGTACAAATTGAACATGAATACAAATACAAATATAAACAGAATACAAACCCAACTCTCAAACTCGAATCTGAATCTGAAATTCACTATAAAAAATTAAATAAATACAAACCAAAACCAAACTCACAATGAATGAATCAAACATGAACATATATCTATTCATATTTGATTCGATTTGAATTTAACCCTATCTCATAGTACAAACAGAGTCAACTCATGAATATTTGTGACTCGCAATAGTTATTTTAATTACAATCTAATAATATCAACGTATAATAGTTATTTTAGTGGCTAATTTGGCAACCTTGATATTACAATAATGACATATTACAATCAGGTTTGTTCATTATATATATATATATATTTAATAATTGTAAAAAACTTATTTATATGACTATATACATATTTAATCTATTATAAGTAGAAGGGTATATATGGGCAGCTATTACTTTTTCGTGTCTATAATACCAAACTCACAATGAATGAATCAAAGACTATAATATTAAATTATAATTTGACAGATATTAATCTTTTTTAAAGGAAAATAGTTTTCACATCGTCGAGATATTGTTACTGTTTTGTTGAAAGAAAGACAATTTAACAATTTATATGTATTTAAATTTTGACCCATAAAAAAATCATTTTACGATAAATTTGAACTCTCTCTTTTTTTGTGCTCTATACAAGAGTTTTAGCAGCACTTATTTTAGGCCAAAGAACATATTCCCACCTAAAGTTTCACTCAAGGACAAATTTCTATCATTGAACTTTTAAAAACATAAATATTCACTTATTGATTAAAGTTAACGGTTAAATTTAACAATAAAAAATGACTATTAAATTTTGATACTCAAAATAGTATTTTTGTAATTTAAATAAATTTTATAAAAATAATAAAAATTTAAAATATTATTTAAATATTTTTTAAAATATATTAAAAATATAAAAAAAATTTAATTTTAAAAAATTAAAAAAATTAAAAATAGTTACTATCATCTCTTATCTTAAATTTTGATTAAAACTATAAAAATATTTTTATGGTTATTAAAATTTAATTATTGATTATTAAATTTAATTATTAATTTTGATTAAAAAATAAATTTTGAATAAATCCTTTGGCCTGCATTTTATGCGGCCGCTGAGTACAAGCTTGGTTTGCAATGAATAATTATTAAGACTCTATTAGCTTGGTCCTCCGTGGAGGCAAAGCTGCTATATTTGGACATTAATTATGATTAGCTGCTATATTTGAACATTAATTATGATTAGCTGCTATATTTGAACATTAATTATGATTAGCTGCTATATTTGAACATTAATTATGATTAGCTGCAAATTTCTAATCAATTTTTGGGTTTCGAAAGCTGTGATTCACGTGATCCACAGTAAATTTGATTGTAATTGTTGAGTTCTTGTGTTCTCAGTTTGAAAATTAATCGACAAAAAGCCAGCAATTTTAAGAGTCAAAAAGAAACTATTTTCTCCAAGAATTGTGGGAAACATACGAGAGAGAAGAATACTGTGGTTTCAAATGAGGTTAATTTCAAACCAAACTCATTCAAATTTGATTTTTAATTCGATTTGATTAAATCTGAAATAAGTTGTCATTATCTGAATTCGACATATCACTAATTTCAAACCAAATTTATTCAAATTTGATTTGATTAAATCTGAAATAAGTTGTCATTGTTTGAATTCGACATATCGAAGACTATTTTGTCACGGTCCATAGGCATTATTTAGTTTGACAATAGACAATGTCCTTTGTCCACTATTTTGCATCATATGCATTTGACAAAGTTATTGAAAATTTATATGCCATAACATCTACAAATCAGGCTTGGCTGAATCATGAATTTGACATTATGATTAACAAGTTTTTATTTTTTTTTCTTCTTCGGCAACATGCATGCAGTGGATGCAACAAAATATAATAATATTTTATGTATTAATAGAGAAACACCGACAAGTATTAGCATACAAATTTACATGTCATCATATATGGTAAATGATGCAAACTTTCATACCAGCAATATAATCAAATAGAATCAAACTGGATACTGATTTGATGAAGGGGATAATTCGATCCAGCCGACCCAAAAAAAAAAAGAATTAAGGTTATGCATATAGTGATTAACCAAAAGAAAGAAAGAAAAGTAAAAATGAACATTAATCGAAGTTTGACATTCTTTAAATTGTATAACATGCATGCCTGTATACATACATACATACATATATACACACACGCATAGATAGATAGTTGTTTTCATATTGTTCCATAATAAAATTAAACTAATAAACATAATTGAAATTTAAATATTTAAAAAAATGAGCTAAGAATAGGACTTGATGAGAGTGGATAAGAGTCGAACCGACTCAAATTTGGTTTAATGTTCAATTTAAATGAGCCAAATCAAGTTGATGTGATCCCAATTTGAGTATGAGTCGAGTTAATTTAAATCCAATGAGTCTTCAATATGTTCATCTTTTTTAACAATTTTTTTTCATTTATCTAACAATTCGTATTTGATATTTTCTAACAGCTTCTCCTATAACCCTATTACTAGTGATTGAGTGTGCTTGGATTCCAATAGAACTTTTTGGATTCAAATCCACTTTTGTTTGAGCTTAGTATGAATCCACACCTAAAAAAGTGAGAGTTTGAAAATTGGGGTAAAGGGATTAGGTTGAAAATAAAGTTAATGAAGAAAGAAAGTAGACTTTAGAAAATTTTGACAACAGGGAACTTGGTTTCGTAATACATATCGGAAGTATGAGAGAATTGGTGTTGAATTTGTATAAATTAGGTATGAAATGCCAATGGATGGTTAGTTGAAATTAAATTATAGTGAAGAAAGGAGACCGCCCCAATGAATAGACCTTTTAATCTCACCAATAATATTATATACATAAATTCAAACTTCATAAATAATGACACAATTTGTTGAGTCTGAATATTAAAAATAAAAAATTGTGCTGGAACTGAGTGGAAGTGTGCATATAGAAAGCCAAGTTAATAAATTTTTAATAAATGTAAATAACTAATATGATAGGAATCAAAAATAATTATATCACATAATTTATGAGAGATAATTCCTACAAGGTTTATGAAAATGTATGTAGAGCTGGATTTGATTTAATTTAAATAAAGCTCAAATAAGATTGAATTTGAGATCAGCTTAAAATGTAAAAGAACTAACTTTAGATTAATAAGCTAATATTAATTCAAAAAATAACTTAGCTTTACATTCAATCCAAACTAATTTGAATTTGAATATTTAAATAAGTTTAAACTCAACTCGTTTGATCCAAACACAAATTTGAAATCAAATAACTCATATCAAATCCAATTCCGAACGTAAGAGTCAACGAAAGCTTAAGTTTTAAAATCAAGTTTATAAAAACAAGCAGAAAATTATAGATAAGGATGGATTTAATCCACAAAAGGTCAAATTTAAAGCTGACTCGAGCTTAAATCAAATATATAATGTTTAAATTGAGTTTAAACTTGTTTAAATCAGTAAACAATATTATTGGATATTACTCGACGACGTAAAGAATATCATCATAAGGGTAAATATTATTACAAAAGAGTTGATTTTGAGTAAACTATTGAAATGAAGTTTTAATACAAAATCAACTTGATCTAATTGAGATGTGGGTTTGATTTGAGTCAATTGGAACGGTATCAATCCCAATTATAGATTATCAAATAAAAAATTTTGAGGGGGGAAAATGGAAAACGTGACAACCAAATAATTCCACCAGCTGCCTAAATTAGTAAACAGTCAATGAAGAGACCTCGACCTCCTCTCACTAATCATAATTAATATTCTAAAACCTAATTAACTTGCATTATACGTTAATCTTGTGTACTTATGCATGCTGTCAACTCCAAGTCCTTGACCATCGGGCAAAAAAAAATCTCCGTTGGTTGCAAAGTTAAGATCAAAGCCAAACTAGTAGGGTTTGACATTAAATAAAATTTTTTTCTCTTCAAAATTCAAACCCTATTTTCTCACATCACATAATAACTTCAAACTTGATTAGCCTCTCTTGATTTGACCACTAATCAGATAACAGGCCTGCAGTTAATGGTGCTAACTACATAATAGTTATTATGAACGGTCTTGTTGGCAGTCTTTTTAAATAGGCCAATCGGCATTCTACGTCTAAGATTTCTTTAAATAATAAATTTTTATCTATAAAAATTAAAAAAATTAAACACTTATTTACATTCCAAAATTAAAAAAATATATTTATCTTTTTTAATAAAAATTAAAAAATAAATTTTAAAGAATATTAAAATATAAATTTAAAATAAAATAATTTTATAATTATAATAAAAAATTAATTAATTAATAAAGCATTAATAAATATTTAAAAATTAAAATTAAAAAAAAAATCACCACTAACTCTATCGACGGTGATGACCAATATTAACCTTACCAGGTGATAAAAAACGACTACCTAATTTTATTAACGATTAGATTTGACTGTTTAATCTGATCACCTCTATCATCGAAACGATTAGATCCAACTTCTAACAGAACCAAATGATCGGATTAACATTGACCATCGCTGCCAACGACGTTGCAATGGTTGTTTTTTAAAACTTTTATTTTATTGTTTTAAATATTTATTAATTTTTTTATTATTTTAATATTATTTATATTAAATTTTATTTTATTATTAATATTATTGATTTTTATAGAAAGTACTTTAATCTTTTCAATGAGAAATGATAAACACTTGATTTTTTTAGCTTTCATGGATAAAAGTTTGTCATTTAAAGAAAGCTTGGGTGGGAATATGTAGCCAACAGTCATCTTATGTTACCTTGCTTGTAGGGCTGTTTCTCTTTTCTTTTTCCTTTTTTTTTTTTTAATTCAAAATTTAAGATTTTCTTTGCATGTTAGTAGCCCAAATCGTTTTTAAATTCAGATTTATATTTGTTGGAAGTCGAGTTGATCCCATTACACAAAAGTGTAAACAAAAAAATATATATATAAATACAGTATTGTTCTAACTAGTTATACCGAAGTTAGATGAATAACTAGACCTACCAGAATTAATACTCAAGGAAGGTATACACTAGGCAAGGTACCAAACTCCGCAGAAAATCAGAGCAAATACAATGCAAGTCTTGTTAAAAAAGGAAATGTTCTCCTAGAATTAGCATTACTTACTGAACTGACCTGGTCCTGGTCCTGCTAGCTTTACTGTCCTATAAAATATTTAGAAATATAGATCAATACTTGAGGTAAGGTATCCTAAAGTTTGAGAGTTTAAAAAATAGTTCTTTCCTACAAAGTTAGGCCTCTATAGGACCATTCAACTTTCCCCAACTAAGATTTTCTAAAGAGGACTTTCTTGTTCACCTAACTTCAAAAGTCTTTTACATGCTCATGTCTCAACCTCGCTATCTAGATTATGTTCACACTTGTTGATATGCACATATCCAATATTGTGGTAAACTTGTTAAAATTAGATTGGACATAAAATATGACTCATTTTAATTTGAATTCACTATGAATAAACTCCAATAGACAGGATAAGTGTATATTATAAGCTTACCTCCAGAATGGCTTGGATTTTCGCTCTCAAATCATCAGAAACTTTACTAGTTGAAGTTGAAGCCCTTCCATCTTGATTTGATTTTGACAAATGCACTTTTTGTCTTCCTACTAGCATGATATGATTTTGATATATTCACAGAAGTTTCTCTATTAATGGCATTGCTATTGATTGCTTTTGATTGACTGATTTTATCTTCCCTTTTCTCCAAGTCCACTTCTCTTTCCAAGTGATACCTCTTCCTATGCTTATGACTTTCACTTCGGTGCTTGTGTTCCTCAGGAGCTATGTTTGTGCTTGCTTTGATGTTGCTTACGTCAATGTTGTGAGTGTTGATGCCAAGAATTTGCCCTTAAAAGAGGAATGTCTTTTTCTGTCCCTGATGTGGTGTGAAGATTGACAAGCATGTCATTTCTTTTTAGAGTGTGTGATCACACTTCTTTTTCTTGTTCTTCCTCTTCGTTCTCTTCTTCATCCCTATTATATCTTGATTGACACTTCCTCTTTGAACGTCTTTCAGTATCTTCACCACAATCTTTCATTTCAATCTTCTTATTTTTGTCACAAGTATCAACATCAACTGGAACTTAGCTGCCCTCTTTTTCTTCCCCTAAGAGATGTGCAACCTTAGCACCTGACCTAGAAACCCAGAATCTGGTGCTTCTACTGATAAGCCGTGCAATGTTTCATCTTTTGAAGGCGTGGGTTTGCCTTTTATCATGGTGGCAAACATTTCAGCCCACTTTTAATCTCTCAGACTTCAACTTTGGCTCTCCTGTCTAGCTAACTTCAGATGAGTCGGCCTAACTTGCAGCTGCAATACCAATGAATAATTTTATCAACTGTATGGACAATGCCTATTGAAGGTTCTTACTGCGTCTAAATCCAAGTAATCTGAAATTTAAATAGTGTGCAATAGATAGACATAATTAAGAACAGCAGAATTAATAATATTAGTAAAAATAATAACAAACAACACCAACACTAATAATCGATTGTTGCTATTGAAATAACTTCACCAGCATCATCCAGAAGAGATAAAGTGGGGGTTCAATATATCATAAAGGGAGTCCTTGACAACTTTTGCAAAGCCCAAAGCTAATTTAGTCTGCTGCACTCTATCATGTTTGTGTTTTGAAACATTCGGAATAAAAGAAGTAATTATGTTCGCTAAAATTAGTGAATAATGCAACAAAGGTTACCAACTAATCAATTTGCTGCCTATTTTTTACAAAAAAGAATTACAGGAAAATAACAATTTAAACCTGTTTAAATTGATTTATTAAAACAATCAAAATTACCATGGAAACTACATTACCGTCCTGAGATGCATCCTTAAAGATGCACTTCATAATATGCACAATAGCTGATTCCATTAGACTGACAAGCAGCCTTTTGCTATCTGTAGATTTTCCATGTGTTGTCTCCTTTGTTGATGAATTCTGCATCAATAGATTTTGATGTCATTAACAGATGTAATTAGGTATCCTAAGACGAATTTGAGTATAAACATTCTAGCATTAACATTCTATGAACCTGTAGGATTTAAAACCAAGGACTGGGCTTGTAAAGGTGCATTACTCATGTGAAGTCCAGGTAAATTCATACATAGCTAATGGGACTATAGAGCCTGTTGGATTTATTAGATCCCTATTTCCCAAATACAAGTTTGGGCACTGTTTCAAAATTTTCTAAAAAATGGACAACCGACAATGGGATTTTAGATCCTTTTCAACATGGTGTCCTAACTTCTAGGGACATTTTAGTTATATTAAGATGGCAAATATAAAACCTGATGGGCTATGAAATAACAGGAAAGATAAAAATATTCTTTCAGAAAAGAGAACAATTATCAAATGTTTCAACAAGTTTTTGATAGCTGAAATCAATCTTCATTTCAACCTTGGCAAGAAAAAACATTTAGAAATGCCTGATTAAATGGTGTCCCTAAGCAAGAACAACTAATATAAGAAAACCTTATACACCCACTATAGCAAGAATCAAACTGGATTGCAAGTATCTGAAACCTGAACCAGAGAGAGGTAAACCCACAGCATATTATGCCCCAAGTTCATCCAGTTGTACAAACTAAAACTATTTCAAATATTTTTAAGAATAGATACGTAATTTCTAAAGAAAAGCATATCTTTCTTCAGTAGAATCAGTGTAAACATACACCTGTATCATATGAGGGTAACTTCCATGCACAATGGACCAAATGCAGACGATAATACGCAGGTGCCAATGGATCTCCTAACCCTCTTGTCATTAGTACTAGGCATTGGAGAGAGCATCCACATGTTGATCTTGCAAAAATGCCAGCAAGGAAATATTGCCAGTTCCAAATAACTGAAGTACAGTATTGAATAAACAGATAACAAATGTCAGCTATCTATATCTTCAAGTGTATCAAGCACAACTAGCTCAGCACGTTTGAAACTATAACTGGCAATCAGAATGCAGTGCACTGAAATTTTAAATATAAAAAATATATATATATATATTTACTTACTGAAGAAACCAAAACCATTTTGGGTACAGGAAATTTTTGCATAAAAAATCTCGTGAACTGCAACTTGACTTGAAGCTTCACTTCAAAGAATTGAACTAATCTCACCATCTTCTGTATCCTTGACAGGAATCGTGAAGTTAACAGCCCTCCCTCTTAGTGGTCAAAGATATCACTACTTTCACGGTCCACAACATCTTCAACCTATAACACAATTTTAAGTAATTCCTTCAAAAGTATATAAGTAACCAAAAGGAAATTAAATGAAAAAACCAAAATGCTACAGAATTTTAAACATGCAAGCTAGAAATGAAACTCAAACAGACTCACAACTATATTAACAATTTACAACTAATTTATAAACATTATCTCCTGAAGCTCAAAGATGAATTCAGCTACAACTATCTCACAATATAACAACAAAACACAGTCAAAATACAACAACAATGCTAATGCTTATCAATGAAATAGAATATATATATATTCAAGTTGAAATTAGAAAAAAAAATTGAAATAATGTGACACGTAATTAACGTATAGATGTTCAATTTTTCAGACAAAATCAATGAAATAGAAAATTCAAATGAAGAAAACAGTCTCGTCAGAGTTTAGATTTTTAGCAATATTTTTCGTGAACCAATTAGAAACAAAAACAAGTAAACTACATCTGGTTAATAAAAAATTCAAATTCGAAGAAGACACGAGAAATTCAATTTTGAATTCCACATTTGCAATTAACTACGAATTCACTAATTTGAAAAAGATATCAAATCGAACAGGACCTGGTGGTGGTATGAAAGAGGAGAGGGAGAGAAGAGAAGATGATCGCCGGCTTGTAAGCGAGGTTGCGCGTGAGATTCATCTTCGGCTGCGTAATTTAGATGCCTGACCTCCAGTGGAGCTCAGCCTGTACTGTGCTAATTCAATTTGTTCGATTTTGCCTCGAGCTGGAGATTTGTCCTTTTCTGGTTTGGTCTACGGAAACGCGCCGTTTTGAGCATGTTCCCTTAAAATAATCAAAACGCGGAGTTTGAAGTTCGTCCTGCCGCAGCGCACCGTTTTGGTCGTCTTTCACTTTAATGAGCCAGTTCCTTTTAATGTTTTAATTACATAAATGTAACAAAAAAAAACAGGTTTCAAAAACAATATGAACTTTTGGGACATAGGAATAATAAAATTATTTATATAAATATTGTATTTTTTACAAGTCATATCTTCTGTAGTATTCTAAGTCATAGATTGATCTGACCTTTTAAACATATCTAATTATTTTGTTTGATTTTATATATTTAATTATTTTGTTAGGTTATCAATTGAAATTAATTGAAGTTGAGCCTCAGATTAGATGAATTTTGTTTAAATTGAAAAAAATTTTAGCTCGTGAAGGTTAAATTTGTTTCGAGATCAATGTTAATAACTTTTTTTTCTTCTCCGATAATTATTATTTTTTCCAATAATTTTTCTATTTTTTTAAATGTTATTCTCTTTCTCTAATAATATTATTTGTGAAATTTTATCATTTTAATAAACTCTATATAAAAAATAAATGTTTGATGAAAATGAAGAGAAATTAATTATATTGATTTAATATTTAACATCTCAAATAAAATTTGTCTAATTTTTAAAATATAAAATAAAAATATTTTTATTTTTACGTGTACTGCATTATTCACACGTAATGTATTGTTTGCTGATTTAAGAGTATTTTCGTGTGTATTTAAACTCGATTTATTAATAATGTAATAAATTTTGAATAAATTATTTATTGTCGTATATTACATGATAGTGTAAAAATTTAATATTTTTGATATAAATTTATGATGTATATAACGTTGGAATCTTAATTTAATATTTCTTATAATCAAGTTAAATTAATTAATTTCCATAAAGTAAATCCTTTTAAGCTTAAATTCCTCAACCCTAATAGTATGATTATATAATTTTCCAATTTGCTGATCATAAAATATATATGCAAATTTCCATCTAAGTATTGAACGTGCGAGATCGTGCCATTTGTCACACTTCCATACAACTCTCAAATTCTTAAATATTAACTTGTGAGTCAATAAACGTGTTAATGTGGGTAACTTGAATATATTATATCATTAATTAAGAAATTTAATTATAATAATTAGGAGATTGATTGTATGAAGACCCATCTTTGAGCTTAAGATTTGTGTCTACAAATTAAAATATAATTAGTGAGTAAAAATTTGGGTTACAATTTTCTCAGCTGCCAAACACCCTCTACTTCTCCTCACACCATGCCCGAATTTTCTCGGTCAGCATGCATCACCCATGGATTCCGTCAGCTAACGGCATTCAGAAAGTCAAACCGTTGTGAAAAGACATATTTGCCCTTTAACTCGCCTCTCAAGTCGTAGCTCTGAAAATATTTATAATGTGATAAGGCCATGGCATTATAGGGTTTTTATTTGTAAGAGTTTAGTTAATTTATAAACTTTCTATTAATTTAAGACAAAACAAATAAAACTTCCAAAGTTAATCCAAGTATTGAATGGTTAAAAAGTCATAGCTGAGATTGAATTTAAATTAAATCGAGTTTAGTTTTACAAAAATCGAGTGCAAGCTTAAATTTTTTTAACTCGAATTTGGTTTATTAGATATCTTTAATATTCAAAATAATATTATTTTGATATATATTAGTTAAAATAATATTGTTTTTTATTAAAATACGTTATTTTAATCAAAATTTGAATAATTTTTATCAATTCATGAGTTTTATGAGTTGAACTTGTTATAAGTTTAAATTTGACCTTTAAACTTGAGCTCACAAAAGGTGAGTTTATTTAAATTAAATTAATTCAATTCAAATTTAATTTTAATCATGGGAGGCTAAGGTTTGAGTTTGTCTTAAATCGAATCCAACTTTATTTGATCTGGATTGTGGGTTAGGAGTCAAAATTTGAATTGTGACATTTTTGGATAATTTGAAGGGATAGAATTGTCATTTCCTTGACAAAATTAACTAAGAATTAAAAACCCTGATTTTTTTTTTTAAAAAAAGCAAAACAAAACAAAAATTAAAGGACACTCTTTGCAGTACATGAGCGGGCTTTCTTCTTCCTTTTGCCATCTTTCACGCGTCAACTCCTGCCTTCAGTCCTCCTATAAAACCCTAACTTTCAATCCTCATTTCCCCTTACAACTCAGCTCCATCCCTCCCTCTCTCTCTCTCTCTCTCTCTCTCTCTCTCTCTCTCTTTCCCAAACAACCCAACTCTTTCTCTTCCCTCTCACCTCTCCAATCAATGGAACTCATCAACATCATCTTCACAATCACCATAACAATGGCCATAACCATCACGCTCACCTTGCACAACATCGGAGAAGTAGTCGAGGAGACGCCATTGGAGCATCGATTTCCCGCTCATGATAACACCATCGTCTTGCCTACTAAACGGGGCAGCCGGTTTCTCGCACAAGTGAACAACCCTCGAGCTGCGGATCATTGCCACAAAGATAACACCGTCTGTCACGCTCAAGGCAAGAACGCTACATGCTGCAACAACAAGTGCATGGATTTGTCCACCGATGAAAACAACTGCGGCACCTGCAAGAAGAAGTGCAAGTTCACAGAAGCTTGCTGCCGAGGCGAGTGTGTGAATCTCGCGTTCGATAAGAGGCACTGTGGCTACTGCAACAACCGCTGCCTCAAGGGGGAATATTGTGTTTATGGATTGTGCGATTACGCATAACGATGAAGATGATGAATAATACGGTGCATTTAAGACCGTGAGGCTCCTAATTTTATTCTTAATACGACAAAAATAATTACTTCAAAAATATTTGAATGTATTTGCACAAAAAAAGAAGTCAGAATTATGCATGTGTATACATTTTGTTATTCATTTGGCTTATACAATTTTTGGGCAAGGGAGAAATACTTGAATGTATAGAAGGGAGACAATTACCTTTCAATTCTGAATCTTTACAATATTTAATAACATTATACTCTTTTCGTTGTCATTATACTCTTTTCATATTGCAAATGGTCGATCATAAGTGTGAAGCATGAAATCTGAGTCGCATAAAAAAAATTATGAAATTTAGGTGTAGGGTTTATAAGGCTTTGAACTCTTCAATCTTAATAATTTTTTGAGTGTGGTTCTTTCAAATTGCAACCTTGCAATGTTCAGCCAGACCCTCACAGGTACCAAGCTAGCTTGGAGGATGGGGTATGACTCTCCTTGTTAGGATAAAGATGATTTATTTGAATCAAATAAATGCAGCGACAAGATGTAATATTTATGTGATTCAGCATAAATCTATGTCTATAGATGAGAAAAGACAAAAAAATTCACTAATAAAATTGAAAAATACCAAATTATATGAGAAGATTTAATACTCAAACTATGAACCTAAATACATCTAATGTGCTTATAGAAAAATTATTTGTCGAATTAAAGATTTGAGTCAATTTCTTTAGCATTATTTGGTTGCAAATATTTAAGACATAATTAACACTCATAATGTTTGTATCGTTCAAACCACAATGTTTTAAAGTAAACTACTTTAAGTGGTACATACAAAATTGTTTGATTTTACAAAGTCAAATTAAATGAATATATGGAGCTTTTTAAATGGTCAAAATTCTTTAAGTCTACAGGCTTCTTTCCTTTATAAGTTAGCGAGCTGTTATTCAAATGGGAAGATGCATGGAAGGCAAATTTTAAGGTAGCTTTTGTTGAGCTTTCGTGTAAACAAGAAGGTTATTACTTGAAGGCTACAAAACAAAACAGAAGCATTTTTGGCTCTCAAAGAATCGGTATTACTCAATTTGGCATGAATTTCGCTCAACAGCACATGCTATTTTCAGAACAACAGCTCCTTCCAAATGCTACAAAATAAAAGATTCACACAACTCAAACTCTATTATGTATAGCGGTGATCTAAATTTTTTAAGGGTTATATGAATTTAGAAAATATAAATTCAAATCTCACATGGGGGAATGGGAACAAAGCCCCAAATGGATATTTATATTTACATTTGAATAAATGTAACAAACAACGAACATATTAAAAGCGACTTGTAGGCAAAATAGGTGTAAGCAATTGTTAACATGCAATCTACAAGTGCATATGTCAAGTACCGGCCAATTAAGGCTTTTATATAGAAGTTGTATTAATATACATGTCAAGTAAAAAAATGTGTCACAAAATAGAGAAAACAAAAATTAAAATAATTGATCTCAAGAGTTGACTAAAATGGTGAAAGATCAAAAGTTATAAATAGAAGGTCGAAATTTAAATAGTAAAATTCTCAATTAGTAAAAAAACATAAGATCAATTTTGATAATGGGTTGAGGGGTTATCAGATGAAAAAATAAAAATGTTTTAAATAACAAAAAAAAATTATTAATAAAAGAGTTCAATCTTAAACCCAAATTAAAGACCTTATGAACCAAAGTAAAACTAGTTCTAATTTAATCCAATCCCATGATTGGTGAGTTATGGACACGGGTTGTTGATGGTTTAGCTGTTAAGTGCAAGTTTCATCCAATATAAAAATAAAATAAAATAAAGGCAGGCTCTTGCCACTCATACAAGGAAGGTTATCACGCATATAAAAATAGAACAAGCCTCTTGCCTATTTCATAATCTAGCTTTAACTTCAAGGCTTTGGAGTTTCTAGGTTAATTACAATTTGAATAATTGCATAGTTTCAACTTCCATTGAAATGTATTGAATTAACAGAACTTAAAAAGATTGTCTTTAAAAAAATAAAATTGAATTAAAATACAACTTTAATATTTCATTAATCGAGTTGGCTAAACTCAATCTTAAGCTGAGATTATATTTATTTGAATTAGATTTATTCGAGCAAAACATCAATTCGAGTTCGAATAGTTCCTGTTTAAGTTAACTGTTTATCGATTGCTCAACTGTTTAAATTAACGGAATTTTGGTAACCGCAGTCTGACAAGGGGATCAGATGTTAGTGTTGAAATTTCATGGGATTTTTGTAATAACTCAAAATTCAGGGGAAGATTTAGAATATTACTTTATATGAAAACTAAAGAAATAAGAGTATAAGTCCGACTGGAACGAGAACGTCGGTGACACCACAACTGTCTTCCACCCACGCGCATGTAACGCACGTGTCAGAAGCTCTCCAGCACCCAGAAGTAAAACACGACATCAAGATAGTGTTTTGTTTCTGTCTGTCTTATACATCGAGAACTTATAGAACCCCCGATAAACTTTTTAAAAAATGGCGAATTTGCCCCAATCTCTGTCCCTCAACGCGCCGTTCGGTGGTGGGCCAAGCGCGTCGAACCCAAGCGCCGCTGGAGCTGGAGCTAACAAGGACCGGAAAATGGCGTCAGCAGAACACTTGGTTCTGGATCTAAGCAATCCCGATTTGAGAGAAAACGCACTTCTTGAGCTATCCAAGGTGAATTTTATGTTTTTTTCGTTTTGATTTAATAATCCAATGTTAAAGCTTTGATTTTTAGTAGTATTTACATTGAGTTGTGTTATGTAGTTTCTTGGCATTTGAAAACTAGGGTTTTGAGTGGAATTACATCCATCTTGATGTGTTGGTGCACTTACAAAATGATTGTGTTGTTCGATTTTTGGGTTTGAGATCATAGGGTGGAACTAGAACTTGTAAATTATAGCAAATGATTCTATAAGCTCAGATTATTTCTTCCCAGAAATGGTAGGGTTTGGAAGGGCACTCAATCAAATTTATTTCTGGACAGCTATTTAAAATGTCAGTGACTGTTTAAAAAAACATTGGATTTTGCCTTAATGATGGAAGAAACAAGCTGGATTTTCTTCACTTTCCCAAAATGATCTTTGTTTAGTACTATTTTTGTTACTGTGGTTGTGCATAAATGATATACAAACTTGGGGCTGTATGGAGAGTAGTTATGCCGGTGAGTTGCAGTTTTAGGCGCTGTATCTTCTGTTGTAAGTAGCAATATGGGTGGTCAGGTTATTGCAATTTGTGTCTACTGGTAGTTTGTGAGCTTCTTAATGCTTTTAGGTTTAAACTAGATTTGCAAAATATTTTTAGAGAACTATGATTATGTACAGGATGTTCTGAATTTTTTTCTTAGCAAAATAGATAAAAGGTTGGAGATAGGATTCCACTTTTGCAAAGTAGACTTTAGTTGAAATCTCTACATACATGTTGACCATGCTCTTTTCTTTATATGGTTATGCAGTTTAGCTGTTTGATGTTTGTGTGCTTTAATTATAAACTAGTCTCCGCCTTTGGTTTTTTAGAACAAGGAATTATTTCAAGATTTGGCTCCTTTCGTGTGGAATTCTTTTGGTACTATAGCTGCACTCATACAGGTATGCCTAATAAACTTGTGTTTTGTTTCTATTTTTAGAAGAGAGAATTATTTCAAGATTTGGCTCCCTTGTTGTGGAATTCTTTTGGTACTATTGCAGCATTATTACAGGTATGCTCCTCACGGTTCTTATTCTACTTTTTTTCCTTTCCCCCTCCTCAAAACATCCATGCTTTTCATAGTTTTTATAGCTCATTATATGATATGCTTGAGCCTAGAGGAAGAGGTCAATCTGTCATATTGATACTATTTCTTTTCTCTAGTCATCAACCGCTTATATGATTGGTATGTTGTAATTTGATAGAGGTTGACCATATTCAGAGAATCAGAATATTTCTTGAAGGAAAGAAATTTATAATATATTCATAGGGACCATGCTTTTTTATAGTATGGGGCTAGTATCTCACAAAAACAACCAGGTTGTGTTTCTTCTAGGTTTTCAATCTATATGTTGTTAGTCTAACATGGCTTTCTTATGGGAAAAATATACGGGTTCTTTTGTACAAGTTTGCTGCTGTTTCAATATTGTTACAACCATTAAGTTTAATGGCCAGCTTGTTGAATTCCTCCACTCCATCTCTCTTGCTTGCAGGAAATAGTTTCAATATACCCTGTTCTATCACCACCAAACCTCACTCCTGCACAATCAAATCGAGTTTGCAATGCTCTTGCACTTCTTCAGGTTAGATATATTCCCTTAAAGCATTCCTATATTAATTTATTACTCATATTGAAGTTGCAATTGCTACATCTCATCATCTGGTGAGAGCCTGGAGGTTGGGCTTTACCTTTTCATAATCGATGAGCTCAGGTGATGCTAAAGAACCCAGGGGCAGCTTCAGAAATGAATTTATTTATCTGAGTAAAATTTAATGCCTTTTTTTCTTTCCTCAAATATGAGGATTATACTTATGATAAATGTCCAAGAGAGTTCTTGCGTATTATCTTGCTTTTATATTTCCTTGGTACAGAAGGCACCTGTTCAGATACTTTTGTTGGATTTAGTTAGTGTGAATTTCCATGTATTTTTATATAGGTCAGTCTGGGTGTTTCTAATGCTTCCTAATTTTTAAATCTCTTGATACAGTGTGTTGCCTCTCATCCAGACACAAGAATGTTGTTTCTTAATGGTAATATATCTGTCCTTGTTTGCATACTTGAATCAGTTTGAATAAGTTCTTGCACTCATTCTTTTATATCTTGAGAGGGATAATCATGCTTCTTAGAAATGCTGTTGTATTCTTGAACTTTTAAGTTAATAAATAAATATTCTGTACTGTTCTTGTCAGTTCTTATACATTTACATTGTTTTAAAATATATAACTTGAAAGGGGTAGCTTATAATCTTAACTTTTTTATTCTGTTTATCAAGACCTAACAAATGTTGTCTTAGGAAAAAATTTGTCTAGCAAGATTCTGACTGTTGAATTTGGGCTGATTGTTTCCCTTTTGCAGCACATATCCCTTTATATCTGTACCCTTTCCTAAATACAACAAGCAAGTCAAGGCCCTTTGAGTACTTGAGGCTAACTAGCTTAGGTGTCATTGGTGCCCTGGTGAAGGTACTTGTTGACTTCCAGCTGCACTGATTCATACATCTTCTTGTCCTTTTTCTGAGTGTTAGGGTACTTTATATAAGTCCTGCCAAGTTTTGCAAATCTTGTTTCTTAAGGTTCAAAAATTTAAACCTTAGATCCTCAGTCATTTTCCATTGCAGGTTGATGATACAGAAGTGATTAGCTTCCTTCTTTCAACAGAAATTATTCCACTCTGCCTGCGCACCATGGAGATGGGCAGTGAATTGTCAAAAACAGTTGAGTTTACTGATTTTATATTTCTTTTTTCTTTTGAGAAATTTTGTCTTGTTCTTTCTGCTTTGCCTACTATTATGTGGAAAAGCTAAATATGTGGATCTTGCTTACCACCTTCACTTGATGGTGAAATGGGTGCCAGATTAGTTGCTTTTAGTTTCAAGTTTCCCTCTCCTTATTTCAAAAGGAAGCAGGTTGTTTATCAGTGCTTGAGTAAAAAATTTTGTGATGACAGGTGGCTACATTTATTGTCCAGAAAATCTTGTTGGATGATGTGGGCTTGGATTATATTTGTACAACAGCAGAGAGGTTCTTTGCAGTGGGACGGGTTTTAGGCAACATGGTTGCAGCACTTGCAGAGCAACCCTCATCACGGCTGTTGAAACATATTATTCGATGTTATCTCCGACTCTCTGACAACCCAAGGTTGATTAGATATCTTATGAGATGCTCGTGCAAAATATCACTCAGCCATTCACCATTCATCATTTGTCCTTCATGTTGTTATTGCTGACTTCTCAGGTTCATGCTCTCAGTTGATATGTTCTTTGGTCTTTCTGTTTCAGGGCTTGCGATGCATTGAGAAGTTGCCTCCCAGACATGTTAAGAGATGCCACCTTCAGCACTTGCCTTCGCGTAAGTAATATTTGTGAAAGTAGTTTTTGTTACATCAGCACTTTTATCTTGCTTGCTTCGGTGGAGGGGTTTATGTTTTTTTTTTTTTAATGACCCAGAAACCTCCACCTACACTAGCCAATCAACCATCACTAATCGGATGGGGTAAATTCAGGGGTTTTTGACCACTTAGACTTGTTATCTGGGTGACCCTTGCCCATTGTCACTTGGGATAACCCTTAGAATAAAAAATGGGGTCTGTGTTGATTGTTGCTTAACATTAACCCCTTTAGACGTACAGTAGTCTAATACTTTTCACTTCTCTGCATTAGGCTCTTTATTGTGATACAAGTGCCATATTATCAGATTATTTTGTTTTGATTGCCTTTGTTTGGTCTAGGGGTTTCAATCAAGTTGAGTAGCTTGGGGCTCAACTCATGTCAAACCGAGTTTGAGCCTGAGGATAGTTGGCTTGTATGCTCATAGTTTGACTCGAGTAAAATATCAATAAGTCTTTAAGGGTTTTAAATCTTGTACTTACATCTTATTTTCTGATTTTGAATATTGGTAATTGATAAGTCCATAAGTTATGTGGTTTTAATATAATATTTGAGTTGAGCCGGAGACAGCCAATCCTAGAGCTCAGCAAGCTGGAGCTCTGCGTTAAAGCAATCAAGCCTCGGCTCGTTTCATTACATCCCTAGTTTGGTCTATTTCCAGCTTTCTGAACTCTATGAAATGCATACAGGAAGATCCAACAACAAGGAGGTGGCTGCAACAGTTGCTTCACAATGTGGGAGTCAATCGAGTTCCCACGCTTCAAGCCGGGGGAGGATTCGATCATATGCTGGTGAACTAAACTGGAAGACTGCAAAAATGTTATTCCTATTTGTGGCCATCATCTCTTTTTCGTTTGTTCCAAAATGGGCATCATAGGCAGAAGCATATTATCTAAATCTAAATTACCTCTTGTCCATGTCAACATACCATAGTTTAGCTTCATGTGATCAGTGATTTTATCTGAAGAGGAATGGTATGAAAGGGGAAAATCAGGTGAGGTTGAAGAGGAAAGAGGCTTTGCTTGATTGACTTGTTCATAAGTGGAATGATATTGTATTTGCTGCTCTTATGTTTAAGTTTCTCATGTATAAGGAGAAGTTTGCTCAAGCTTATTCTATTTCAATGAATTCATGCTCTCTATTGTTTTACACAAGTGCTTGTTTGTTGGGAGTAAATAGGGTGGATTCAGATCGAGTTGAATCTGAATAAGGGTATGTTTGAATTTGGCTAAAATCTGACTCAATCAATTCGAGTTTAAACTAGAGTTGAGTTTGTCGAAGAAGCGGATAACAAGCCATTAACATTACTTTGACCCTTAGGAAGGACACAGACTAAATACGGATCTGAGCTCAACCCAATTTATCTGGAGTCTGATCCAAATTCAGAATCTCGGTAGTATGATTAAATACGATTCAAGTACTTTTTTATTTGAATATTTTAGAAAAATTAACTTCATTAAAACCATTATTTATTATCCACGTGGCTGAATTTTGCAAAGTAAAGGACAAGACCAAATTCGTCGCGGGATTAAACTGCCCCAACTCCATTTTAAAATCACCCTCTACAACATGTGCAGTAGACATATCAGCCGCTATCTCGCACGTGTGTACTCACTTCATAACTCACGTCTCACTCTCACTCTCGGTCTCACTCTCCCCCACGCGCTGACTCTGCTGATCGCTTCAAAGCCATCAAACCCTCAAAACTTCACAGATTCATCATCGGGAGTGATGCATCCGGAGTTTGCCGATTTCCCCACTCGCTGTTTTGTGAGCGTCATCGATGATGCGACGGTGGTGAGGGTAGGGTCTCCGCCCTCTTTGGACATGGAGATTTCAGTGTTTTGCGTGGAGAAAATCTTAAACTACAATTTCAAAAACAAGCGGCTTCTAGAAGAAGCTTTGACGCACTCTTCGTACCCTGGTGCGGCATCGTATCAGCGGCTGGAGTTCGTCGGCGATGCGGCTCTGGGACTTGCTTTTTCTAACCACTTCTACATGGCTTACCCGACGCTTGATCCAGGACAGCTGTCGCTCATACGCGCCGCCAACATAAGCACCGAGAAACTCGCCCGCGTGGCCGTCAGAAACGGGCTGTATCGGTACATGAGACATAATGCGGCTGCTGCTCTTGATGATAAGGTACTGAGCTTCGGTTTTGTTTTGAAGACTGTGAAACATAAAAAATTTCTCTTTTTTTTTTTTTTTTTGTTCTGGAAGCGAAATTTTATTTTATTTTTATTTGGGAGGCATGAAAAACTGGAATGCTTTGTTTGCTTTCTGGGAAAAGGGTCTTTTGCTTGTGTTCTGAAAGTGTTTTCATTGCTTTCGAAACTGGGATTATGCTTTTGTTTTTGTTTTTTTATGTGTTTTATTGTATGTTATATAGGTGAAGGAATTTGTTGAAGCTGTTAGTCATGAAGATGACAATGCGGCTGTATATGGAGGATCGATGAAAGCGCCAAAGGTTCTGGCTGATATTGTCGAATCTATAGCAGCTGCGATCTATGTAGATCTTGATTATGATCTCCAAAATTTATGGGTGGTAAGTAGAAATATTTATATAGCCTTTATAATTTTATGTTCTGTTTATCGTTGGGATATAAATTATTTTCTTTGTCAAAATGTAATTAGATATTTCGGGGTCTTATGGAGCCTATTGTAACCCTGGAAGACCTGAAACGACAGCCACAACCGGTTACACTTTTGTTTGAGCTTTGCCAGAAGCAAGGAAAGCAAGTTGATATCAAGTACTGGAGAAAGAAGAAGAGAAACATTGCCAGTGTATATGTTGATGGTGAGTTTGTTGCCTCGGCGTCTTCAGAGCAGAAGGAAATCTCGAAGCTTAATGCTGCAAGGGAAGCTTTGCAAAAGTTATTGCAGTCTATGCCAGCTGATAATGGTGGGATGATTGAAATTTATAATGATGTTGATGGTAAATTGGAGATCGAAGGAGCTAAACAGAAGTTACATGAACTCTGTGGCAAAAAGAAGTGGCCGAAACCAACCTACAAGTATGCAATTCTGCTTCATTTGGAATCGAAGCTTCATATACATATGTTTTGGCATTTTTTTCTTCTTCCAGATGATTTCTCCCTTACCTGACAAAGTTGCATCTTCATTTGATTGTTCTGCATTGATAAATCATTATGCTGCATGAATTATACAACATAAAATCAATTTCTGAGTTTGATTGAATTGTATGTTAAGATGTGTCTAAAATCATTTATATCAGTAAAATATTTTTTTCTGGAATCTACTGGGAAAGGTTGAAAATTATTCTAGTTTGATATGTTGTTTCAGTCTAAAACAAACAATCTGAATCCAATAGATCACTCATTTCCCTTTCTTTAAACGATTAGTTCCATTATGTTATGTTCCATTCCATTAGTTTACATATTTTTTGCCTTCTATTTTGAACTTTTGCAGAACTGAGAAAGATGAAGGTCCTTCGCATGACAAGAAATTCCTATGTTCAGTTCAAATTGCAACTGCAGATGGTACACTTTATATCACAGGAGACGAGAAGTCAAGAGTAAGGGATGCAGAAAACTCTGCAGCTTCCATGATGATCCGTGCATTACGTGAGTCTAATTATAGTTGATTCTACTGATCCATAATAAAGTATATCATGTTTTGTTTGTCTGATAGACTTCTGTGTCTCCATGGTTGAGTGGCTCGTGAATCGAAGTAAAACATTTCTTTTTTGAGGCTGTATCGATGAATTAAACTGCCATTTAATTTCAGGTGCCTAACTTGTACAGCCATGAGATATGTAAATAGCTGTGTTCAGTGTCCGCATATGTGCCATAATCAACTTCTGGTTACAAAGGATTCTATATTCCATATTCAGAAGAATGTAGTTGAGTTCAATTTTAAGCAAGTGGTGGGTTGTTTTTGACGTCTAATTTTCGGGGCTCTTTTAGTCCTTGATGGAAATCCCTCTATTGCTCAATGTTACCCTATATCTCAATCTGGAAGGGACCAAAAACTGAGACCTGTGCGTTATACATTCCAATTATCCTGAGAAACTTGTAAAGGAGAGATTCAACAAATTCAGGTATAGAAGGTCACCCAACATTCAGGTATGTAAGAGCTAATGCTGTACTTTGGTTAAGTAACAGTAAGACTTCAATATATTGACTGAACATGTCTGAATTGGGCAAAAAGGAACATGTCGGCATTCGTATATGCAGTGACAAATGGAAACCGAGCTGAAAACAAATGATAGTACTTTTTGTGAACATGAATAGGAACATCTCCTAGTCACGTTTAGTAAAAGGTGCAATTCAGTCAAAGTAGGATGTTATTTAACTTAAACTCGATTTGATTAGATTTGTACAAAGCTCCAGTTTGATATCCTTGGGAGTTGTAGGCTTGAGAGAGGAATTTACTGCAGATATGGGAAGGATAATGCCGATGTCATTGTAGCAATTTGTAGATGAAATTTTTCTACAAGAAATGTAGATTACATTAACCAAAGCCTGGAAAAAGATATTCCGGTACCCCTTCTTACAAAATGTGCAGAAAACATCACAAACAAATACGTCTAGTTAAGAATGAAGGACAAATTCAGTAATGGAACAAAGAAGATAAAAATAAATAAAGAGAACTGGAAAAAAAAAGAAAAAGGAGAGAGACTAGCGATTGGGATCAATTGTAATCGGATTAAATATTCAAATGAACCGTCCAATCACTATTACAACACACACAAATAGAATAAAAGCCAGCAAACCAGGCCACACAGAGCAGTGGGAACGAATAAGTTATAATTTACAGAGTTGTTGAATGCCTAAACGTTTCCACTTGGCTCCCAAAGTACCAAAGAAAGCATGAAAATCAATTAAAAAGGGTTCAAACGAACCATAGAATAAAAGCCAGCAAACCAGGCCACACTGAGCAGATGTGAAGATGCTTTGTGTTCTTTATTTTTCAGTATTACAAGTATTTGATCAAGAAATATATGACAACAACCAGAATGACAATCCCGACTACAGCTAAAAGCATGCACAAACAAGAGCAACCGCCCTTTGTCTTCTTATTCAAAATTGCAAGATTCTTCTGCACTCGCTGTTCAGAACAAAGTAAAATAGATGTAACTAAATTCCAGCAGAATCAGTTATCTAACAGAGAAAGAGTATAGCTGAAAGGACATTACCCGTAAGCGAGAGTCTGTAACATCTACATGTTGGTCTAAGTCGTCCTGCACAGAGGATAGAAAGGAAATTTAAGACTTGTGGAAGAAGCACAATTCATTCCAATTAGTATGATATTACAGGAGAAGATAAAATCATACAATAAGTCTAGTGTGCAGGTCAAGTTCTTCATTGACTGCCAATGCAATATGTTTAGTACTAACTACAGTCTCCTCCAGTTTCTCAAGCCCCTCGTCTTGCTCTGCATCATAAAAAGGCTCAAATAAAATAATTTACATGAAAAAGAACCTGCACAATGTAACATATCAAGATAAGTAATAGGAAGTTGGGAGTAGCTTGCCTTTCATAATTTGTCGTTGAAGACCAACTAGGCCATGGTTGTCCAAACCAGTTGTTCTGCTCATTGGATCAGCCTGCTTAATTTCTGGGCCAAGCAAGCTATCCCTATTGGCAAAGTTTGACATGTTCAGAGTGGAAGCCATCTGGGTCACTTTTGATCTCAAATTAGCAAGCATATCTTTGCGACGATTCATCTCTTTCTCAGATCTGTGTACTTGCAACCAATAGCATTAGGAAGATTCGGAAAGCTCCAGCTTAACGTTACTTTCTGAATCATAAAGCATTGTAACATAGCCATCAAGTTAAATCAACTGAAAATTAGTGGTGGATATGGGGACGCCTGATTATAAATTTGTCAAGAAACATCTATTATTCTATCAAATGCGAATGCCAAGCAACTCAAAAAAGGGATACTAGAAGGATATTTGGATCAAGGGGGAAATAGTAAAAAGATGCCTGCATGACTCATTTTGGGCTGTCCCCTCCCCCTCTTTTATCTATTTACTATTGAATTGAAACCACAATTTTTTGCGAACTGGAGATGAAGGAAAAATTACCAGTCAGCTTTCAAAACCTATGTTTTCACATAGAGCTGACTTTTCTTTCTATACGGACAAAAAAATGCAGAATGGAAAGATGAATTAAACTTCACCCACAATTAAGGGTTTTGTTAAGCATATAAGCAGATAAGGCTGCTGCAAAGTAAGTACAATGTAATGACTTGTTACTTCTTCACAAACATCTCATCAGAGAGAGTTCCAGCACAATACTTTGCAATATAAAGACATGCATCTTCCCATAAACATGTACATGAACAAACAGAAATGCATAATCATATTGAAAAGTTACTAGCAAAAGAAACAAATTGACAGATTAAATCACATTTCTCTATCGATTTGACAAAAAGACGAAACCAAATCAATAAACATACATGGGCTGCTTTCCAGGAAGCCTAGACAAAAGGGACTGTAAGCCATCAAGCCTAGTCCCCAATATTGTAATCTTCCTTCTTATAGCAGAAGCATGACGCTGAGTTTCGGGCCCTGATGCTGGAAACAAACTCCGTTCTGATATCATGCCATTGATATCATCTGCAAGTTTTATAGCTTCATTGTATTCCTTCACCCACGAGTCCGATGAAGATGCCATTTAACTAAAACTATGAATGAGATTAATCATCAGTTGAACTAACTAAAATATGACTTGCACAGAATAAGACATAACAAAATTACTATCTATTACACTTGGAACCCATTCCATCATGAAAAGGGTGAAATTAAAACACGGAGAAGAATCAAACAATTGAAGCTTACACTATAATTTTAAATTCCATGATTGAATTTTGTAACATTACTGTAATTCAAAGCTTACCCAATTCTCAGCTCTACTTTTTATCACAAAATATCTTTAAAAAAACAAAAAACGCGCTTAGCATCACAAAATTCCCGTTAATAACAACAAAATCACATTGATCTAAAAATTTTATTCAAAAAATTTCCCACAATTCAACCTATATTGACCCTCCCCCCAGCCCCTCCGAAAAAAAATATATAAAAAGCTAAATTTTATACAATAGAAAATCAGATTTTCATCAACCAGAACCTAAAAAAAAAAAAAACTAATTCCACATTTCCCACAAAATAATAAAATTAAGTTACGCCGATCACTACCCAAAACCTCAAAGCAAACGAATCATCGTCCAATTACGACAAGTGAATGAATCGGACACCTCCGTTTAGTTAACGACAACGAATTGATTACCTGATTCTCGCGCGAACTATGGCTCTCTGATTCGTGAGAGGAGGACTTGCTCGGGGAAAAATCGGTGAGCACGAAAACGATGTCGTATTAATGAGCTAAGCGACAGGCAAAATGCTTAAAGAAGCCAGTCTTTGTCCGGACGTTACGAGACTTTTATAATTAATCGACAATGATAAATAATAAAAGCAAAAAAAAAATAAAAAAATCCAATAATTTCACCTTAAATATTTTTATATTGCCATAAAATTACAATTTCACATTCAATATTTGTATTAAAATCACATAACACCTCAAGAATCACGGCGCTAGTGAACTACTCTAACTCGGTCTGCGCCATGTTGGGGTTGGGCTTGACTCAATTATTCTCGAGTCAAATTCAAACTCTTTGTTATTTTAAATTGATAAAATTACGAGGTTACGATTTGATTTAATCATAATATCAATAAAAATCAAAGTTTAAAATTTTACATTTACATTCTTATAGTCTTTTTATTTATTTTAATAATTATACAAATAAATTAAGAGATTTAATTATAATATTTTGAGCCAGTCGATACCCACCAAGTTGGGCTTGAGTTTTGCAAACTCAAATCAATTGTTGCTATACATCTATATATTAAGTTGATTTGATTGATTTGGGTGAGACTATTTGTAAATAATTTTATTTTATTTTTTTAATTGATTCGAATTAAGTTAAATTCTTAGTTCGAGTTTGACTACAATAAAAATTGGTTAGGTTTTGAATTTGATTTTAATTTCTAAGTCAAAATTAAAGGTAATTTGAATAAAAATGGTTAAAATAGGTTCAAATCAAATTTATTATTCGAATTCACAACTTATTGACTTTTAATATTGTTTTATTAATGAGTCATGAACCTGTGTTACAAATTTAAATCATAAATTCGAGATAAATTCAAACGACAAATTTAAACTATAAATCTAAGCAAGCTTCCCCTAATTCGAGTTTAATTCGATTTAAAAAATGAATCAACCCTCATTATTTGAGCTGAGTTTAAATTTAAATTAAATGAATTCAATTAAGTTAAATTGAGTTGAGTGGGCATTCAAGACCGAGTTAGCTTGGGGTTTCAAGTCTATCAAAAAGGGGGCTAAAAATACTATTGTAATAAACAAAAGTAATGGGGGCAATTTGTAAAACAAAGAGGGGTGAATTGTCAATGAAATCGATATAACAAGAGGCGCACAACTGAGCTGATCGAAACCCAAAGCTGGTGGTATTATAAGGGAAGCAAGAAGCAAACGCAATATGCAGAGTTTCATACTTCACAGTGAGAGAGAAAGAGCGCTCAAGAATCGGCTGAGTGTTTTTTGATTAGAGAAGCCGAAGAAGAAGCCAAAGATGTCGGATTTAGATAGGCAAATAGAGCAGCTAAAGAAATGCGAGCCCTTGAAGGAGTCAGAGGTCAAGGCCCTTTGTCTCAAAGCCATGGAGATCCTCGTTGAAGAGAGCAACGTTCAACGTGTCGATGCCCCTGTCACTGTAACTGCTTTTTCTTTTTCTTGTATTATTTGGTTTTTGGTTGGTTGTGATTTAACGGGGATAAAGTGGGGATTGGAAGTTGTATAATATCATGAATGCTAAATGCCCGGTATTGTAGTTTGTAATACTTTGATTTGGTTATGAATCTGTTTTTGACTTGTGGGTTGGTTTTATTTTTATGTTTTGGTTTATGCAAATATGTATTCTGGACTTTTGACTCTGTGAAGATTATGTGGTAGAGAAAATATTATTATGTGTTGGTTTGTGTTTATTTATGAAAGAAGACTGGTGTAAGTTGGGATTTTGACGTTGTTCAAGTCTCTTGTTTAGACTGAGTTGATAGAATGTAGTGGGATGAATTGACTTGGTTTCATGGGCATGTATTAAGGGAGAGATGGGTTCAGAATGTATTTCGTTCCTCAGTTTCATAGATATGGTGACATATGGTAAATTTTAAAGCCAGCAAAGTGAGGAAACTACCTTGTGTGGTAGTTTTACATTTCTGTGATTTTATGTTTTCCATCTTTAGGCTATAATTGTTTCGACTTCTTGTTTATGAATGTAGAGCTGGGGAATTGGATCTAGTATGAGTTTGAGACATTCTGGCTGAGTACATGTGGTTTTATGACATATATCATTCATGTCAAACACGAAGTCAACTTGGCAGTTTTAGTTAGGAAGTTGATTGGTGCAATTTGGGTGCTATGGTTGGCCATTCACATATTTGGTTGGACTGATTGCCAAATGTTGAGGTAGTTGATGTCAACCTCAAACCCCTGTTAAGCTGATGATATGGACCATATGGCAATTTAAGTAATGATTTAAAAGCTATTAACTATGGGTTTCGATTGAGACATAAAAATTTGGTTCAATTCTTGATTACTTTAAATAGGCGATTATTGGTTTTCTATGAAAAAAAAGTTCCTGTCATTTCTACTTAAAGATATGTTCTGTCAAATTATAGTGCCAATATAACTCTATGCTAGAAAGTTCGTTATTTAACTTGAACTCTAAAGAGCAAATTGATTGATGATGTTTCTAAGTTCCTGTTGACTTGGTGGAGATAGCTCTGGGAAGGCCATTTTTACTTTCTTAACACTTGAAATTGACAGTACAGGATTTTTTTTTTTTTGAATTTTTTTTAAAGTGCTGATTATCTAAAATTTTTAGTGTTATCTTAACTGTAATTTAGGTTGACGGAAATTAGTTGGCTGTATTTCACACAGATATGTGGCGACATTCATGGACAATTCTATGACATGAAAGAGCTATTCAAAGTTGGAGGTGACTGCCCAAAGACCAATTATTTGTTTCTTGGAGATTTTGTTGACAGAGGGTTTTACTCTGTTGAGACATTTCTGCTTCTGCTTGCCCTAAAGGTAGTAAAAGTGCAAAACTATGTCTTGAAAATTTTTGACTTTTTTTTTTCCTTGAACTGAACCTCGTTTGCTTTTGGGGTTTATGAATTTGCAATCTAATCTTATCTAATGTTCTATAAGGGCAAATAACATTAAATATCTTTCCAATAACTTAGGAATTTTTAAATTACCCTTTTTTTCAGTTCTCATGCAATTGACATCTCTTTGCTTTTAAGTCATGGCTTTAGAAAGGTTTTTTTTTTTTTCTTTTAATTGTTGTTTATGCTAAGATTTATGTGGGATTGTCAAATGCATTCATTTAATACAAATATCAACCTTTTACGTGATATGTTGAGGTTCTGTGTTAATGATGGCAATCGTTTATATCTGTTTGAAAAGGCTATCTCTTCTTTTGCTAGGGTTCTGGTTTTCAAATATATGAAAAATACTAGAATATTCAGCTTCATGTTGTTTGCAAAATCAGTTTATGGGTTCTAATCAAATTGAGTCTTAAGAACAGTATATATTATGAATTTTAATGAAATCCTCAAAATCATAATTTTTAAGCACCCAGTATATGGCCTCTAATAATCTGTGCCTACCTAATCAAGTGTTGTCCTTTTTGAGATGTTGAGGTGCTATATGGCCATCATTATTAAACTATTCTATGTCAAAACCATTTAGTGCTACATGTCCTTTTGGGATTGTTCAGCATTACTTGACGTAACTGAAAATTTGAAAGCATCAATTAATTATCGTATACATGTAGCTTCAATGCTCACATTATCTTTTCTTGTTATTTTAGTTCTTAAAATTTTAAGCTAATGATGTGCTCCTATCAGGTGAGATATCCAGATCGAATAACACTCATTAGAGGGAACCATGAAAGTCGTCAGATCACACAGGTTAAGCTTCTTATTTCATAAGTTCATTTCAACTCAATAACTGCACAAGAGTATTGAATTGTTTTTTTTTTACTAAAACAGGTATATGGGTTCTATGATGAGTGTTTACGTAAATATGGCTCTGTGAATGTTTGGAGATATTGCACCGATATTTTTGACTACTTAAGGTTTGTCACTTACATTAGAGACAACACAGAAAGAACCACATATTTTTTGGAATGTAAGAGAGTTTTAAAGTACATGGTGGACAGTTTAGTTGCACAAATAGGAGGTGGTTTTACAGTCTACAGTTTTATAATTTGATGTTCTCACAATCAGATGGCTTTTTAATTTCTTAGACCAATTTAATGATTGTGGGTAACCTGGAAAATTTTACCATTATGTTACTGCCCTGTTGATTATTTGATGTCTGCTTCTGTATCTGGAGCTGTTATTTATGTCCATTCTTATTTTAATTTCAGAGTTACGGAGATTTTCTATTAAGCCCTTTGATTCGCAATATATGTTGGTTCACCTGGACTTTTACCTATGATCCTTAGCATCCAACTCAGTAGGTGCCTTGTTTTCCCAAGGTGTTGACCAAGGACCTGGATGATTAAATTTTGTATTAAGATTTTTGTTCTATATTTCGCATAAGTTCATAACATATTTTTCTATGTTATTTGTGCCCTAAATTCTTCTATTTTGCCTTTGCTAAAATTTCATAGAGATAATGCTCAAGTAGCCATTTTGAGTCATTTTCCTTTCCGTTGTCTCCATTCTAATCTTTTTGTTCTTTATTTTAGTTTTTTAATTTTCATTATTTTATTGCAGTCTGTCAGCCATCATCGAGAATAAAATTTTCAGTGTACATGGTGGTCTCTCTCCTGCCATATCTACACTCGATCAGGTAAAAGAAATCATCTCCAGCTATTGAAGATCTCCCTGAAGCTTTATTTTGCTGCTGACACGATCTGTTTTCCAGATTCGTTCAATTGATCGAAAACAAGAAGTACCTCATGATGGTGCAATGTGTGATCTCCTGTGGTCAGATCCTGAAGATATTGTAGATGGTTGGGGTTTGAGTCCTCGCGGTGCTGGTTTCCTATTTGGGGGCACTGTTGTTACTTCTTTCAACCATTCAAACAACATTGACTATATATGCCGTGCTCATCAATTGGTAATGGAAGGATATCAATGGATGTTCAACAACCAGATAGTGACAGTCTGGTCAGCTCCAAATTACTGTTATAGGTAAACAAGTGGCATTATGGAAAAAAAATTTTCTGCCTTTTCCTCAGAATAAATTATTTATTATTGGAAGTGTCACAGATGTGGCAACGTAGCTGCAATTCTTGAGCTGGATGAAAATCTGAGCAGGCAGTTTCGCGTATTTGATGCTGCACCGCAGGTTTGTTTGATCTTATTTCAATTGACTGCTATAAACAATTATCTCTTTCGGCCAATATTTTGGCTATATGCCCCGTGGATGTTGTGCTATACCATGACAAATGTTGTGATATTCCACATTGCAGTTCTCTTTTTCGAAGCACTTTTTTCCTTCCTATTCTTTGTTCTTCTGGTTAGAGCTGGATTAAAATTTTCAAACGACATGCAGGAATCTAGAGGGCCTCCTGCCAAAAAGCCTGCACCAGATTACTTTCTATGAAGGTGAAGTTTCTTTCTAAATTTGCAGCACAATATGCCTGTACTGGAGAACAAGATTTGCTGCTACACGGTGACGATCTTATTATACAAAAGCTCTCCAAATGACCAGCAAGAATTGTTTTTTCCTATTGTTGATCAGTTTGGATTGTTGAGTTTGCCTGTGTTACCATTGGTTGATGTTTGCCTATAGTGGTAGTGTAATCTGTAAGTGAGTTACAAAATACAGAACACAATACATATACTCCAGAACGCTGCAAGAGAACAAGCAAGACGGGATTTGCTGGAGGAATATGCTTTCGACTGGGGAGTATAAATACAATTGGATTTGAGTTTGGGAAACTGGAGATGAAATTATAAAATCATGATTCTTATAGAAGTTCTGGATTCTCTTTTTCAGTCTTTCTTGCACAGGAACTTCTCAACAGACCAACACTTCTGTATCACAAACAATTGAAGGTGCCCCATTCTCAAGCTCTGTAGCTAACTTTTTTTACAATTGCTTGAACTGAAATATGAGCTCCTGCCCAATATGCAAGAATCCACCAAGGTAGGGTTGCTTAGAAGGAAGATCTGAAGTCTTGAAACTATTGAGTGTGGATTTGGGGCGAAAAATTATATCTTTTAAAGTTAAAGGGCGGGAGTTGTTCTTTCATCAAACCCTGGGTGGGAAGGGGTCATTTGTCCTAACAAAAGATTGTGTGTATTATTTTGGAAAAATGCTAGCCAACAACCCAAAATTCGTCTATGCGTGACGGAAATAGATTTATTGAATTTGGGATTTTATTTTTAATTAAGCATCCATCCCTGTCAGCCGCTCTTTTTTGGGGGGGGGGGGTTGTATAGTTTTATTCATTAATATAACGGCTAGTTAGGATATTAATTTAAATAATTAAAATTTAAATATAAAAAATAATTTTATTTATTTATTTTTCATTTTTATGAATTTAATAAAAAATTTGTGTGCACCTAGTTGCAATACACACATCATGAATAGATATGAATTCATTGATTTTTAAACAATATCACGTGTAGATGACACGTGTAACATGTTTAGTGTGAAATCCAAATTCAAAAGTTTTAAAAATTTATTTCAAACCCCATCTTTAACTTGCTCCGCCACATTTCACACGCATAGGGAGTACACGTAATGATAGAAATCACATATCCGAACTTACATTTCATGAATCCACTCTTTTGACTTTTTAAATCTTTTTACTTAATATTTTAAATTTTTTATGAAATTATTTCAACAGTAAATATCATTAAATTTTACATGTAATAACTAATTTTGGACGAAAATTTTGAATTAAAATTTAATATTCAATATTAAATACAGTTACTAAATCACCATTTTAGATAATTTTAATCGTCAGAATAAATAAAAAATCACCTAAAATCATCAAAAATATCGGATTGCTTCAGTACATATGAATATAGTTTCTATACGTGAATTTCGTCTATTATATGTGTCTAATACACGCGATCTAATTGAGAAATTGTTGATTTAATAATTACACGTTGTATATGTGTCACACATCATTGAATATATGTAACTTTTTTATTGGAACTATAAAAAGGAAAAATAAATAAATGAAATTATTTTTTAAAATTATTTTTTGAATATTTAAATTAATTTTTTCTATTAGATTACTTGAGGGATTCTTTTTTTTTATTTTAATATATATTAATCCTAAGATTAATATAAAACAAAACGAAAAATATTTAATAAAATTTTTAAGAAAAACTATTATTCAATTTAATAAATATTATAAAGAAATAAAGAGTATTTTTATACTTTCAAGGATTGTGAATATGTTGAACATATTTTACTAATAAATGTGTTGAGGGTGAAAAAATAAATATTTAGATTTAAAGGACGAAAAAGTTATTTTGAACTTGTTAAAAATCGTAAAACTGAAAATCTCCCGAATCATTTCGTTCCTCACAGTGAACCGTTCCCATAAATCGGTGTTGTCGCTGAAAACTGAAGCGGTTCACCCGGCAGACCGTACAATTTAAATTCCAAATAAACCCTTTCTCTCCCTCTGACTGCCGCCTAAAATATCTCTCTTTGCAGGCTCAGCAAAAACGGCATCGTTTCATAAACTTGAAACTCTGGAACCGAACCCAATGCCATGGACGTGGATCCAACACCAACAACGCCAAGTGTTGCGCCAACCGAACCGTTGAACTGCGACCCACAAGTCTCAACAACAACAAAAACGTTCGACAAAAGAGCGTCAGAGAACACAGAGTCTCAAGAGTTTTTGGCAATGAAGTCTCCCAAGAAGGCGCGAATTGGCGCCGAGAAGGAGGCGAAGCGAGTGGCTGAGATCGTGCTGGTGTTGTCGGCGATGTGGCGGATGAGAGGCGGGGGGAAGGGGCCGACGGAGGCTGAGCTCCGGCTGATGGCGGAGGCGAGAGAGAAGCTGGTGGAGATGTGTGAGGACCTGGCGCCGAGGGACATTGTGGCGAGAGACGCGATTGTGGGATTAATTGAAGACTTGGGGCTTAATGGGAGAATTAAGGAACAGAGATTAGGGTTTCGTGGGCAGCGGTTGAGTATTAAGGAGAAGCTTGAGCTTACTAAGAAAAAGGTAATAAACGGTTCTGAAAATCGTGTGTCCGTTTTAGTTTTCGCTGCGCTATTTGCGTGTCTAATTTCAATTCAATTAAGTATTAAGGAGAAGCCTGAGCTTACTTAGAGGAAGATAATAAAGATTGAGGTTTTTCTTTTTTTATCTCGAGGGATTTGAAATTGTGGGAGGGTATTAATTTTGACTAATTTTGTTGCTTAATATCTTCTTTATGTGTTTAACGTACTGAGTATTGTGAAGAAGCTTGAGTTTCCTGAGAGAAAGGATATAAAGATTAAAGGGATTTGCTTTTGCCATTTTGTGGCAGTTGAAACAGCGGGCTGGTTTTAGTTTTGGTTAATTTTGTGTTTAATGTGTTTAGCTTTAATGAAGTTCGGTATGATGAGAGGACGTATGTGAAGGGTATTTGAGATTCTAGGCTAGGTGGTTTTGATTGGGTAGAATTCTCACTTTGGTTCTAATTCTTTGGCCTTTTTATGAAATATGTTGAAATTGAGTATTTTCTGTCTTTAGTGATGGAAAAATTTGGAGAGAGAAATTATGTTTGGTTGATGTAGATTGTGTTTATGTGATTATTGCATTGGATTTATGTTATTTTTAATCTAGGTTGCTTTTACTTTTGATTCAAAAAATATTTGCCCGTGCAGTTGAGCATTTGCCTTTGAAGCAATGTTTGCTGGGATTTGTTTCACAGATTTGAAACTATATCAAGTGTTGGTATCACTCTAATTTTGTTATGAGAGCTTAGCAAGAGATAGTAAGTGTGTTTTTTCATTGATTAACGTACTTGAAGGTTCATGTGCCCCTAACCCCGGAAAAATGAACATTGATTCCAGCTTTACTGGTGACTTATAAATCCAGGAACCTTTCTTTACAGTTTGTCTACAGGAAATAGTTTAAGAAAATAGAGCCCAACAACATCAGTTTGTCTATGGGAAATAGTTTAAGAAAATAGAGCCCAATGAACAACGTAGTTGTCTTTTCTTCCTGAAGTAGTGGATCAAAGGTTATAGTTGTACTAGGTCTCTGACAACAATTTACACTAAGTTTTCTGTGTTCCTGAGCTAATAATTTTTTCTCTGTTTGGCTGGAGTATGTTGAAATTACTACTTTAACATGTTATGTTCTGTTATTCATTTATTTATTTTTCAATCTAGATGGAAGACTCCAGGAAATTCTCAGCACAACCTACTACATATGCTTCTCATCCGCACACATTGCAGACAGGTTTTGGTACAACAGCTGATAGCCGTGGGGTATCAAATACTGTTCGTATTTTCTCATCAGATAAATCAGGTCTTTCTCCACAAGTGCACTTGGGAGGCTTCCCAGCTTCATCACCTCATGTCCATGTTTCTGCCGGAACTTCTATACCTCTACACTTGCCCACCAGTGACATAAGAACACCTACGATTTCTACTGGAAGCCATTTAGGAAAGGATTCATCTTCTTCAGCATTGCCTAGGATTGAGAGACCACAACTTAGATTGGATGGGGGAGTAAATGGGTCTTCTCATGTATTGCAAGGACAAGGTAATTCCCTCCTATCTTTTCCTTAGACACAAATAATGGTTGAAGATCTAATTGTGCTCTGTATAAATTGATTTGTAATTTCTGAGCCATCTTTGCAATTTATTGTTCAGAAGTTGTGAGGCTATCAAATGTCGGATGGCTGTGCTTCATATATTGCTTGATCAATTGAGAGAAAAACTTTTTTTTATTTGGCTAAAGTTAGATAATGAAGAGTGGATAATAAAATTTTCAGGATACCCTGCTAACTTGTTCTGTGCTTCAGTGCATCTGTTTTCGTTTCCTTCTTTAGATTTTAACTGGAACTGTTTGTTTTAAACTTTTATTGGTTCCCCTTCATTGTGATCAAACTTACATGAAATTATCATTGTTAGCAGCAAATACTTCTTCAAATCACTTGGTGAATGCTCCAACTTGGACTGTGCATCCCCAGTCTGCCTCATCAGCTAAACTTGGACTAGAAAACAAGCCACAAAATCTTTATCCTGTCAGGGTTGATGGAGCTGCTGATCTGTCAGAGACAGCTCCTCAAGCAGTTAGAGATCAGACCTATAGACCATTCATGACTCAAACTGCATCTGGAAATTTGCCCAGTATGCATCAGCCTCCACAAGCTGTGAATACTGTTCAAGCTCCACATTCTAGCAGCAGTCACAATGAAATAGCTAAGATTGTTCAGAAGTTACTGCATCCAAAGCTTCCTGCACATCCCACGTGGACCCCTCCTTCAAGAGAATATATGAACAAGGCTCTGACTTGCCAATTGTGCAAACTTACTGTCAATGAGGTGGAAACTATCGTTCTTTGTGATGCTTGTGAGAAAGGATTTCACTTGAAATGTCTACAACTGAATAATCAGAAAGGAATCCCTAGAGGTGGTGAGTGGTATTGTGTGAATTGCTTGAAATTAAGTAATGGAAAACCTTTGCCCCCTAAATATGGTCGTGTCATGAGAGGTACAAATGCCCCAAAAATGCCTTCAAACACATCTGTATTTCAATCATCTCCAGAGGAGAAAGTAGGATCTATAGATCTGAAGGTCAATCAGCAGAAGATAACGGTAAATGCAAGATCCACTGGCTCTGGTTCTATAGGTAGCAACACTGTTGAATTGGCACCTGGTTCAAAAATTCAAAATACTAATACAACACAAGGCAGCAATTTATCATCTGGTGCAAAAGATACAGATCAGGAAACCTCTTCTGGTACTTGCCTAAATAACACAACAAAATATACGAAAGCTGTCTTGAATTCACCATCTGTTGATTCAAGTGAACAGTTAACCCAACCCTCCCAAGTATGTGAATCATCAACAAAATTGGAGAAATTGCATTTGGCATCAAAATTACAACCGCCTGATATATTGTCAGAGCCAACAGATTATCGGTCTGATCATCTACAACCTGCACATGATTCACAAGTTGTTCGAACAGATCTTCCCAGCTCTGCTGAAATTTCTTCTGAGAATTTTCACAACAGCAGCTCTATGGTTAACCAAGATGGGAAAGATATTGCACAGCCAAATCCTGTTGAAAGTTGTGGGGTTTCTTCTGACTTATTGCGCAACGTGGAATGGATTGGTGACATACTTCAAACTGTGGACGAGAAAAAATTTTACGAGTTTTGTTCCGTTGGTGGAATTATTTATAAAGTGCAGGATCATGCGCTTTTGCAGTTTAATCCTGGCAAAACAATACCATCAAAGCTTCAGGCAAGTGTTGATCAAGCATTTTTTATCATTTACACATGTTCTCTTGAAAAGATTTACTTTCTAGATCATAATGTGGTGCAGTTTTGATTTCTATTGTAGGCCATGTGGGAGGATACCAGAAATGGGTCAAAGTGGGTTAAGGTACATAGGTGTTTCTTTCCTGGTGACTTGCCAGTGGCTGTTGGCCACCCATGTGCCCCTGAAAGCAGTGAGGTGATTTTTTTCTTAAATTTAGTTTTTTACTTGTATTTCTAGTTTCATAAGACCTTTCTATGTAATTGTTGGTTGTCTGTCTGCTTGTTCACTGGGTGAGAGGTTGAGGAAGAGTGACAGGTTGCTTGATCTGCCTCTTCCTTTTCTTGGATTGGAATTTTTATATACTTTCTGTGAACTATTTAATTTAGTTTCCATTTTAACTCACTGCTTTTATGCTGCAGCTCTATGACTCTAATAGTGAGAAAACTATGATGGCGGGCTTGATTGAAGGTTCATGTGAAGTTCTCACTGCTCGTAAGTATAAAGAAGAGAATGAAAGACTTAGTTGTTTAGGAATTGAGTCAGATAATGGAAGACAGCCAATATTCCTGTGCAAGTATGTATTTTTATTTTATTCACTATATACCGGCTGGAAATGAATTCACTTGCCTGGGCTTTTTCTGATGGTAGAGCATTTTTCTGCTGCAGATGGTTTTATGATGAAGTGAAAGGGGTATTTCGGCCTGTTTCTGATTGACCTAGTTCAGCAGCTAGTTTAAGTCAACATTTGTTATTGTCTTTTGTTGTGGCAACACCATCAGTGCTAATTTTTTTTCAGGTATGTACCCGCTGTCAAACATTACTATTTTCCTTCTGTTAGAGTTTTCTGATTCAGAGAAATTTAAAAAAGAGGTATACTTCACCTAAATCATTATCTATTTTGACATGTTTGTGATGAAACAGCTAACGGAAAATGGGTGATCCAAATTTTTGACGAGGCAGCTCATACCTTGTACCATATGCATCTGTAGTTTTAGTATCTCTCAATGGCAGCTTAAATTGTATTCTTTCATGCGCCATTTTTGGTGCTTGAGACTTGCTGTGAGCTATGGTTGGGTAATTTATAAAACAATATTTTCAAGAACACAATGGCAATTTTTCATTGGAGCTATTCTTTTCTGGCGATTCTTTTTCTTCTCTTTCTTCAACATTACTAGTTAACATTAGAGCTGATTTGAGTTTGAACTAAGCTTGCTTTTTCGGTTTTGAGCCAAAGGTGGTCTTTGTTCGGGCTTGGCACAGCTTGAATCCACTCCTGGCAAACCCTTAGGTGAAGTTTGTCCATTTCAGATGTGACTAGAAGTCTCAGATTCTGATAACATTGACCCTTTGAGAGATTATGTCATTGTGCTTGGTTCCTTCAATTTAATTGAACTCCAGTCACTGAAACATTACAAACGTCACCCCTTTTTGTTCTGTTCTAAGAATTTTTATGATTCTTAAGCAATGTATTTAGACCTAGTTTGGACGTCGACCCGTTGAAGGAGTTGATTCAATACAATTGATGGTCGAATTAGTTGAGTAGTGATCAGACAAATAAATTGTTTGAATAAATATTAAAAATAATTATATATAATTAATTGTTAAATATAAAATAGGAATGGTTTAACTTAAAAATGAACTCAATCTAATGGTACAGAAATCATCAATTGACGAAGTGTTGGGTTTAAGTTTTAACAGTCGCAAAATACATGATGTGCCCAAGCAATGCTTTCCATCTTTAGAATGGTTTCTGTCTGATCCGAGTTTCAAAACATTGCTTGCTTTTAAGTAGCTGAAATGTTATAAAATAGTTTAATCTTTCATTTTCTGGAGGTCTATTGAAAAATGTAGAACTAAACAATCCCATCTTTATTTGAGTCCGGCATCTTTTTTATGTCTAAGTAAAAGTTATCTTTTCAATTTAATTGAGTTTGAATCTACCACAACAAATAGATAACATCTCAGATCCAATGATTCGTCTCACAACCATTACATCAGATAAATAAAAGATTTAGTCTTGACATCTGGCTTTCGGGTGCCCATACTTTTGCTTAGTCCATTTTAATCTGTGATGAATTTAGCTTTGTGTCCTCACAATTGCCAATCTGGTTGAGTTTTGCCTGATCAATCCTGAAGCAAGCCATTACTGGGTTTCAACAATTACAGCAAGATTATTCCTTTTGACTCCTACAAAAACCATGCTTTGGATTTGGTGCCCAATGCCAAATTAATGCTAATATTCAAATGGGATCCCCTCACTCATGTTACACACAACCCATGAACTGAATTTCACTTTTGAGTGGGAGAATTTTCAATTGTCAACATTGTAATTTTCTAAAGGTTTACATTTTTCCAAAAGACAGACACACAGGCTTCATTCATCTGTCCACTATTTTAAGTCAAACTTCAAATTTGCACTTTCTTTAGTGACGTGGATATTTGTATCAATGAGAAACACATCGAACAAATAATTATCTTATAAAGTGTAAAGATTGATGGTTCAATTGACATTGTTATAATCCCAAGTGATTCTTTAATAATAAAAAACTATCATAGTATTAAATAGATTGTAAGAGTCATGACAGATATGAAATATTTTTTTTTTTTTGTAGCTTCGAGAAAAGATTATAACCTTTTCTTGGGTTCTTCTCGAGCTTCTTACTTAAGCAACATTTTCCCGTTGGTTGTTGATCATCATCATCATCATCATGAACATTGCACATATGAGTTTGATAAAGAGGAATTTCGACCGTTTAACATTTTTATCCATGTCTCTTAAGTTTATACTTCAATATCCATTCAATTAGTAAGTAAACATCTTTTTCATACAATCAAATTTGTTCATTTGTCTGAAATTGACTTAAAATTCAAATAAACGTATAATAATAAATAATTATTATTATAATATTTTTACGAGAATTTCATGTTGACAAAACACTTGAAAAACGTTGGATATATACAGACATCTTACATCGTTTGAAAATGATGAGAAAATTTTGCTTAAACAACATATAAGCATGTAAGCTATAACAAAAGCAAAATATATCAGAGATGAATTATACGTACAAAGTTGATAATATCTTGATAATAGATCGGACTATTTAATCTTCGAATAACTCAATCATATATATAAGTGTGCTGGTCCAAACATGGCGCATGAAAAAATTACGAAGACAAAAATAACTATGGCTTTATGCCTATCCATCTTCACCTTTTTGACCATTCCACCATTGTTGATAGCTTCTCTTTAACTACCCAGAAAAACAAAACAACTTTATTTATATATATTTTCACTTTGTCAAAGAACAATAAAGCGGCCCTAAGGGTAGTTTGAGTAGGAAACATAGGGGTATTCCAACAGAATGAAATGAATACAAAACTTATCGAAAATATATTAAAATCAAACTTTCGACTTACCTGACACAATTGGATCCCAGTTTTTCTCTTGTTTGATATGACAAATAAGGTTTTGCGTGGATTTTTTAAAGCATATTTGAATAAACCCTAGTTTTAGTAGGTTTCCTGTGTGGCAGCTGTGAACCCTGCACCACCATCACAGTCATGAACTGGTCGTGATAGTCGGCGGTTCATCTGAAACTCTGCCTTTCTTCTCAGGTCTTCCGATCATTTTTTGTAAAGCTTTAAAAAATGAAATGAAAAAAAGAAGATTCCTATGATAAGTGGGGTGCTGTGAAAATTTTGTTCTTTTCACTGTCGGTTTTATCAACATGGTTATGAAAATCGGACTGAATCAGCCGGGTCAATTCGATTGCGGTTCAAGTAAGATTAAATTCGAAACAAACTTGTTTGAACTCACAAGTTTGAGCTTTAGAGGAGGGTTTGCTCCCTTAACAAAAATTCAATTTAAATCGATTAAAATGATGTTATTTTGATTATTACGTATTAAAATGATGTCATTTTAATAACATATTAAAAAACTCGTTAACAAACTTATCACAAGACTCAATAAAGAGTTTATTAATAACTCGACAAGTCAAAAGTTTGTTAAAAGACTCGATAAAAAATTTATTAATAGTTTAAAAAGACAAAATATTATTAAAAAACTTATTAAAAAATTATAAAAAAAGTTTGATTTGATATAATATGTTTAGAATTCGAACTCATATTTATTAAGTTTATTCAAATTCAGATTTGACTTACTATTAACTAAATCGAATTTAAATTTGACTTAATTCAAACACAATTTAATTTAATTTAAATCTAATAGCGTTAAGTACAAGGAGATGCATGCTTCACTAGCTCATTACTTGGTTTGATTATTAAAACATTATTTATTATTGGGTGCGTAATTATTCTCATATTAAAAGGGTATTAAAGTAATTAAACATGCATAGTGTGGGCGATGGTTTAATCATTAAATTAAATTATAGAAACAGAGAATAATTAATCATAATTTAACTTTTAAATCTCTTTCATCTCTCCTTATCTCACAGAGTCCTCTCGTTAATGACCAAAATTAAACTTAATTAATTATAATTAAAATGTTAAGAAAAAAAAAAAAAGGACATGGCAAGCTGACTTGTTATGTTAAGCAAATAATTACTCAATGACCCAAAAAAGCAGATAGTTACTTGCATATAATCCCGGCTAACTTCTTTGTAATTACCAAACTCGTATCCATTAAATTCATCGAATTTGAACTTTAATTTAAACTCGATTTTTTATTAATCAAATTGAATTTAAATTTGTTTTGACTCAAACCCAATCTAAATTCGAAAAAAAAGTTATATATACATTTAAATATATTTATAAGAATATAAAATCGCATATTTATGAGAGTATACCATCGGATACGAATCTAGTTGGTAATAGTAAATAAATACAACCGTATGTATTACAATAAAGCAATTATATCGGAGGAGGATAGACATACGTATACTGGGTGGAGTAAGGAATCCAAATTATTAATGAAAAAACAAATTATAATCAATTAAAATCAGATTACGAAAATCAAATAAGGAAATACATCTATACGTATAATCGAAATGTATATTTATGTTTAACATTTTGCTCTCTTCTCTTTGTATAAATTCAGCTCTCCCTCCCCTCTCTTCCATTCATACAGACTTGAAATTTCTTCAACTGCAGCTACCAAAATGGCTTCCAAAAGTGACCATGTCGTCGTCCCTGATCAGAAGCTTGAAATGATTCTCTCCATGAAAGGAGGCAGTGGCAAGGGAAGCTACACAAACAACTCTCAAGCTCAGGTTTAAGGGTTCACATAATTGGTTTTTCTCTTCTGTTACACCATTTTCTTTTACGTTTTTCATCAAGTTGTTGGCCATGCAGGCGAGGCATGCGAGATCCATGCTGCACCTTCTGAGAGAAACCCTGGACAGTGTTCAGCTGCAACCGGGCTCTGAAGTGCCCTTCAGTGTAGCCGATTTGGGCTGTTCATGTGGCAGCAACGCACTGTACATCGTTGATTTTATCGTCAAACACATGATCCAGCGATTCGAGTCCTCCAGATACGTGCCGCCGGAGTTTTCAGCCTTCTTTTCCGACCTCCCTAGCAATGACTTCAACACTCTATTTCAACTCCTCCCACCTCTTCCCAAAGGTAACATGGAGGAATGCCTTGCCACCCATAACCACCGCTCTTACTTCGCCGCCGGTGTCCCCGGATCATTTTACCGCCGGCTTTTCCCTACAAGATCAATTGACTTCTTCCACTCTGCATTCTCCTTGCATTGGCTATCCCAGGTTATCATATTATATATATATATATATAGACAAGAAGATATAGAATTTGGCTGAGCAAGAAACAAATGAATAATATTTAGCTCTTGCTTATTTTCTGCCGGCTCTTAGAAGGTCAAAAAGCAAATGCTTTATAAATATTGTCTCTCCTATTTGGCTGACTTGCAGGAACTGTTTTCCCAAAATACATTTGCTAAATTTTACTTTTGCTTTTGCTTTAGACAAATTAACATATAGAAATTCATAACCGTCGGTGGGTCAAAGCTGTCGAGTCTTACTCTTCCTGTCACTTCTAAAGGGTTGATTCTTGTGTAAGGAGCATGCCGCATAGCTGACCACTCCTTTGATGTCTATTAGGTGCCAGAGAGTGTGTTAGACAAGAGGTCCTCAGCATACAACAAAGGGAGAGTGTTCATCCACAATGCGAATGAGCAGACGGCAAATGCATACAGAAGCCAGTTCAAAAGAGACTTGGCTGCATTTCTCGAGGCAAGATCTCAAGAAATAAAGAGAGGAGGGTCGATGTTTCTTGTCTGCTTAGGCAGAACCTCGCCTAACCCAACTGACCAAGGTGGTCCCGGCCTCCTCTTCGGAACCCACTTTCAGGACGCTTGGAATGACCTTGTTCACGAGGTAATCATATTTACTTAAGAACTGTCATGTTGAGGCCATAAAAGGCCTCTCTTCTCAGGACTTGGGTCGGTTCATTTCGGCAGGCCAATGGCAGCAAGCTACTAATTATATACAATTGTCACAGGGACTTATAACAAGCGAAAAACGAGACACTTTCAACATACCAGTGTATGCGTCAAGCTTACAAGAGTTTAGGGAGGTGGTTGAAGAAAATGGATCATTTATAATCAACAAGCTAGAGATATTCAAAGGAGGAAGCCCCCTGGTGGTTAGCCAGCCAGATGACGCGGCTGAGGTCGGTCGAGCCCTCGCCAACAGCTGCCGGAGTGTAGCCGGGGTCCTTGTCGATGCCCACATAGGTGAACAACTTAGTGAGGAGCTATTTTCAAGGGTTGAGCAGAAAGGTTCAAGCCATGCTAAAGAGGTACTAGAGCAACTACAATTCTATCATATAGTTGCATCCGTCTCTTTTGAATAGAGAGAATTATCGTACACATATGGCCAACTTTAAAAGTTTGGACTATGTAATCAAATTCAGTATTGACCTTATTGTTAAATAAAGTTATTTAATATCTATCGTTTCTGTGTCAAAAATCAAATTCATCGATTGAGATTTAATGATTAATCTGGTTCAAATAAATATTCTGCATAATTAAATTTATATATGATTGAATCAGATAAATCATATCAAATTATAGCCTATTAAATCATATAGATCACATCAAATTATAGATCACATCAAATTCATCGATTGAGATTTAATGATTAATCTGGTTCAAATAAATATTCTGCATAATTAAATTTATATATGATTGAATCAGATAAATCATATCAAATTATAGCCTATTAAATCATATAGATCACATCAAATTATAATTCAATTGTTGGTTTAATTTGGTTAAATTATCGTATTGATAATATGACCATATTGTGTTTGTAAAATTTTGCACAAGGAAAGTGCTTTTATATCATTGAAGGGCAAATTTGTTTTCATTTAATTTGATTTAATTGATTCCTATGGTTAGGGATGGATCTGAATTGAGAAAATTGGTTTGATTAAACTTGAATTAAAAAGATTTGACTTAATCTAGTTTGTAAACTAAATGGATGATTTGATTCAATTTAATTCAAATTATGTTTAAATAATTGTCAAAACAAAACCATTTTACCTATTATTAAATAAAATAAAATCATTTATATTAATGAGTTACAAACTCAAACTTGAGTTAAACTATAAACTCAATTCAAACTGACTTCAAACCTGAATTCAAACATTTTAATTCCAGTCAAACTCACACTACTATTAATCTTAGCTCAAGAAATTCAATCTAAGTTATTTTTCTATATATATATATTTAAGTTCACTGATTCAACTCCTTCGTCACACCGGTTAAAACCCTTCGACAAGGTGAGGACCGACAGAAGCAAATAAAACCTAGGAGAGAGTGGAAGTAACTTTTCCCTTCCTTTTTCAAAGCCATTTTATGTATTTTTGTGATCCTTTTAACTTTATACAATTGCAGGTGAGATTTTGTGCTCCCTTAGAATCAAAATACATAAAGCCAAGAACACCAACCTTCTTTCGTTTTGCTTTTTTTTTTTTTTTTACTTATAATTATGTAAAATTGTGTAACTTTTGTGAATGAAAAAAGGGTTTGTTCCTGAAGTGGGGTTCAAATGGCAGTTTTTTCGGTTATAAAGCCAGAAATATTTTGCTTCTTTTTATGAGGATGAGCATTGCACCAATGAAAGGGTTGGATCTTATGTCCACCGTCCAAAGACCTTATAAAACCAAAATACAGAAAAAATGAACAACCCTGGATTTGGTCCCATCCAGAAAGATTTTTTTAAGATTATAACAGATAAAAAGAATAATAGAAAAGGATGATCTAAAACAGTAGGAAAAGATTATAACAACATATAACATACACAGCTAAAAAGAGCTTACTCTGCAGTCACGTCCAGTCTCCTTGGGTTCTCTCTATCCCTACAACAGACCAAGTAATAACAATAGTAAAATCACAAGGGTGTGGACCTGGAAATCTCTTCTCTTTTATTGTCATGGTGAGGCTGGAACTGGGTCAGTGCCTGAAACATGGGATGCAGCATCCTCTTTCGATATGGTGACATGGTTAACAGGTGCAGCTGACCTGTTGATGCTATCCCTTCTTACATCTTTAGATGTGGACCTGCTGCCATTTGCATTGAGAGATAGCCGTCTGCTTGGAGTCCCATTGGCACCCCCGTTTGCACGTGGACCTATAACTTTCTTTGTACTGGTGGGGCGGGCAGGGCTGGGCCGTGAACCAAAAACAGCATCTTGGTCTGTGCTTTGCTGCTCATGGTATTTCTTTTGATCCTATGAAGCCAACAAAGTAATAATCCCATTAAGCAGGAAAATTTTCAGGTTGGTAACATCATAATGTTGATGCTGAAAATGAATGATCACTGGAGCCATATGCTAATAAAAGTTTGAGGCCATAGAAGACTGGTCAATTCAGTTTTTGGCACATGATTTTACTGAAATCAATCAATAAAACTTACCCTCATCCTCCGCTTTTCTTCTTCTCTTTCCTGCCTGAGCATGGCATATTCATCTAGCATTGCGAGTAGAGGGACACCATCATAAGTGAATGAAATGCCACGGTCTTCTTCCCAAGCCCGAGTTTTGACAACCAAAGTATCAACAAGAGCTAGATGACCAAGGAACCCAATTAGTTTGAAGCGCTAATAAACCAGATAACTCATGCACATAAAGTTATGCAGACATAGATGTGATTTTCTGTGGAGCCTAATTATTTTGATTTCAATATCTGATTTTGAAAGGCTCCATACAGTATCAATAGCACTACTGACTACCAAAGACAATTTGAAAGCTATAGCTTCACCAAGTATAAATTTAAGTCGAGCACATGATCTCCATTGAAGTTAATCAAGGTTCCATTACAAAATGACAGGGATTTCGCAGGTTAAGAAGTTCATTCATGGTATATATTAAGACCTTTCTCATCAGCTAACATATAACTGTACAATTTGTAAGATGTCCTCTGATTGTATGCATACCTGGAATCTTGTTTACCAGAATACGAGCTTTTTCTGCTCGCTTGAGATTCAAGTGTGCACCTCTGCTTGCATTATACCTATTTTCATCCTGTTTCAGTAAGGCAATATCAGTAATGCTGAAAGTAAATAAATCAAAACTCAGTTTTGAACTAAATAAGCTCAAAATGGATGACATAAGATGATCATCTCCCTAACAAGATACAGGGGATAATGGTTATAGCAGTACCCGATTGTAATCTTCAAGCCAACTCTCTTCTTCACAGGCTGACATCCATTTCTCGACCTTGTCTAAGATGTCTTTTCTGCTGAGAGCTTCATCTTTGGCTTTAGCTATCTGACCATCCATGTCAGCTAGTAATTCAGCAGGCTCCACATTCCCAGAATCAATGAGTGCCATAATTTTTTCTCTAGCTGCCACAGAATCTATTTCACTATGAGCACAGGCATATATTTCTTCAAGCTCCACTTGCCTTTTAAAGGCAATTTCCTTCATTCTACTGGCTTTAAGTTTATCAAGCCTTTCAACTTCTACTTCAGCCTTAATTAGAAATAACAAGAAAATGAGTAAACAGTACAAAAAGCATGCAAAACAAAGTTTGTAGACTTTGTTAAACTTAAATACCTGCTCAATCAGATCCAGAGCAAGGGCACCAGGGACAGTCACTTCATCTACAGATGCAGATATGTTACAGGTAACATGGTCAAACAATTTCCTCTCTTCATCAGGGGTATCCATTAGATTCCATAGATCAATTAGCTGAGTGCCTAATTCTTGAAGCTGCAATGGGGATTATCAAAAGCCGAATATAATGTTGTGAACTAATTGTGATTGAATTGATATTAATTGAAAATGAAATTGAATAATCTGAATAAAAATATTGGCAGGAAAAAAATTACAACTAAAAATATCCTAATATGTCCCGCACTTCGCCAAGAGACTACCATAGAAGGCTACATTGAAATTCAATTCTCAAAAATGTTCCCTCAATCCTCCCAAAACCCTATGTATAATTAGCAATATTAATTGTTTAGTTAAATTTCAAATCGGACTCTTCATTAATAAACAAATATTGATGTGGCAAGATGTTTCATACTTTTAGGAAATATGTATATATTTTATACATCTAACACAAATCAGAATAAGCTGAGAGGCAGGGCATTAATGATTTTCAACTTAAAAAATTACCTTTTGAAGCCGCTGCTTCTTATCTTCTTTCAGTGATAAGACCGTCTTAGCCAACCGAGATAGGGTGTCATTGCTAATGCTTTTGGATTGCACACCAGTAAAGTCATTTAAGCTTGGATGAACTTCAGTTACAGTACTGAAGAAGTCCATGCCAAGGACAGCACAGAGATCATGCACAGCGCTAATAAATTCAAGGACCTTGTGCAGCCTATCACTCTGCAACATGAAGTAAGCAATTAACTACTATGAATTCCATACATTTAAAACATAAATCAATTCACCGCTGATAAAAGTTAAAAAAAAAAAATTACCTTTTCTTTCTGAAGTACTTGGAGCTGAGCTTGATATTCATCTAACTTCTTCAAGGTTAGGTCAGCCTCATCAACTGTAGGAGCCTGCTCACTGAGGCTTAAGTTCCCAGCAATATCTCCACATATCTTTTGAATTTGTGATTGTACTTCCAAGAACTCCTTTACTCTCTCCTCTTTCTGTTTCCAAAGCTGTTCAAGCACCGGTGCTATAGCTGCAAGTTGCTCCTTAATTGTTCCTGAAGTCTTTGCAGGCTGTAATAGAACCCAAAAAATCCATGAGTAAAACTCGATAACCATCTTGTGAAAAATGGTAGTTTCCACTTCTTAAAAATTTCAACTATATAAAACCCAAAACCATGATTACTTACAACACCAACAAAGCTTTTTTCGCCAAGAGCCGACAGAAGACTTGAAAGTTCAACTTTGGCATCTGACAAGGCCTGAAGAAGTTCTGCTCTCGACTTTGTTGCCAGCTCCACCTTCCTCTTATACACATCCAAGCACTCCTTCTCTATCTGAAGAAGCATCTTGTCTCGTTCCTCATCAGTTTCCCCTACTTCATCCCAGATTTCCTAAGGCAAATCTTACATCAGTTCCCAACTATTCCTTCATGGCATGCACATAAACAATGAGCAAACACTAAAATCAGAATAAAAATTACCTGCAGTTTGTGAAGTAAAGAATTGCAAGTGGATTCTCCAAGAAGAGCATTTTCAGTATCTGTCACCGCCATTCACACAGCCACTACAAACTGCCCTGTTCAACATATTCAATGACAATCTTTATCTTTCCATCGGACAAAAATATAGTCTCAGAAAGTAAAAATAAAATAAAATCCAAATACCTAATTGACCAGCAAGAAACAGCAGTTTACCAGACAAAGTAAACATACAAACCTGTCAGAACAGTAACAGATAAAGATATATAATTAGTCAGTTGAAGGTTTCTAAATTAGCATAATCAAAGAGCATTATATAATAAATAAGTTCCACAGACCAAAAAAAAAAAAAAAAAAACTTCAACTGTATAGGCCAACAAGGTGTTGATTCATATACACAGACTCGAATATTTCATAATCCTGTTTTGTTGCTCACATTTTAAAGAAACTATGTGAAATTAGCTTCCTTCAGTTAAACTAAAACCCAAACTCAACCCAATCACTCATCAGCAATCAAGCTCTTAAACCATCAAAACCTTGCATACGGAACAACATCATTAATTCCACTCAAAGCCAAGAAATCAACTTCTCCTTTTACCAACATTTTCAGAGAAATCAAACAAACCTTTTACCTCCATTAGACTCAGAACCCACTTAAATAACTGAACCCAGAAAACCAATCACTACACAAACACCAATCATCAAACAAAGTGCATCAAAACAAAGATCCCAGCTTCGAAAACAGTAAAGGAAAACCCCCAATTTCACTCACACAAAAATCAAACAAAATTCACCTAACATCACACAAAACATTTTCCAAAAAAGTAAAGAACCCTCATTTCCGAGACAAAATGCACTAAACTCCCGAACCCACATCAGTAAAATAAAATAAAATAAAATAACATGAAAAACAACTTCAAGTAACAAATACAACAGATCACTTTCACTGCCAAAACAAGAACAGGTACATTGCAACAACAACAACAACAGAAACTGAATCAAATGCTTACAAAGATCAGAACCTGAAGCTAAAGCTTCTCTTCTCTGAGGTTTCAGATCTAAAGATTGTTTTTTTTTTTTTTTCTTGTTTGTGTTTCAGTGTTTATTGTGCAGAGACAGAGAGAGTGCAGTCCACGAAAGGACAAGATACAGAGAGAAAGTGGAGAGTGAAGTCTTTCTCAGCTGATTGTTCTGAAGAATTTTTTTTTTTTTTTTTTTTGTTGCTAACCCTTGGTTTTAGAGTTAATTACCAGAGTGGCACTGACACTGAAGTTTGGATTCACCATTTTGCCCCTAGTTTTATAACTCGTTGGTGGATTACTCATTGATCCAGAAAAAGAAATTAGACTTAATTAAATGAAATAATATATATATATATATATATATATATTTTAGATCATTTTGTGGGGCAACTCTAGCAATGAATTATTTGTTTGGTTCGAATAACTCGAATTCGAATTAAAAAAAATTTATTTTGTCAATTTTAAAACTCAATTCAAGATTAATGTTTCACCAACATTATTGTGTTGAAATTATTTCATTAATGATTCTTTTTTATTTTAAAAATTCTTTTCTCTAATATTATTTTTTATCAATCTAATAAATTAAATTCAATTTCAAATTAATTGTTTTAAATTTGAGTCAAGTTCAAACTTACCCCTATTCAATCTTAATTCAATTAAAATCTATTCAATAAAGATTATCTTCGTATATGAAATTATCCCAAATTGTATTGATTTGATGTGATTTTGTTCGTACCTAAATGGATTCATTAATAAGTTCATTACAATAGAAATTGTATAGTGTTTCTCCCCTACGGGGGGCTTTTTTGCAGTAAGCTTTTGCAAAGAAGGGGAAAAGAGTAAAAAAGTTTGGGTCACAAGAAAGCTAAAATGTTGACATAAAGAAAGCAAGCAAAAGGGTTTTGTGATTGCTTGTTAGGTGTCATTAAGAATCAAAATTTAGAGGTCTCTATCTTTCTTAATTCAATTTGCAAAAAAATATGAATCATGGCCAAGCAACGTCATCACACTTGAAACAAAGTCCACCAACCAAACTTAGATTTTGGATGTGAAAAAGCACTTGATCATTATTTGTTATCTCAAAAGCACTTATAATATATAATTGCCTTTTATTTAGTAGTTGGATTGGATTTGCCCATCAAAGATTTTGCCCCATAAATTATATTGCTTCTTTGAAAACCATTATCCCACACTTTAAGAGACTGTCTCTGTCTTGAAAGGTTTGGAGCACAAGCCATAACCCTTGGGTGGTGTCTTCGTGGGCTTTCGAAAAAGTTATCCCTAATAGTTTAGGAGTCGGTTCGTAGATTTTGCAAGTTATGTTCCTCAAATCAAGTGTTTTTAATTTCGAATCGATATACTTTTCATATAAATTATTAGAAATTTATTAATATAAATAAATTAACGTATCATTATGTGATTAAATATTTTAAAATTAAAAATAAAATAAACAGTTCATTCACTTAATTATATAAAAACATGTTAATTTGTTTGTATTGGATTGGCCCCATGCAACTTGTTAAAAAATAATTAAAATATAATAATTAAAGTTTTTTAAAAATATATTAAAAATATGAAACGGTGGTTGGGACCCTAAAAAGCATATAGACTGCTCCTTTAAAAGCCCGCAAAGGAACGATCCAAGGGACCTCTAGCTTGTGTCACAGGTTTTGTCATATTTGTGGGTTAATTCAACCCATGAAACTCACTAATTGACAGACACAATTCATGAGTACGATGAGCTATATCATATTCGATTTGATATAATCTACTGTTTTGTCTACTTACACTAAAATGAAATTCTGTGATCAAGAACTTCTGTTACAGGAATCTGCAACATCCAAATTATTATAACATTATTGTAACATTATTGAATTTTCAATTTTCATTTTTCATTTTCTTCTTGTCATCAATGCAACATCCAAGAATTGGTTCATGGCTTTCATGGAAGAACCCTGAGAATTGTCCTCATTTTTTTTATTGCATTCTTGATTATCTCCTTGACCTCCCAAGTTTTCTTTCTGATTTCCTTTGCTTTCTCACTCTCAGAATTCATCACCATGTCAATTTTCGCCATTATTTCCTCACGAAAAACCTCGCAGCTCCTCCCTCTGGCAACCTCCACACAAACTCCAATCTCTTTCTCCAGCAACTTCACGTTATAAAACTGCTCCGCCACCAATGGCCACCCCAGAATGGGCACGCCGTGACGCAGTGCTTCGACCAAGGAGTTCCAGCCACAGTGGCTGAGAAATGCAGATAAAGATTTATTAGACAGAATCTCCACTTGGGGTGCCCATTTATGAACCAATAGTCCACGTCCGGACTTTCCGATTCTCTCTTCAAATCCTTCGGGCAGCCATTCGTTGGCTTTGAATTCTGAATTTATGTCGAAGCCTAGTGGCGGCCTGACAACCCAGATGAAGTTCTTGCCACAAGTCTCTAAAGCCATTGCCAGTTCAATCATATTTGACGGAGATATAGTGTTCTGTGAACCGAATGAAACATAAAGAACGGAGCAAGAAGGTTTTTTGTCAAGCCAAGTTTTACATTCCTCAGGGGAAATTCCGAAACCTCTTCTGCTTCGAGCTTGGGATCCTGGAGACAGAAGAACAGGTCCAATAGGCCAAACCTGACGACCTAGTTTTCTACTAAAATACGTCAATCCAAGCTTGTCGATCTCCTCCACAGTGTTGAATAAAATCCCATCAGCTTTACTCCAGCGAGAAAGCAGTTCTTTCCTACGAAACACCGTACTGGGATCACTCCCATCCGCAACTCTCAAAATTTCGGACAATTGAGTGACATGAAAGGTGGAAGCTTCAGGAAAATCCGGGAGCATGAACTCATCGGAATCAGTGCTCCGGTGAGGCAAATTCAGCCACAAAGAGAAGTAACATGCGGAACCAAAGGCGCTACAGCTGATAAATACAGCATGGAATATTCCGAACTCCTGAGCTATCTCTTGACACCATCCTGAAAACATATCTGAGATGATGCAAACTGGTTTTTCTCTATTTTGTTCATGGATAAGACTGGAGATCAGTTTCCTGAAATAGGGTTTCAAAGACATGGAAGCCTGAAAGAGCGTGATGAAGAGATGATAAGGAAGAGAATCCATGTTCTCAACATCAAGAGGGAGGCCATGATCTGAGCCATTAAAGGGGAGTTCAATGAGATGAATGGAGGAGTTTGCAGGGAGAGATGAGGTGAGCTCCTTGACATTAAAAGGGGTGTCTACAAAAGTTACGGTGTATTTATTCATTTTCTCTATACGAAGGGCTAATGCTAGTAAAGGAATGATACGGCCTTGACCCATATAGGGAAACATTACAATGTTTTGCTTTGGTTCCGCCATTGTTGCTGTTGTTACTGTGTCTAATCAGAGAGCAAAGTGGTGGTGGTGGAGAACACGAAGCAGACTGGAATATGGCATCTGATATATAAATATATATCTATAATTAAATTAAGCTTTCCCTTGGCCCCTTCACAACTCGTTCTGTGAATATGACTGATCCCTAAAGAGAATAAATGGCGGAGTTTGAAGCTTGAGACCATGGTGAGATTGCCCAACCAGAGGCAGTTTCAGACACGTAAATGACGAGATGTGCAGGTCCACAATAATCATCTTCACATGGGAGCCGTAAACTTTCTAACAGTAAATGGACAAGAGAAGACAACAATTGCTTTATCTATGCCGATACGTTTCTTCCTTCGGCAGGTTATTTATTGGCAATATAAATATTACATGTCTATCCCCTGACCCCTCATTAACGCCAATAAGCTGGTATTATTTAAAAAAAAAGAATTATTTTTGATACGTCAGCCAACAAAACAGAACCCAATAAAAAACCCACGACACCAGAACACAAAACGCTAAGAGTCATATGCCAAAACTTGGTGGTGGGCATACACAACAGGGCCCAAAACTATGTCTGAGAAAAATTGTTCAGACAGTGGAGCCTTTGTCTTCAAACCTCATTGTTATCAGCAGCATTATCTTCCACTGCTTGAGTAACACCAACTTCAGCTGGCCTTATAACTCTTTCGTATAGAGTGTATCCTGCCTGCAACGTGGAACAAATAAAGAACATTATAAGTAATAGTAAAAGCTCATGACCTAATGAATGTTTACATGGTTGATTAAATACCTTCAGAACGTGCGCAACTGTGCCAGGTGGCTTAGAATTATCTGGCACTTGGAACACGGCATTATGCCGATGTGGATCAAATGGCTCGTTCAAAGGATCAAATTTCTCTAATCCACACTTTTTAAACACCTGAAAGAAGAGATATTTGAGAACCACAGTAAAAATAATATTGGCTTCTAACAAGCTCTTCTATGTATCAAAATCCATCATCTCAAGCGCTAGCTGTGAAATGTCACCAGTTGAAGACAATGCTTTGGGGAACAGTATGTGTTTAAGACAGGAAGCTAAACTTGAAATCAAATATATTTCTAAAGAACTATAGCAACAAGGAAATCTTACCTCTCCCAACTGTTTCTCAGTCATTTCAACACCTTCGAGAAGCGATTTTAGAAGTTGTGCCGATCCGTTAGCATCATTCGAAGCATCAATCTTTGAGAAACTTTCTTTGACAACTGAAGAAGCTCTTCCCAAATTGTCTGCAACATCCAGTAGACTCTTTGCAAAATTCTGTAGCATATTTTCAAATAAAAATCAATTAAAACCCCAAAGAAAAAGAGAAAAAATATCAACAGTTCCAACATCAAAGACCACTATATGACAACAAAAAAAAAACAAACACCTGAATGGCAAATTTTTTTGAGTTCTCAGATTCACGTCTTGTCCTCTCCTTGATATTCTCCATTTCTGCCAAGGTACGAAGAACTTTATCTTGCATATTCTCCATCTCTTTTTGCTTTGCCGTCAGAAGTTCCTGTCTCTCCTTCAAAAGTTTGACCAAATCCTCCCATGATAATTCACTCTCACTCTCTGAATCTGAATCAGAAAATGCAGTTCGTTTAGTACTTCTTCTCCGACTTTTGATAGATTGGGATGTGGCTGATTGGGCTTCAGATTCAGAACCTGATTCTTTTGTTTGATCATTGACCTCTGTTCTTCCAGTATCCTCTACATTATTAGAAGCTTTAGTGTCTCCCGACTCGACACCATTATTTTCTACAGCACTCCCTTGTTCCTTTTCTTTAGGTTCAGGCGATGCAGATGAGAACCAAAATCGATGAAATGACGATGAATTGAGTGCTGATTGATGAAAACAGGACACCTGAGTTGCAATGAACTGCCAAAAACATATGCACGGATGACTTGCAAATTACAACTTAATGATAATCCAATAATTCTAGGAACAGGAATAATTGAGCCTTAACAAAGCAATCAATAATGAAATTAATCAACTAATAAAGAAAAAAAAAGGCGCACTTTACTCATCAAACAAAATTGAAAATCCCAGTCAGAAAATGTCACCAAGTTTCTTAAAAGGGAAGCCGGTCCAATCAATAATCTTATCTAATAGTTCACCATATCGATTTTGCTATGATCCAAATCCTTACTATCACAGAAACATACAAGGCAGAAAGGCTCAAACTTTATACAATTCAGCACTTTTTAAGCTCTAAAATTCATACTGAACACGCAAAGACAGAAAAAAAAAAAATTCCTTCCCTAAAACTACATAACCCCTGACCCTGCTAAAACCCTGGTTCAAATCACCCAAAAAAAAAAAATGAAGCCCAAACAAAGCCCTGATTACATATGGAAAATTTTTTAGAATTACAGCAAGTTTTAAAGCTACTTCAATCATTAATAACAGCATGCAATTGAAACATTCCAAATCAAAACAACAATCACACCAGAATAGAAAAAAAATCATAGATTCAAGCCTTAATATTTTTTAAAAAGCTACACTTTAATCTACGGAAGACATAATATACTCAATTTTGTTTAAAACCCGCAAGAAGAAAAATATAATTATTAATCAAATAGTCACAAATTTCTTAAAAAGCCATAGAAATTTCCTAAACCCTAATAAAGCCCTAGCCAAAATCGAACACAATAAATAAAAAAATTTACTTCATTACCTTGTCAGGAGTGTCACGAACAAGAGAGTTTAACTGATTGGAGATTATTGGCGACTGGTGGTCCTTCGAAGAAGAGAAAAAAAGCAAAGACCGCTGGCCCACACTCCGAGAGACGCGTGACAAAACCCTAGACGCCAACATCGGAGAAGAAGAGGAAGAGAATGGCCTCAAGGACAAAACTGGAATAAAAAATTTGTTAGGGTTTTAGAATGTAGGACGGGATTTGGAACGAACGCGAGAGGGAATGAGAAAAATAAAGAATTGGGGTTTTAGAAGTCCGAATGGATTAAAATTACCCTTTGGAGAGATGATGTAGAAGAGAATTTTAGGATTTGTGAAGGGTATTATGGTAAAAAAGATCGTTGAAGTTAGGTTTTGTTTGGAAGAGTCTAGAGCCTTTTTAGGTTTTAAGAGACACGGAAGTTCCATATTTGGGGTGCTTGATCGTACACGTCCGATTCTAGTGAGATGGATGTAAAAGCAAACGACGTCGTATAACACGAACACTCATTTTCAGCATTCAATCTTACAAAAATCCAGGGGTGGATTTGTGGCTACTTGAATCAAGCCTCAACAAATACCCACTTTGAATTTGAAATTGTCGGAGAATGAGAAGAAGACAACCACAAGAGAAGATGAAAAAAATTGTTAAAAAAAAAAATCAAAGAAGAAAAAATAACTGAAAAGAATATCATCGATGAAGAATTATAAATACACTTTTAAATTTGAACCAAATTGTAAAACTAAAATTTAAATTTTAATTTAATTTGACATTGTCATAATCTAAACCATTATCAGAAATTAATCTTAAAACCTAACGGATCAATCCTTTTTTATATAAACAAAATATGATATTTCACCAAGTCGATTCTTAGAAAATCGCAAAATCAAAGTATTTGTATTTACTCCAACAAAAGAAACACAGAACTCTTGGAGAGAAGAACCTATTAGATGAAAGCCTTTGATAGTTGAAACTTGAAGAAATTAAGATTAGAGGGTTAGCATCAACCGCAAGTAAGATCAGTAACTCCATTAACATCATTGTGAGATTGGGATTAATGTTTCCCCCCACTCTCAATCCGAAGCACAACAAACTGAATTTGAGTCGAAAAACCTTTACTTAGAACTCTAGTCAAACCAAAGCTCGCCTCTTAAGTGATTTCGCTGAATTTAAACAACTTTTTTTCCTCTTCGATGACTCAAATGAGACGAGTTCAATCATGAATTAACCATTCTACATTCAAACTAACCATTTCGAAAATGCTTCAACTCAAATTCTCCATCATCTAGTAACAAAATAACCACTAATCGTAATCAGTTTTGTTAAACTTCGAAATGCCTGGAAATGAGTCCGTTTATAACATTAGTTAAATATATTTAATTAACATTTGGGAGACATCAATATGAAATGAAACTCAAACTGGAACTAAAATTAGTTTAACTAAAACTCAGATTAATTCAAGCCAGAAAATGATTTGAGCTTGATCCACCTTGGATCGCATTCAGCCCAGGCACTGTGTCCGATATGGCCCCAAAATCTTTTAAGTTGACTCCATCTATGGCTACACACAGTCAGAATGAGGCCCAATTTGTTGAAAAAGACTGCGTGGCCACGTCCACAAAACAACAAAACAAGGAGAAGACAGATAGACATGGAGAGCGGCAACTCTCCGAAAAAGAGATTAGTTGGACAATCTGCAACGCAAATTTGACTTCAAATCACCACTCAAAACACTTAATCAATTTAATTATCAACTCAAGCTAATGGTTGTGGTCAACCTGCAGTCAAATTTGTTAGGGGTGGACCCATTTCAATTGGCTCGAATCCAAAGCTTGACTCAAATGAGTAGATTTAAACTAAAATTTTAGTTGGACAACTCCCTTCAAGATGAATTCGTTTATTCATTCCCCGGACAATATTGTTCATTCTCCTATCAATCCTGCAAAGGACCACATGAACCAATGACATAGCCTGACTTAACTCACCACAGTGAAAACAGCCCCAGGAAATTGCAGTGAAAGTCCACTGGATTTCCAGGTGCCTTCACCATAAGTTCAATTCAAAGGAGGACAACAAGCCAGCCAGCACTCAGTGGAATCCAATCATATCATCAATTTCATTAAAATTCAATCAAAATGGAGGAATTGCATATTGGTTTTGTTATAAAACAACAATAACAATCCAATTATGTCGAAACAGTTGAATATCAAGATCAAAATTTAAATCTAATCCACCCCGACTAGGGTTTCAAGATTCCTACCCAGAAAAATAAAGAGAAAATTGTAACTGGTAATGATCCAGGCATTCTTTGGCTGCAAGCCTGCAATCTTTTATTCCTATACCATTGTATTACAAATAATCTGCTGAAATTTAAACTTCTTCAATCAATCCATTCAAAACTTGAAAAAACCATGCTTCTGTTTCCTCTAAAGAATCAAAAAAGTGCAGGCGATTTAAACTACTATTATGATCTTGACATCGGGTTCATAAAAGATTCAAGACATTACAAGATTAATTAGTTTTTAAAGGGAAACACTACATGGACATCAATAGGGTATCAAGACATGACGACAAAGCTTGTGTTGTACATATGCATTAATTATAAACACACTCATTTAGGAGCGCATTCCAGTTGAGCCGAATCTGTAAGGCTAGTTTCAGTTCGGCTCAAATCTTAAGCATCGAGGTCGAGCCACCTCAAATAGTGAACAGTGGTGCTAGAAAAGACAATGGATCACCGTAGGTGAATAAAAATTGCCAGATATAAAAAAAAAGCTCCGGTAAAGAATTGCCTATCAGCCCTTAAACTCAAGCTGAGATGGAGCTTCAACTCAAGTTTGGCTCGTTTGAGCCAAACATAGTTCCAAGCTGAAGCCAGCTCGGCTCAAATACAACCCTACTCAAATCCACCCCTTGGCTCATTGGATGGTTATACATGCATCCGATACTCGATGAAATCACTCGTAACTATAGTCGAGATTTTAGTTTCTAAATATGTAACCTTCAATCAAAAATAGTTTGCAAATAATTGAATCAATGTTAAACAAGATAAACCCACGTCCAGAACAAAAGAAATAGCCAAAATTGAAGCATTTGAACGATGGAAAATCCATATTGGTAAACAGAAAACAAAAATACATTCACAATTTAACATGCATAGGATGAGTATAATGCCTTTTGAAGAAAATCCAAACGACAATATTCACGTCAATAGATCACGCAAACAAATGGCAACAACCATAATAACAGAATAAACAGAAAAGTACAAAAATCAGCAGAAAAAAGGGAAAATGTCTAAATCTGATTTCAGATAAGTAAGGATCTTATCGTATGCCACGGAAAGGAAAGAAACCCAGATCTTATATCATAAAAAAACCCTAATCCATTGACGAGAACAAGAAAAAGAAGTTCATTTCATCATCATCATCATCATCATCATCATCATCATCATCATCATCATAATCATATATTAAAATTTTTTGAAGACATCATGCCATGATCATCACACTCATAGAATTAAGATAATTTCATCTTAATCTTTTTTCTTCTTTTTTTTTCTTTTTTTTGATCCGCATAATAGAGAAAGAAAGACAAAAAAAATTAATAATGATAATAATAATAGAGATGAGATAAGCACCACCATCAGAGACATAGAGCGGTGCACTGCAGATCATCACCGTTGAAATCAACATCATCCGACGGTGGCAAGTTTAGATCAAACGGCAACAGCTTTCGGCAGGAAGATAAGGCAATGTTTTCATCGTCGTCAATCACCGATGAGGAGGAATCACAGTCGCTATGACAATCTTCCGGCATCACCGGCGGCGTCCGTGGATATCTCCGTGAACTTGCGGCCGCCGCAGTCAGATTCGTCGATCTCGACTGCTGTGGTGGCCGTGGACCGCTAAACGACTCAACAGTACTGCTCATACTGCTCGTCGTGGGTCTCTGTGGATTTACAATCTGCTGATCTTGAAAATCTTGGAATCCATTAACGGTACCGTATAATCTCTGATCCAAAAACGGATCATTACTGGGGTAAAACGAAGGCATGTTTGTCGTTGAAGTGATTGGAAAGTTTGTCTTCGCTTTAGGTCCACGGAGAGTACGCGCCGCCGCATCATAGGCACGGGCCGCGTCCTCAGCTGAGTCAAATGTTCCGAGCCATACACGTGTCTTCTTCCACGGATCTCTGATCTCGGCAGCAAATCTCCCCCATGGTCTCTTCCGAACCCCTCTGTATCTCGGCTCTTTCGACGCGTTTCTCGCCGCAGATCCTCCATTAGCCTCTATCACTTTGCTGGCAGGCGCCGCTGCTGCCGTCGTCACAACTCCTCTCCCTCTCCTCATAGATGAAACCACCTTCAAATCCAACCCAACAAAACAAAGATATCAAGATTATATTTCTGAAATACTCGTCAGATATACATGTGCTATGATATTCAGTTCAGACGGATGAATATGTAAATTTTGAGAGCTCCTCGGGACGAAAGAAGAAATGGGTATTGGTAAAAAGACGAAGAGAAGGAGAAACGAGAAAGAAGGGACAGGTGGGTGAGGTGGGAACTGGATGAACCCAGCAGGCAGGCACCTTCTCTTCTACACAAAAATGATTTTTTTTTTCAATTTTTAATTTTTTTTAAATAAATAAACTTTTCGATTTCTCTGGCAGAAATAGCTTTCCTTTTTCTTTTTCTTTTTATTTTTTTATATATTTTCTCTTTCTCGATTACTATGACTCACCTTCTCTCACCCGCCCCCACAAACCGACTCGGAGTCGGACTCACTCCATTGCTTCCTTCTTTTTTACATTTCTTATTTTTTTTGTATTGTAGCTGTTGACTATGATCCGCTGCATGAAATTACTGAAATAACCTTGTCTTTTTTGTTTATGACAGCTGCCGTAAATTTTACAGTTTACAGGTGCAGTCTCTTTCGTTCTCTCTCTCTCTCTCTCTGCCTCCTTGTTGTGAATTTATGGAATTTGTTGGATTTTATTCCTTTTTTTAAATAATTATTCTAAATGTATCTTTTCGTCTTTTCCCTTATATTTCCTAGTATTTAATAGTTTTTATCATTTATGAAAATGAAAATATATTCGAAAACTTTCCTTTTAAATATATCCCAAATTTCCAATTTTTTTATTTACATGTATATATAAATTTTGACCAATATTAAAACTTGAATCGATTTGACTAATTTAATTGAATGAGATAAACAGCATTAAAATCACATTCTAAATTATAATTGATCTTAATATTATGATAATCGAATTGGATATAGTATTATATATGAAAATTTTAATTTTTTTTATCGCATATTCTATGTAAAGTTATACTTTTTTAAATAAAATATTAAAATTATTGCACTTATATTTAATTTTATAAAATAATAAAAAAAATTACTTACATCCAATCTATTAAATTAAATCAAATTTAATTTTTTAAACTTGTCTTATTTAGCTTCGATTTTGAATCTGATCCATCCAATTAAGTTTCCACATGTGTATCGATTTTTTATGATTAAATTTATTGATATGTATTGTATCGTATCGTATAATACAAATATCATATCAATTTTTTATGCATTATAAATTTTTTTTATATTTTTTATTTAAATAATATATTAAACAATGTATTATTATATGATTGGATGATAATTTATTTTTAATTTAAAATTATTTAATGGTATAAAAATCAAAGTTCTGTGACCAGCTTTAATCTTTTTATTCTTTTAATGAAAATTAGGAGAGGACATTTCCTATACATTCTGCATTATTTGAAAAGAATTTTGATCTTCTGTTTGCCAAATTGTTGTCAACTCAATCTTTATCTTTTCTAGTTTTTTGCTCTTTCCTTGGTCACTCATTTTCTTTGGATTCTCAAATGACATGTCTAGGAACTTAATTTATTTTTTCATTTTAATACAATAATTTCAATTTCCTTTTTCACCCATATAAAAATAGGATACTTATATAATCATAATTTTGTAAAAAATAATAATACATATGAAACAATAAAAAAAAAAGTTTTTTATTGGGTAAGTGATTCTTCACAAAAGAGTTTATACGAGTTAGTCAATCAATCTGTGTTGATCATGTGCTTAATTATTATTCATGTTTTTTATTGTTTTGATTTGTCATTTTTTAAGTATTTCTTTATAAGTTTGGTCAAATACACCGTAAAGTAAAAACAAAATTTTTAAATGAATTTATACTTTTTATATCAAAACTTTTTTATTTTAGACATCAAAAACCGAAATAAATTTAAAATCAATATTAAATCTTCGAAAGAATCTACCTTCTTCCTAACATATTGGAAATCATTCCAATAGATGTGAATTCGATTCAAGCCAAGCAAGAGTTTAAGCGAACAAGAGTTCAACCCAATTTTCATAAAAAGATGAGGTTGAGTTTGAGCTTTATCTTTATGTTGAGTTTGAACTCATTGAGCCTTGATAATGACTATTCGAATTCGAGTTTGAATATTGATGAATAACTCTAACTCAATTTGTTTTATCTTGAAAATAGTAAAATAACATCGTTTTATTAATAAAATTATTTTTTTTATAAAATAAAGTCGTTTTAATGTTAATACTCCAAATGATATCGCTTCGAAGCAAGCATTTCAGTTTTGATTTTATAAGCTTAGGTTCGAATTTGAAAATTGTATGCAATGTTGAGGTTGTATTCTTACTGAGTTGGTTCAATCCAAGAAAGGGAAAAATAATGCCAAAATGAATCATAGTGAATTGTGCAACATTTATTGCCATGATTACTCATCAATTACTACAACCAGAAAGCATGGGAGGGTCAATTTGACATTTTACCTCACAAAAAAATAAAAAAATTTAAATCCAATTTTGTTTTGCAAAAGTATAATATTCATCTTGAAGAGCACCCAAATAGGGTTTTGAGCATGATTTTATCACCCAATTTTTTGTATTTTTTGAAAATGTTTTCAAATACCCATTTTGTTTTTGCATTTGTTGGAAGCATTTGCAACAAGAAGTGGGTGAATCATTCAAAGAAAAATTAATTAATTAATTAATTAAAATAAATATAAATACCAATATAAATAATATTTTGTTAAGTGATTAAATGTTATGATATTTCACGTTTAAGAAAATCTAATCACTAAATACCATATAATTGTTCGTATCCATTATAATAGTTGAATCGTTTATCGAAAACTTAAGTTTTTATATTGTTTATCATATATTATATTATAGAATATATTTGTTTAAATAATATATAAAAATTTTAATTAATATATTATCATTTTAAAAAATATCACGCACTATGTAAAATTTATTAAATACATTTATATCATATTAACGTTTTTCTAAAATATATATCAATTTAAATGAATAATATGTATCTTACAATAGATTATATATCATACTTTACGATATAACTATTATATTTATAATATTTTATATATTTTAAGATATATATTATTTTTTACCTGCATCATATCATAAAATACCATATTATTATTGGTGATTTAAGGGACCACAGGAATGTGGCCATCCAGTTGGCTGGTAAATTGAAGAAAAGAAAGTTAGCTCAATTGTAGCTTTCAACTTGAGAGAAGAAATAATTGCTAATTTTAGGTGAAAAACATTCCTGATAAAAAAATTATTTATTTTTTCAATCAAAAATACATATAATAAAAAAAATTATAACTATGATCACATCGTGATTTCTTTTTATGAATTTCTTAATTTTAATACAGAAAAAAATAACATAATTTTGATGTATGAAAACTAGTTTGAGGATACTTGGAAATCCTTTATCAGCATACCAAAAATAAAAAATTTAGTGCTAAAAATTTGACAAATGTTGTTTGTGGGAAACAAGACACCACATAAGTTGAGATTGTGGGCAAACAAAGGGATATGCTTTCAAAAATTCTCCACAAGCAACAAGTTTATGGCAATACCCACTTGCTTGATCTTGTCATTAGCTTTGCTAAATGCTAAAACCTAAGCAAAATTGCTTAATAAATTCCAAGCACTTTCCCCCAAGATATGGGTTTTTTTTTTTTTTTTTTTGTGGGTTTTTTCTCTTTGAAATTTCTAGCTAGGATTCTTGATATCTTCTCTCCTTAATTTACCAGAAATACCAACCTGTTGGTGCAACCACCACCCACCATGCCTCATAATTTACCCACTTCTGGGCATATATGGCAGAGGAACATCCAATTATTTGGTTTCAAGAAGAAGAGAAATAAGTTTTATGATTTAAGGCACCACCCACCTGTCTCTTACCTAGCCATATAATTAACTTTTTGTTGTGATTTTTTTTAAAAATAAATTGAATAAAATTATATTTTTACAAATACAGTTGTATGAATTTATTATAATAAATGTTCGTGTTTGTGATTCTACTTGTCATTTTAAAATCTGGATCGGTCATTTAGGTTGATTCAATTAAAATCTGTGAGCAAGGTTGACCTGAGCTTGTAATCGCAGTCCACTCTAATATTAGAGTGTATATTTATTTAATATTTATGATAAAATTATGCAAATTATGTTAAATATTATTTTTACGTCTATTTAAAACAATCCATCTATCAAATCAAATTGAATCAGATCGTCCCCCCTCACAAGGTCAACATTCAGGTTTGGCTTTGAAAACTTTGATCCTACTTTTTTTTCTTTTTTTAAGTTATAATACATACACTAATAATAAATATTAACAGATAAAAATAAATTGACAATTCATCGTGTGATTGGATAATCTAAATTGTTTACTTTATTAAGAACTGAATATGATACAGACATGTTCATATTCATACGTGTATTCAGTTTGAGCGATAGTTATTCAAATTGGTAATTGACAAACTTGAAGGTGAATACAAGTTTTGGATTTTTTTAGCAAACAAATATGAATATTTTATACGAACAATTCATATATTCGTATTTTGTTCGTGTTTCAAGAAAAACGACGTTGTTCTACAATTAATATATTAAAAAGCAAAAACTTTTTTCTTTTCTATAAAAACAAACATAGTCGTATTCGACAAAAACGAATGTATTCACATTCTAATGCATAGTAACAAATACGAATTAAGTGCAAATTATATTACTTTTGTGAATACAAATCCTAACAATTTCTATTCATATTCAGCGAATATGAACCAAATACGAACATATATTCTAAACGAATAAACCAAATTCGAACATGTATATGTTCTCATTTGGTTTAGTTCAAATTTAGTTTTAACTTTATCTTTAATTTTAAATTATTTAATTATACAATAATATAATAATTATATATATATATTAATGCTATTTGTGTAAACATTAATTATTTTTTATAAAAAAATATGCAAAAAATTAAAGAGTACTTTGGAGGTAAGACAACATCATAAGGATGAGATGTGTGAGTTGGAATTGGGAGTGAGAAGATTATGACCCAAGATAATCAAGTGATACCTTACTTTAAGTACATGGCAAATAAATAAATAAATATTATGTCTCAACCCACAAACAGTCACACAAAGGCATCACATTCCCCTAATGAAAATGTGTGCAAGTTTTAGGCCTTTAATGTGTCCCCTTCAATTCACCAAACACCAAATTGGAGTGGGCAAGGCAGGTGAGAATATGAACAAGAAGAATTCTCAAGGTCAACTTTGCTCTATTACCTTTCCAATATTCAAAGTTTTGGTTCTGGTGATGATTATAATTAGATCTAGAATCAATATAAAATTTAGTCCAAGTCCAATGACTGATAAGATTGGATATAACATGGATATGTTTATTTTCATATTTAAATTTGATTCGAGATAATATTATTCTAATTGATAGTTAACAAATCTAAATATGAATACGAGTTTTAAATTTTTGAGCGAATAAATACCAATATGAATATAAATTTTTGTATACGAACGGTTCGTATACTCATATTAAAAAAAAACATACAATAAAATTACATCATTCTACAATTAATATATTGAAAAGAGAGAAAATTTTTCTTTTTTTACGAAAATGAATATATTCATATTTTTTTTGTATAATAATGAACACGAATTAAATCAACTATGAATTATATCACTTTCTACAAATACGAATCTAAATATCTCACATATATATACAATGAACAAGAGCCGAAAGTGAACATGTACTTTAAATGAATGAATCAAATACAAAATAGGGCTCGAATCCATAGATTTTAGTCATTAGACACAATTGATACAAAAATTGAATCGGGTGAAAAGTATCGAATTGTAATTTAATTATTAGGTCAACTAGCTTTAAATTTTAATTTGAGTTCAAATTTAAACTCTTATCCAACGAGTTAAGTTTAAGTCAAAGATTTTGTTCATCTTATGAAATAAGTTGAGTTGAACATTTGAATTCGAATTAACTTAAATTGGACTGGATCGATCCTAAATGTAATGTCAAAGATTTATTGTAATCTTATATTGAATTAAAAGATAATAATCAAAATTTCAAATTAAAAAAAAAAATTATACAGTGTAACATATATATTACATTCATATTGAATTATTATTGTTTTCTAAATTATAAAAAAATTAAAATATAAAAATGATATTCTTGAGTAATTTTTATTTAATAGTGGAATAATGACACAAATTGTGGGTGTACCAAATATTTGGTATAAAATTTAATAATTAATAATTATTATGCAAAAAAAAAAGCACACAATTGGACAAATCCAATTCCACCACGTACACCTGAAAACATGCCAAGATCTCGTTCACCAGCTGGGCCGGCCCCTACCTCACCGTAAGCTCAGTGGGCCCGTCCACACCCAACCCCACCCCACTCTACCCTCTTAAATTCTTCTTTTTATTCTTTTTCAAATCATTCAAAATTATTTTCCTCCTATTAAAGTCAATGGTTGTGGTTTAGATTTACTTAAAAAATTAAATATTTATATAAATAAAATACAAATTTTTATAATTATCAATTAGAAAATATATTTATCTTTTTATTTGCAAATAATTGTGTTATTATTAAAACTTTACACTTGTTTTGAATTGAACACGAATTTGAACCCAAGTTTGTTCATTTCATATCCACCCTAGGAAATATGTTATTTAACTAAGATTAAATTTAAATAAAGTTAATTCGAAAATAAGTTTAAATTTGATTTGAATGAACCTGAAATGAGTTAACATTTTATAAGCTTGGGTCAAGAATTTACAAGCCTATCTTATTGAACTCGAGCTTGAGCTTAGCCACGAAGCTTCCAAATAGATTAAAATCATTTAAATTAATTAAAGTGATATAATTTTGATAAAAAATGATGTCGTTTTATCCAATATACATCAAAACAATACTATTTTAAATATTCAAAATATCTGACAAACTGAATCAAGTGAAGCTAAAACTCAAATCCACCCCTTGGATCCGATGATGTCAAATTTTTTTTTTATTTCAACAAGTTAAAATAACTTTTTTTTGTTATTTTTTAATAAATTAGGATTTCCAAAACAACTAATTTGAGTTTAAACTAATTTAAATAATGAATAGAGATTAAAAAAAAATTATCATAGAAAAAAAATGAGTTGTAAAAGAAAATTGTCAATGCGACAGTGCTCACGAATTTAAATTGTATTACTAGATTAAAGTTTTAATTTAAATTCAATTTATTTAAATCGAATATAAATTAAATTTGAACTAACTTGAGTCTTATTCTATTGGAGGTACAATCCAAAGATGCCAGTTTTTTTTTTATTTTGAGAAATTAAAATAGTTTTTTATTCTGTCTCTCTGAGCAAATAAATAATTATTAATTAATTAATTAATTAAACCTAATCCTTTATAATTTAATATTCATATCCAATTCAAACCCCTTCCCTCTCGCCTCTCTCAAAACGTGTAGATGGGCCCCACATGAAAGGGCACGTCATCGACTTGTCAAGCCCTCAAAGCCAAAGCTGCTGCCTGTCTGTGACGGAAACCCACCTAAAAACTTTCCTTTACAGGCAGTAGCAGGTTATCGGGTCACGTCTATCCAGCTTTGCTTAGGTGAGTCGACAAGATGCAGGATCTATGGGCGGGTGACTGAGTCTGACTCTGACCCTTTTCGTGACTCGTGATCACGCCAACCGACAGCTGTGCTGCCTTTTAGACGGCGCTCGTTCATCACCAACTGACAAGTGTCCAGTTTGGTCTGTCAGTTAATATTATTAAAATGGGATTTGACCGCTTTGTTTTGTTTTCCTTTTTTAGGATGAATATAAAAGTGAAACTCCCCATCCCATAAACCCCTCGGTTTAAAAAATTTGGAGACGAATTTAAAACAAGTCGGGCTCGAACAATGAATGGGTCGGGTCATCCCTTTAGAATTGGGTCTGGTTAGAGTGGGATAGGAGCATCAAGTAACCAATAACGCCATGCCATGTCACCATCAAAACAGTCACTGTTACCCTAACTCACCCTTTGCTTTTATTTATGGAAGAATACTATAACGAGTCAAAAGAGAGTAAAATTGAGTATTTTTTTGCAATAAATTAAATTCGATTGGATTTAAATAAAATTATTTTTAAATTTTAATTTATCAATTTTAATAAATTTTTTTTATTCCAGATCATCTCGAACCTGTTTAGGCTCGAGTGAATAATTCGAGTTGAAACTCTTTTGAAAATCAAACTAAAAAAGTTTGACTTAATTTACTTCGCGTGTCAAATATTCAGTGTAATTTGATGATAACTCGAATTGAGTTAAGCAGGTATGAGTCAGGCTTCAAGATTCAAACCGAACTCGATTTGAGTTGAGGTTTACACGTTTCTTGCTGCGCTTGCCCACCACCTGTTTGTTTTGTTGTTTAAATTGAGAGGGGAAAGCGATGATGATGTAACAGCGTGTATACGCAACAAGGAATGATGCAATATGCCACGCTTTCTAGTCCAGAAGGAGAAAAAGCCGAACACACTTATACGACACGTCGTTTGGAATGGCCAAGGAATTCGAATGGAATCCCGTGTCAAAGTAGAGGGCCTTTTTTTTTTCGATGAGAGTGATGAGATGAGATGAGATGAGACGAGACGAGACGAGACAGACAGCAGGGCGCATTGAAGTAACGGAGAAATGGCCCCTTTCACATTGATTTGCGTAGCTGTTAACATGGTTGTGTCCCTCGGAGTCCTCGGCATTCCTTGGCCAACAGTCAGGTCAATTAGTAGTTTGGCTTGTCAATCGAATCAATTGAATCCGACATAATTTGTTCACGCTTCTGTTTTCTCCATCTCTATTCTCGTATTTATGTTTGAGTCTCGACCTTAAGAAAAAATGGTTAATTTTACACTGATGTCAATATAGGAGTTTCATCGGTCCAATTGAAAACTAAAGGCCTGTATGAGTGATGTATTAAACCATTTGAATCGATCAAAACTTGATATGCCAAGTTGTTTCTAAGCTAAAGTTAAAGATTGGATTTCAAGTCAGCACTTATGGATTTGGGCTGATTTTGAACTAATTTTGTTTGAATTTGATTCAGAGTCAATCGAATCCTAACTTTAATCATTTATTGGGATGTGTCCTTAATTAAAGTTGGATTCGAATTGAGTTGAATACGAATAGATATATATTCGTTTTCAGATTATTGTTTGAATTTATATTCGTATTCATATTCATCGAATAGTTTTATAGCAAAATTTGTATTTGTATTCAGTTCGTATAATTCAATTCGTATTCGATTTGTATTCATTTTTGTATTTATATTCGATTCGTATAATTCGTATTTATATTTATTAAAAATTATAATTAATATAAATAATTAAAAAAATTTTAATTTAAGATCGGATTTGTGTTCATATTCGGTTTGTATAATTCAAATTCGAATTCATATTTGCTAATTTTTGAAATTATTGTTTAGGTTCGTATTTAGATTCATACAATTCGTTTCAAATTTATTCAAACTGAATTCAAAAATAAATCTGAACATATTCAGTTCAAATCCAACATTCCTTAATTTATTTTCATACTATTTTAAATCGTGGAATTTACCGTTCTCTTTCTTTAGAGCGAATCAAAACGGAAAAGGCCAAAGGACATTTTCCCACCCATAGTTTGAGGCTGGGACAAATTCCCACCCGCTTAAGTTTAAAAGCCCAAACTCCCACCCATCACCAATTTTTTTATTATTTTTTCATTAAAATTACTAAACTACCCTTTTAAAAATTAAAAATTTATAATAAAAATATAAAATAATTTTAAAATAA
>JAJEJH010000011.1:0-171028 GCA_026122585.1 Anacardium occidentale | reverse complement strand
TATATTATTTTAAAATTATTTTATATTTTTATTATAAATTAATTTTTAAAAGGGTAATTTAATAATTTTAATAAAAAAATAATAAAAAAATTGGTAATGAATGGGGTTTCGGGCTTTTAAACTTAAGCGGGTGGGAATTTGTCTTATCCTCAAACTATGGGTGGGAAAATGTCCTTTGGCCAACGGAAAATAAAGGGCTTCTCGGTGGCGACGTGGCAGGTGGCCGTGGTTTATGTTGATGAGAGGAAAAGGCAAGGAGAGAAAAGTAGGGTTTTAGAATTTTTGTTGGGCTCTTGATGGATTGAAATATTTTTATTTATTGGTTCATACGGGCTCAAATTGGTCAAAACAGGCGCAATTGTTTTGATCTTTGACGTTCAAACTGGCCACCATCTGTTCAGCTCCTTCGTCATGCTCTTTGAATCTCTTCTTCGCCAATGGTGCCCTCTTCCTCTCCATCACGTAAACTTATCACTCGTCTACTTCTTGCTCCTCCGCTTGAAGCTTCTGCCTGCTTCTCCTCCGCAATCCGTTTGAATTCTTCTGCTATCAATGACGCTCTCTTCCTCTATTTCATCTCTCTCCATCGGCGCTTGACTGGGCTCGTGGTGCTTTCTGATGAATCATCGAAAAAGGCAATAATGAAGAATCCTCCACAAACTCGAATCGGACTATTGACTCATTTACCTTAACTAATGTCAAGATTAGAGGCCAGGTTACCTGAGATCTCTTCAGCTTTGAAAGAAAAAGAAGAGCAGAGTGCAACTGTTCCTGGTTTGAGCTCGCACTTGGCTTCGTTGCATCGCGGCAAAGCTCGAGTTAAAGTTCACTGAGTTTGATAGTTGAGAAATTGCAGGTTCGAAGATATTTTATTTATTGATAATAATTAAATCGAATCGCACATTACACATATATAATCATTACACCATCATCATATAGAACAAATGTTATTTAAATGTAATTAGACAAATGATGACTATGACTCCACTACGGCGACGGAGGTTGCGTTTTCGGTTTTGGCCATGGCCAAGGCTGAGCATATCCACACATACCATAGACGCAATGGACTCCCCAGGGGCATCTATTGCCACACTTACCACAATTAACGGGGCTAACATTGGTATTGCTACAAGCGCCACGGCAGCATTGCCAAGTGAATGGGCACCTAATGCCGCACAAGCCACAGTGATTAACATCAGAATTAACATCAACACAACGGTTCCTACAGCATCTCATCCGGCTTCCCCGCTGCTCACCCTGTCTACATATCCACGGCCTGTCCCAGCAGCTCAGTGGTGGGCGAGATGGTTTCGGGTCTCGCCCGTGGCTGCCGTTGGTTACTTTGTTAAGCCACGAGGATGGTGCTAAGGAGCCACTGGTGGCACTTCGGAGCACCCTTTTGGGCACGGATTTGGTTTCAAGTGTGGCAAAGGGTGAAAAAGTTAGGATTAAGAAAGTGATTAAAGCATAATCGGGCAGCCGGGTCATTTGGAGATGCATTAGAGAAAATTATAAAGGTTGAATATATTTTATACAAGGAAAAAAGTTGGTTCGGTTACTATTTATGAAGCTTGGTGTTCATGTTTTCCATTTGGGTTACTAGTAAAATCTCGTGTTGTGGGACTTTGCATTCACTAATTACGTGATGGTTCTCAGGAGAATTATGCAGCTGCTTTGCTTGCTTTGTGCTTGGAGGTTGTGTAGCTTTAATAAATCTTTTTATTATAACTTGATTTGGATTCAAATCGAGCTCTAGCCTCTGCTTATCTTAATTCGTTGGATGTGTCAAATGCCTAAAATGATGTTGTTTTGAACATATTAATCAAAATGATACCATTTTAATCAATTTGAATACTTTTCATCAACTCGCTAAACTTGCTTTATAACTCAAATTTGTGAATTCCAAGCTAGAAGACTCGAGCTCATGAATGGTCAACTTGTTCTTGGCTTGTTCAAATTGAGTTTGAATATGATTCAAATCCAGTTAAAAAAAAATCCCAAATAAATAATAATAATAGTTACGTATAAACGCCACTTTTGAATCGAGAATTGTTTATATTTCAATTTGATTATTGTCGGTTCAAGATTGAGCTTTTGCTTTTGGTCAATTCGGTGAGCTTGCAAACACAACGTTTAATAGCTTTAAAGGTTTAAAATCTTATTTTCTGACTTTAAATATGAGAGTAATTAATAAATATATAAATTAAAAATTTTGATTATAATTTTTTGAACTTGAGTATAAGTCAACCATTCTTATGTCCAATTTGAACCAAAAACTTCTAACTCATTGAGCTAGAGCCAAATATTACTCAACTATGGTCGACTTTTGCAATCTTGCCACTACTGATACAAATAAATTGAAATATTATAATGTGATAGAATATTCTAATTGTTTTTTTTTTAATCTATAATTCGAAATCATCTAATTATACGATGACACAAGAATTTATTTTGTTCTCATTAATACCCTTTTGTTATGGTGTGTCAATTGTCACAAGGTAAACCTGAGGAGGATCACTTTTCATTAATATGCACCCACTCTTTAGCATTGCATTGCAAAAACCAGAAAGGTGGGTGGTTTTAATTTGTGACCTTGAAGCATTTCACATGTTTTGAACAGTCCAGTTTGGGTACATCATGTAACACATTTCATAGAATTAAAAGGTGGTTTCCTGGAACAGAAGATAATACCAATTTGCATTACAACATGAGTTAGAAAACAAAATGAAGCTAAATATGCTGATAATGTTTACATGAACTAAAAGAAGGAAATTAAGAGGAAGTACATTAACAAGAAAACTGTTGGATCTTATTTCGAAAAGTATGAGCTTTTAGTACAAGGGTTATATAACTTTGGGTTTTATAATCTCAACTGCTAGCTTGTGAGATATGATTCTCTCAAGGTTCGTATAATTTGGTATCATAACTACTATTATGTCTCCCGAAAGTGAATGAGGAGCAATAGCACATAACCAGCTTGCATAGGAATTGGGGTTGCGGAGTAAAGTGGTATGTTACAATCACAAATGCAAAATAAGTTTATAATCTGAGGTTCATATGACTTTATACTCTCTAATCTCAGCAGCTAACTTTTCGGGTGTAATTCTCTCAGGATTCATATAAGAAACAATCAAAATCGAAGCCAAGAGCACCCTCTCATGACTCTGATTCCATCAGAAAAGTTATTCAAAACAACTCATTCATGAATATGATCATAAAATCAAGGGCAAGTTAACCTCCAAAGAACATTAACTGATATCAGAAGTAATTATCAGATTAATAATTTCATTTCAAGATTTGTGAAATGAAATCATCAAACAGATATTTGTGAAATGAAGCATTTCTTTAAACTGTAAATATGCAAGCAGTCAAAAAACTTGATTGTATTGTTCAAAATAACTTCCAAACTGTGTCGCCTCACTACTATAATAAAAATTGAAATTTGTTCAAAATATAAGCACACACAGAGTAGCAAATGATGTGTTTCAGAACACCAGGTTTTGGTTTATTTCTGAAAATAGTTCAATCTAGCTACAAACATCTTACTTCTCTTTGCATTTCTGCTTTGTCATTTTTCATCGTTTTCAGCATTCTCCTGCTGCTCGTATCGACGCTTAAACTTAGCAAGCTGTCCAATACTTTCGGCCATTTGGCGTCTTGCCCTAAAATGATACACTTTGCCAACATGGTGTATTTTTGTCATTGTGACATGCATCAATCTGCCACTCTGGGTCACATAGGATATCCATTGCAACTGAGGGTGCAGTCCCTTCTTCATTTCTATAAATCTGTAACCCAGATTCAAGAAAGAAGCTTATATATAGAACTTTATGCAGCAGAGAACTCAAAATAAGTAGTGTTGCTGCCATAGAACAATAAGCAACATGATAAAAACCAATTATCAAATATAAATGTAAAACTCTGCGACTACTTGAAAGCCTGATGCTGTTTTTAGTATCACACTGATAACAGGAATTCACTTGATTAACACAGCTTCTGGCACAAATTTTTTATGTGAATCAAGTTTTAAAAAAATAAGGAGTTGAAGACCTTACAGGTTACCAGTTTTCTAATAGGGAGAAAGACCACATAGAAATTTGCACAAACCATGGGTTCATCATCATAATTACTCAACATTCAACATATCATAACCTACAATTATAAATGATAATAAACATGTTTTGATAAGTGACTAGGTCATAGACATATAAGCATCAAACAAACAAACAAAATCTTGTTTAACCTTTAGACAAACAAATTGTAAGATACTTTTAAGTTCGATTAGCTGAGTTTTTGTTCAATCAAAATTCTCCACTCCTTCAATTCCCATACTTTCAGAGAGCATGGATTCCGCTCAAGTTATGTTCAAGTACCCTTAGCTAAATAAGCTAGATCAGGCTTAATACAACAAAATCTAAACATTTTTATCCTATAATAAAATCCATCAACCATCATTTTGACCTAATTTTACATCAAAAAACTATGATAGAAATCTAACTCCTGGCACATACAAATCCAATCTTATGCATAGACATTAATCACGAGTCCAAATGCATTTGATATGCTTAGCCACCACTAATTGTCCATCAATAACATTTCATATATAAATGGTTGGGTATTAATAGGTACAAACAAACTAATAAGTTATCATGTGATTTGGTGATTTTGAATTATAGATAAAATAAACAAACAAATCACCCAACCGCAAGATGACACTTCAATTTGTTTGCTGCTGATAGTACTCACTTTTTGTATATGTAAAATTACTCATTGTTCATACTTCTTATTATAAAAAAATGTATAAGAAACGACAACTAATTTCCCAGAGGCATTTCATCGAACACCTGACTATACATCAACGTGCGAAACCCACTCTCATAAAAATCATATTCAGCAACATAATTCCCTTTATCTACCAAACTGATATACAAAACACACTGCTCGTTTACTTTGAATAATCAACTCCGATTGTATGAATCATGCTTCATACTCAAAGTCTTAACACCAACACACACGCACGAGACGAATAACGCTTTAAAGGAAGAAAATATTATTCAAAAAATAACACTAAATCAAAAAGAGAATAAAAGAGACATTAAGTGGGTGTTTAATGAGTGTTAGCTTTGGAACTTACAGTGGCTGCAAGAGTTTACAATCCCCAGTCAAGCGATTCAGGTTGCTTTAGGCTGTAGCTCCATTCTTATTTGTTTTGTTGGGGTCATTAAATATTTCTCGAATTACAGGGGCAAATTTAATAGTGTGATTAAATTTGACGCTTAGTTAAAAAAATACTGACATTTGACAATTTAGTATTTTACTAAGGGGGTTTGAATTTGACCGAATGATATGATACCACCTAAGATTTCGCTTGATGATAAGATATTATCTATAAAAATTTTAAAAGTTAAATGTCCACATTTTTACTATAAAAAGATCAAAATATATTTTATGAAATTCAATAATATTAATATTAAAATAAAATTTAATATAAATAATATTAAAAATAAATTTAAAATAAAATAATATTAAAATAATAATAAAAATTAAAAAAATTAATTAAAGAATTAATAAAAATTAAAAACATAAAATAAATATTTTAAAAATAGTCACCATCGCCAACAACGTAGCTAACGGTGATGGTTGTCTGTAACCTTACTATATAACTAAAAACGGTCACCTGATGCTATTAACGATCGGATTTGATTGATATGATAGCGAAGATGGACAAATCTGACTATAAAAAATTTAGAGACAGTTAGATTTAGTTGTTTTCACAAGATTTTTGTCAATAGCATCAGGTGGCTATTTCCGATCATTTGGTAAGGTTAAAGCGGTCGTGGTTGCTTTTTAAAAATTTATTTTATTTATTTAATTTTTATTAGTTTTTAAATTATTATTATTATTTTAAGATTATTTTATTTTAAATTTATATTTTAATATTTTTTATAAAATTTATTTTTAATTTTAATTTAAAAAGACAAAAATACTCCTTTGACTGGTGAGTATTTGATTTTTAAAACTTTTACAAATGATAATTTGTCATTAAACGAAACCTTAGATGGTAATATGTCATTCGAATTTTAAATTTTAATATTATTATAATACCATAATACGTCAATTTATATAATCTGGTTGATATCAAATTATTTAGATATAAAATATTATTGAATTATTAATACGAAGGAACAATGTGCGATGAAATGAGATCTCAAATTCATCGAGAGAAATAGGAATTGCATTAGCAATTATCCCCTCTTGACTAAGTTTCTGCTTTGTATGGAAAGAGAATTTCTTAAAATAAACAAAGAAATGACAGGAAAAAAACCTCACAAATAAGGAAAAAAATAGAGATAAATATATTATTTATCAAAAAACAAAAAAAGTCTTTGCCTTGTACGCGTCGTGTACTCACACTTCGTGCGAAAATTACAAAAAAACCGTAATCATGATATTCTTACTCTCTTTTGCGACTTTATAATGTATGCATATACAATTTTTTAGTTTTGGGTTTGACTTCATTTTCAGTTCTCCAAGATGTAAATTGGTGGTCTTGGAACATTTAAGAAATGGAATTGAAACCTTTGTCATATGAAATCTTAGTTCTCTTCCTAAATGTTTGTAAAACAATAACACTGATCTTAAGTTGCTCAGTTAGACGATTTCACAAACTCGGTTTTCGGTTGTAATTCCACTGATCAATTACAGAAATAGGGAAAGGCATTTTCCGATGGGGTGAGAATGAGGAATCCTGTCATCCATATAATAAGAACAGAAACAAGTTTTCTCTAACAGAGACGGGGAGGGGTATGGATGTTCGGCTTGGTCCAAACCAGCCCTGGTGCCATGTCTAGGGGAAATCAAGTACATGTAAAGGGAAGATGGGCCCAAGGACGAGAGACAGAACGACAGACTCGAGTGTATGAGAGGCAAATAACATCTCACACGGCAAAGGCTGTATCTTATATAAAACTGAAGTTCATATAAAATTTCATCAAGCGTCTGATGAGAAGTTTTTACACCACACAAACTACAGCAACACTGCAAACAAAGTTTGATGATTCAAGCAACAGCCTGAATCATGATAGACAATCTAACATGCTAGACACTAACATAAATGAGCCAGACCCAAATGCACAGCTGGTCTGGTATTTGAGCCCAAATCTTAGAGGAGAACTATGCATTCTTGATTCCCAGGTGCCATGGTGCGATGGGATCTTTTATTGATGGCATCAACTTCTTCAAGAGCTTGAGGTTTCACATCAGCCTCCTCAAGCAAGCTGTCTGCAACATTGCCATTGGCAATATTACCACAGGAAATGGCTTCAAAGATGAGAGAATTCACTTCCTGGAACCTCTCTTCAGAGAGAGAGACTTCAGCAAGCAGCCTCCAAGCATTTTCCTCAGATGCCTCCTCATAGTCCTTCCTCCTCTTCAAAACCATATGCCCACTAATTTCCCACACAGCCGGGTTGACTTGGGTGTCAAGAAGCTCCGCACTTACTTCCCCAAGAGCTTGTTTCTCGGCATAGCACTGTTTGTTTTGTCATAAAATAAAGGAATATGGTCAAAAATACATATCATGGATAATAAAATACACCAATTAGGGTTCTAAATTTATTACCTGTGGTAAGAGGAAGATGCGCTTTCCACAATCAGAAATGAGCACATTGTAAGGTATGTTGTTCTCTTGAAGGCAAATGCAAGCATCCGAGATAGTGTTGGATAAATCTAGTACAGCATTTCCACCCTCAAAGACAAGACCTCTGACCGGATAATTCAAAAGCACATAAATATGCACCCCATTATCCAAAGAGGTCAACTTCTTGGTAGGGGCCTTCTCAATTGGGAAGGGCACAGCCAGGTAGTAAGCCTGTAACATAGAACGATGAATTGGATTGTAATAACCAGCTATGATACAAGTACTTCTTACAAAAAACCTGAATTTATAGTTCATATGGATAACGTAAAATATAACCTGGAAGTGGAGGTGATTAATAGTAGCAAATGCACCCAAGCTATTGTAACCCAAGCGGAAGTACTGATTCCCAGCTTCGGCAGCCATGTGAAGTGCAAGCAAGAGGCTGTCATGGTCAATTCTTTGCGGTAAGCACTCAAGGACCCGAGGGATCAGCAGCACATGCCCATATTCAATAGGACTCACCTGTTCAATAGCAGGTCATAAAAACATTATTTATTAGATTGCTGTTCTTCTTAAATTAACTAGATATCTTAAAAACTAATATGAGAATAAAGAACTTACATTGATGGCAACAACGCTTGGAGAGTTCTCAACATCAATAGGTGCATTTGGGAAGAACTGAACTTCACCATCTTCGCTTGCTTCAAACTGGAAAAGTACCTCTTCCTGCCCAACTTTAGTGAAGTTGAATTTGTTCTCATCGAAAGGCTGGAGGACCTTGTCAACACGGAATTCTGTTGGCCTCTTTTTCAGATGGCGGCCCTCGTTCAGCTGGGCAATGAAACCATACTCACCTGGAATCACCTACACCAGGATAAAATAACAAAAATCAATGAATATACACAAAAGAATCTCAATGAAACCCCTTATCTAAATTCATAATCATCAAAATAAAAAAAAGAAAAACCAGAAAGGGACCTTGGTTTCACAGGCAGTGACATCATAGCGAAAAAGTCCTCTCTGCACGCGGTCCTCCCACTACAAGCATACATTAAAACTTATTTAACCTTAAAATTCACAACTTTAAACCATACCCACAACATAAATAAGAAATCCAATTCCTTTTCGTAATTTGCTAAACAAATTTTACCTCCCCAAGAACAAGAGTGTCGAGAAACGCAACGGGGGGCCCGCTATTTTCATTTTCAAGCACTCCCTTCCCAGTCTCAGTCTTGTTCACGCTCTTGAACAAATACAGAGGAAGACTTGACCCTAATTAAAAAAAAAAGATTAATAAAAAAATTCCTAATATAACTTTAAAAATGAAAGGAAAAATTCACAGAGGCATTTCAACAAGCACCTTCAAGGCAACACTTGTTAAGGCAATTCCTACCACACCCGCAGCCGCGAAGAGAAACCTCCTCCGCCTCCTCTTTTTGGTAATTCGAAACAACGGTTGGCACCCTCTTGATGCTCAACATCTTTTCAGTCTTTCTTTTAACAGAAAAAAAAGCACAAACACGAAGACAAGCAGAAGAACAAGAACACCAACAACGACGAAGACGAAGAAAGGTCTTATGAGCTTTTTTTTTTTCTTTCTCTTTGTTAATCTAAAACACACCCTCACAAAAAATAATCTAAACTACTAGCAAAACCTAAAGGCCGCCGCCACCAGCGAGAAAGAGAAGGTCAGAAGGGCTACCGCCTTCGGAAGGCAAAGCGCCACGCCCGCCGTGCGGCGAAGGGTTGCTCTCAATCACACAACCCTTGCGTCGTAGCGCCCGGACGTGAACTAGAGGCCTAGTTACTCTGGGTATAGCCGTGATGTCTACACCTTGCTTGTCCGGGTTTTAACCCAAAGCACCGTACAAAAAAGAACGCGAGATTTTGGGATTGCAGGCGAAAATGCGATGCCCGGGCACAAATAGAATGTGGGATGAGGAGACAGAGGTGTGGCTGAGATTGAGGCGCGCGAGTACGTTGCGTTTGTGGTGGTAATAGTGCTGGCGTGCTGCAAATCTGGCGGACAGAATTAGGGTTTAGATTTAAATCGAATATATTTAGATTTATTTTTAAATTTAATTTAAATAAATTTAAATCGAATTATATAGATCTAAATATAAATATAAATTTGAATATGAATCTAAACAGTAATTTTAAAAATTAGCCAATATGAATTTAAATCTGAATTATACAAATATAAATTCGAATTTAAATTAAAAATATTTTAATTATATTTTATTAATTATAATTTTTAATAAATATAAATACTAATTATAGGAATCGAATATGAATATGAATTGAATATGAATTGAATTATACGAATCGAATATAAATTTTACTATAAAAATATTCAATAAATACGAATACGAATACAAACCTAAAAACAAACATATATTTGTTTACGTTCGATTTAATTCGAATTCAACCCTAGTGGGAATGAAAGACAGCACGCGTGAACACACGACTCGTTTGTGCGAATGGGTGAGGAGACCATCAATATGAAGATTCTGGCGTGTGATGCTCGTGCAAAATTTAACTTAAACTAACCACTATTCCCAGTTTGTTGGGAAAGTTCTATTCCCAAGTGCTAAGTTCGGAATATCCTCCTGTGATTTGTTTTTGGCTGAATTTTTATTTTAGGAAAAGAGTAAATTACATTTTCCAAAAAAATAATTTTGCTATTTATAAATTAAAAAAATTATAAAAAAACCTTTTATAAATTAGCCTAACACATTTTAAATACGATAATTTAATTGATTAATACATTAAAAAATTTATATTTATATCTTTAAAATCTTAATTATTATTAAATCTTATTATTATTATTGACAATCAAACTATGATATTAATATTTATAAGAAAAGATAATGTCTTGTTACAGATAAGTACAATAAAACTATAAAAAGATCGAGATGTGTCGCGAAGGAAAACAATCTCAATTTTTGAAGATATACAATGGGGATAGTTGAGGTGTGACATGGAGGAAGACAATCATCAATTTTTTGTTTCAATATATGAAGGTTTCATAAGTGGGAATTGAATGAAAAAATGTAATTGACTTTGTGTGAGGGTGCATCTTCAACCCAAGCAAGCAAGTAAAACAATAGCATACCTGATCTTAGCCCTAACATTCATGTATTCTCTTACTTATTCAATAAACTGAATATTTCTTATTCTCTTCTCTTAGTTGCATTATTAGTTAATAAATAATGCAATGAAATGAATGTTATGACCTCATGTCATGTTAAATATAAACTGAATATGCATGTATCTAAATCTATACGTATCTGAAGATACCTGTTGTGCTGATCAGGCTGATGAACACAGAGATTCGGTATCTTGACCATGTGGGCTGAATAGTCTAGCGAAAAGCTAGAAAACTGAATATACATATTAGTCCTCAGACTAATAAGCTGAAACTGGACGATTTGACTATAGTCAGAAGGTTGGAATCCTACAGATGCCCCCTCGAGTTCACCCAAAACACTAATCCGGATATCAGATTATGAATTCTGAATGCTAATATTTTCGGATCCCTTGATCCTTTTTCATACTGATGTCTTGGCATATCATGTTATGTAATGCTCATGCAATATTATTTTATCTCATTTTATCATTATCTAATGATTTATAGTCATTAGATAAGTTTCTCATGCTTAATACTTCAATTTAAATAATTTACTGGAAAAATAGCTAGTGCACGGGCGTGTGGGCAAGGTACACGGGCGTGCAAGGAACGCACACGGGCGTGCATGGCAAAGACACACGGGTGTGTGTGGAGACACAAGGGACCGTGCGCTGGCCGTGTAACTAGTCGTGCAAGCTTCTGGAAATTCTGTGCATTCCATTGGAAAAACATACATATAGCCGTGTCCCTTAGGCACACGGGCGTGTCTCCTGCAAATCAAGTCATGCACATTTCGTGCACACGACCGTGTCCCTGCAAAAGCAAAGGCACACGAGCATGCATGTGCGGGGACACGAGCGTGTGTCCTACTCTGCATCGACAACAACCGCCTGAAACTTGCAAGAAACCATACCAGTCCTTAACCAAACTGAAATTAATCAACAACAAACATTTCCAACACTTCAATATGCACACAGCAAGCTTCAATTTCATTCATAACACACCACATCACAATCCACCATGAAAATCATCCATTCTCTCACATATTCACACACAAGCATAAGCAAACATGGTTCATGGGTGGAAATCATCATCTCAAGCAATTTCTCATCAATATATCAACACATAAACTCATTCACATCAATTATAAGCATGCTGGGAACACAACATGCAGCACACAACATCACATAGATGCTGGGAAACTCAAGGAAGAAGTAAGAAAGCACTTACCTCTTGCCATGGCTGCTGGAAACACCATTAAGCTAATTTCTTTCTTCCCTGATTGGATTGGGAGTTGCTGGATACTGAATCTCAACTCTAGGGTTAGGAATCTCTGAAAAGAAAAGGGAAACTTTGCTGAAAATGGGAGATACGCGGGTGAGAAAAGACTTAAACTCTCATCTCTCTCTTCAACACACCTGCACGAGCGTATAGGGCAAAAGTGCACGGGAGTGCACAAGGGAAAATGAATAAACTTCATTTCCCGTGCTACGCATGATAGAAACCTCCCAAAGAGAATCATGCGCAAGCCACACAAACTCTAGAGACTTACAATCTCACCCTTAAACTCTTCTAACTCCTAATTTAATACTAAATCTCACATCTAACCCTCAAACTCTACCATAAAAGGTTTTTCTAGTTCTAGGATGCTACAATTTGTTCATTTAAATAAATTACCAAGTTTAATTAAATTTTATTTTATAACACATGATGCAAACAATTTATTGTATCATCCAAAGTAAAATAAAATAAAATAAACATTCACAAAGTGCCAAAAAAAAAAAACACAATAAAAAGAAAAAAAAATTACATCTTTTTTTACATACACCCCTATATAAATATTTAATCCTAAACAAGATTAATAAAATAAAATAAAATAAACCTATAATACAAATAGGGTTTCACCTTCTTCTCAAATAGATTTCAAGTATGGGACACGTACATGACAGACATAAGTATAAAATAAAAAACATTTAAACATTAATTATCCTTGACCATACAATTCTGATGCAACAAAACAAAAGGAAAACAACGTAATACAATTGAAAAATAAAAAATAAAAAATAAATAACATGAAAATAGATAATCATGAATCAAGACAACAAATAATAAAAATAAATAGTGAAGACAAAATACAAAATAATAACAAAAATCAATTAGACATATGAAAAACTGGTAAGCGATGTTATTTGCTTAGAATAATAAAATAATATCTTTTATTATGGGTTTCGAAACTTTGTCAATATCAAACCAAGTATGATCGAGCGTCTAGACGAGGATGACGGTTTGGTTTGGTTTCGACTTTGTGGTTTGATTTTTTTAATGAAAGACTAAACAAATGATTCCAACCAAAAAAAAAAAAGGATCTTCCTCCCTCCGCTCAAAAATTTCAGATTTCTCTCCCCTTTTCCCTCTTGGAAGGGCTCAGATAATTCCCTTAGTCAACTGGCGGGAGAGGATAAGCATGCAGCTGGCGGAGTCAACTGGTGCAAGAGAGAAGGAAAGCAAATATGCAGGGAAAGCTGGCGCAAGCAGTAAGAAGAAAATGTTGAAAAAGAGTCAAAATGCAGCCAAAAAACATATGGTGAAACTGCAGGCGCAGGGAGCGTCGTGCTCGCTTTCTTCGTGGGCTGCATGCATTGGCCTCTTCTTTTTTGTTTGGGCTGGTGCACTTGACCTGCTAATTATTCCTTTCTTTTCACTTGGGCTTTGTTTTGGGTCCTTACTCTTTGGGCCATATTTACTTGCATTTTCTTTCTTGGGCTCCACAGGATTGGTTTTTAATGGGCTTTTGGGTTCGTTGTTGTTATTATTTTTTGGTCTCATGCTTTGGGTTTTTGCGCTATAAGTTATGTAAGTGGGTTCTATGGGTATGACCTTGGTTTAGTATTGGTTTTACTTCTTTATCCTCAGTTTGATCCTTGAAAACTTTGAATCAATTTTTAGATTTTTTATGATGTGGACAAACTTATTGGGAAAATGGTCATTTCATATTTAAAACAATTTAGATTTTAAATTGCTTTTTTTTTGGGAAAATCAATACCAGCCTCTTCTTTTTTTTCGGTTTTTTTATTACTCTCATCGCCCTTTTCGTGCCAACAGATTCATCGCTTTCAACTGTCGAACCCATAACCGGATGGCCGTGGAAGCGTCCTATGTATCTTCTGTTTTGCGGATGATACTTGACAGACTGGAGTCCAGGGAGTTGCTGTATCTTTCACGTTGGGCGGGGGTAGCTTCATGGCTGAAAAAGTTGCAAATAAAATTGAGGCAGATTCTAGTAGTCCTCCTCGATGTAGAGGGGTGGCAACTCGACGAGGCTGTGAAATTGTGGCTGGACGATTTACTGGACTTGGTTTATGATATGCATGACATATTGGATGGATTTGCAGCTGATGCTTTAGGACGTGGGAGGATGGTCCGACGTTATGTTAGCATTAGTAAGGTGCGTAACCTTATCCCTGCTGCTTGTTTTACTGATTCGAATCCAAATATACGCATGACGTTGAAGATAAAAGATATCACTGGACGATTTGAAGAACTCATTAAACTTGGAGAACAAACGATTCCTAGAGAGACATCAACTGCTGTACGGAAAAGACCACTCCCCTCAGCCTCATGTTTGCTTATAGAGTCTGGTTTTTATGGGAGAAATGAGGAAAAAGCCAAGGTAATTGAAATGGTGTTAAGTCATGAATCAAGTGATGCCAATTTTAGTGTTATAAGCATTGTTGGAATGGGAGGAATTGGCAAAACAAGGCTAGTTCAGGAGGTCTACAACGACAAGGCTGTGGAAGGTTTTAATATCAGAGCATGGGTATATGTCTCTGATCAGACCGATATTCGAAGAATTTATCAGCAACTTCTCGAGCAGATCACTTTATCATCTTGCAGTTTAAATACCTTAGGTGAATTGCAAATTGCTGTGAGAAAAGCTCTAACAGGAAAAAAATTCTTGCTTGTCTTGGATGATGTTTGGATTGATAATTTTAATGATTGGGCACTCCTCAGGTCAATTTTCGAGGCTGGAGCAGCAGGAAGTAAAATAATTGTGACTACACGAAATGTCCATGTTGCAGTAACAATGCATTCGAGTAAATGTTATAACTTGAATCTCCTAACAAAAGATGCCTGTTGGGCTATATTTGAGGAGCACGCATTTGAGATTGGCGACATTAATCCACAGCCAACTTCACCTCTTATTCGAGAGAAAGTTGTTGAAAAGATCCGAGGCTTGCCTCTGGCTGCAAAGACTCTTGGTGTCATGTTAAACTCTAAGCGCAGGAATGAATGGGAAAACTTATTGAATGACAAAACATTCAATTTTGCATATGAATCTGAAATTATCCGTGTGTTAGAAATAAGTTATACTCATCTTCCTTCTATCTAAAAGGGTGCTTTGCTTATTGTGCAATTTTTCCTGAGGATTATGAGTTTGAGGAGAAGGAACTTGTACTTCTATGGATGGCAGAAGGTCTGATTTTTCCACCGTCTCTAGGCCGAAAAACAATATATGATGTGGGTGGTATACATGTTCAGGCTTTATTGGAAAGGTCAATTTTTCAACCATCAAGCAATAGCGCTTCTAAATTTAGAATGTATGGTTTTTTCAACAATCTGGCCCAGAAGATTTTGAGGGAAACAAGTTTTAAGTTGGAAGAGCATTCTATAATCTCAGAAAGAATTCATAAGGTTCGGTATTTATCTTATATTTGTGGTAATTATGATCGAAAAGAAAATTTTGAAGTTATCAGTAGAATGACTCACCTTAGGACTTTTCTACCAATTGTTGGAGGTGATGATACTCGATATTTGAGTAACACGGTTATTTTTTATTTATTATCAAAGTTGAAAAAATTGAGGGTGTTATATTTGAAAGGTTATTACATCACCACGTTACCAGATTCAATTGGAGAATTGAAACTTCTAAGGTACCTCAATGTATCTGATACTGAGATTAAAAGTTTATCTGAATCAACAAGTTTATTGTTTAACTTACAATGTTTAATATTAAAAAATTGTTCCCAGCTTACTAGGTTGCCTTTGAATGTAGGAAATTTGATCAATCTCTATTACCTTGACATTACAGGAGTAAATTTAGCAGAGATGCCGCTGGGAATAGAAAATTTGAAACGACTACGAGAAACTTTGCATTTCAAGATTAGAGAATGTAATTGTGGATTCCCGGGGATCTATTTTAGTGAATATAAAGGACCTAGAAGTTTTGGTGTTAGAATGGGGATCTCAATTTGATGATTCACGAGATGAGGCAAAAGAAAAAGAAGTACTTGACGTGCTTCAACCCTCTAAAAATCTAAGTGAACTTAAAATCAAATGTTATGGTGGTATGGTATTCCCGTCTTGGGTAGGATATCCATTATACTCCAACATGGTTGCCCTAAGATTAGAAAATTGTGAAAAATGCACAATGTTGCCTTCATTAGGGTTATTAAGCTTGCTTAAAACACTCACCATCAAAGGCATGGTAGTACTAAACAGGATTGGTTTAGAGATTTATGGGGAAACTTGCTCGAGACCTTTTCCATCTTTAGAGACGCTTTGCTTTGAGGATTTGCAGGAATGGGAGTATTGGGACCTTATCAAAGAAAATGAGCATGTCAATAAATTTCCTTTCCTGCAAGAGCTTTCCATCATAGATTGCCCGAAGCTCTATGGCCAGTTACCTGACCATCTTCCTTCATTGGAGAAGCTTGTGATTCGTGAGTGCCAGAAATTGGTAGTTTCATTCAACCATCTCCCTTTGTTGAGAACAATTTTTATTCATGAATGTCAAGAGTTGGCAGTTTCAATCTCAAGCTTTCCTATGCTCAGCAAACTACATGTAGTTGGATGCAACAGAATGGTGTGCAGTAGTCCATTTGACTCTAAGTCCCTTGAGTCTATGACTTTCAAATATTTTAGAATTTGGGAACTGGTTTCTTCTAGGTTTTCAGAAATTAGAACGTCTAAAGATTGTCAATTGTGAAGAGCTCTTAAATCCATGGTTGAATAGGATTTGTCTTCAGAAACTACCAGAAAGGTTGCATAGCCTTACTTCTCTCAGAGAACTGTGTATTGAAAATTGTAGCAGACTTGATTCATTTCTAGAAGCAAGTTCTCTTTCCGCTTTGAGTGTACTTAAGATTAAAAATTGCAGCGCTCTAAAATTAATTTTTGAGGGAATGAAGAATAATGATGCACATGTGGAAATCTTGCAAATTGAGGATTGTCACTCTCTAACATTCCTTGCGAGAGGTCACCTACCTCCATTTCTGAAACAGCTCTACCTGATAAATTGTAAGAAATTGCAGGGGTTATTGGATGATAAAGAGGGCACTTGCTCTTCTTCCATTTCATTGGTGCACAAGGAGGATGACAGAAATGCCAGTGCAAATCTTCTCGAGTATTTGTGTATCTACCAATGCCCATCTCTCACTTGCTTATCAACAAGGGACCGGTTATTTGTGGTACTGAAATATCTTGATATTCGAGATTGCTTGGCGCTTAGAACTTTAATATTAGAAGGCCAGTTACCCACAACACTTGAACACCTGGAGATTTCGGGTTGCTCAGAACTTACTAGCTTGTCAACAGTAGGGCTGTTACCTAGGGCACTTCAACTCCTGGACATTGCTGACTGTCCAAAGCTGAAGTCCATAGCAAAGAGCTTCGATAAAGGCACATCTGTTGGATTTATTCAGATCAAGAACTGTAAAAATCTTGAATTCATACCTGAGGGGATACATAATCTGAATTGTCTCCAGACAATGTATGTACGAGATTGTCCTAGTCTTGTCTCTTTTCCTCCAGAAGGCTTTCCAAACACCAACTCAAGTGTGTTATCAATTGAGAGGCGTAAGAAACTTAAAGCTTTACCCAATGGGCTGCACAACCTCCACTGTCTTCGACGATTAGTGATATGCCAATGTCCAAGTATCCTGTCTATTCCCAAGGAAGGCTTTCCTACCAACCTAACCTCACTTTCAATTGCTGATGTCCATCTGTATAAGTCATTGTTTGAATGGGGTCTGCATAATCTCACCTGTCTAAGAAGCCTCGAGATTAGGGGATGCCCAGATGCAATTTGTTTCCCAATAGAGGAAATGAGTATGGTGCTTCCGACCTCTCTAACTCAGCTGATCATCACAAGATTCCCGAAATTGAAATATCTATCATCTAGGGGTTTCAAGACTCTTAGGTCTCTTGAAGAACTTTCAATTAGTGATTGCCCGGAGTTGTCATCCTTTCCAAAAAGTTTGCCATCCTCACTTCTGCAATTGTATATTTCTAATTGTCCTTTGCTGAAAAAGCGGTGCAGAAGGAATAAAGGTCAAGAATGGTCTAAGATTGCCGACATTCCTCGTTTTAGAATAGATTACAAATTCATCTACGATACATAGTAAGAAAATTATCAATGCAGCAAAATGTTATGCAAATTTTTATGATAACAGAGTTTTACTTCTGTCATGCATGCAGGAACGAAAAACCAACAGTTCGGATCATGGGAAGGGGCATGCATGTGAAGAGCATGCCTGTGTCCAAGGTTGCCACACCTGTGCCTATAGTTATGGAGTTCAAATTTGAGATCCAGCAATCTTCGCACCTGGGTAAGCATGAACTGGAAGGATCAGCTGTGACTTACTATATTCCTGCATTCTATATAAAAGGCCTGATGCGTTCTGGTTTGGGACTAATGCTTTTTTTCGAAAACACAGCACACATACATACTTCCAGAGAGAAAGCAGAAGGTTCGGGCCGACGGAAGGGGAAGGAAATCGCCGGATAAGCACTGCCACGCAAAGATTCTGCTGTCAACGAAGGAGAGGTAGGCATTCTTTGCCATGCCTTTATTCGTTTCACGTTTTTCGTCCTGTAATGGATATTCAGAAGTTTCTTGAATGGATTAAAGAAATACTACCACGCCTTTAATGATCTGTTGAAGCATATGAAGAATGGACTAAAAAATAAATGCAATGCGTGTCATAATGTGGCGACACGGCCCTGCCGTCCTCACAGACTGGATGCTTGTGCGAGGGCAGCTTGGCAATTTCACATTGAGCACAGTTAACGGCACGCCTATGCTTCAAATTAGGATAGCACGGTCGTGCCACTTAGAATAATGGCACAACTGTGCTGAGGATTGGCATGACCATCCCGAGTCCCTGGGAAAATATTATTTTCACCTCTTTTAGGTAGAAGCTCTGCTCAGGCGACCCGTAAAGGTCTGTGAGGGGTAGGATGCGAATGGCGTAGCCATAGCTGTGTGCATAAATGATACGAGTCACGTTTGCAGGCCAGTTGATGAGCCCCGTCTTTGTCTTTAATTATATTTCGCAGGCCGATTCATGAGACGTCCCATCCTTGTTAGTGGGAAGTGGTTGTAAGCCAGACCGAGATTGATGGTGTAAGACTACGAATTTTCATTGAAAAGTTGCACCAAAGCCAGATGTCTATCCGGCTATGAATATAACATGAGATTTAATTTATATAAATAAAATAAATTTAAATCAACATTATTTACGTATAAATTATAAAATATCAAATAAAAGCCTTAATTATAGTTCATAAAAATCTAACAATCGGGTACAAAACTCAATGTTCACTCACCTCCCCCCGATATTAACTTGTCTACTTGACTATTAGATTTAAATTCGTTTTTTTGTTCATTTATTTTCGTTTATCTTCTTTCGAACCACTCACTTCTCATTGGTAAATAATAAGTAGTTTTATTCACTCGAGTGCATTAATTATGAGTTTTGAAAAATTACTATATTATGTTTTATCATAATCAGTGGTAATTTGATCGGATTTAAAAATGTGTTTTAATAATTATAATTGAATCAAACAAATGTAATTATGACATAATCAAATTTAGAGTGACTCGGAAGATAAATAACTATAATCTCTTATAGATATAAACCCTTTGACCATAGACTAATATTAGACTAGTCATTTTACTTGAAGTAGCTTATTAGCCTTTGTCAACTTAATAGAGTTTATATAATTCTCACTTAACAATCATACTTCAATACTTTAAACTACATTTACATAATATGTGCGATAGTATGGTGACACTCTCTCAATACTGCAACAATTGCACCAAGAATTGTGCAATTCTACTCTAATCACATATTTCGTGATTCAATTCAAAGATTTTTGTTTTTTTTTTCTTTAAATTTTTTATTGACCAAACGACTAACTCTCACCTAATGTTTGCTTAAATGATAAAGTTTTACTCAAGAAATTTTAAAAAGCTAAATACTCACCATTTTTTTTATTTTTTAAACATTTTTTTAAAAAGACCAAAATATTCTTCATAAAAACGAATGATATTAATTTAAAATAAAATTTAATATAAAATAATATTAAAATAAAAATTAAAATAAAATAATTTTTAAAAATTAATTAAAAATTTTTAAAAATATAAAAACAAAATGAAAAAAAAAAAAACTGCCACTGCATGTCGTTAACCCTACCAGATGATTGAAAATAACCATTTGGGTCTATTGATAGTAGGATCTGACTGCCTTGATGGTGGATGCAATTAGATTTAGTTGTCACCATTATATCTTTGAGGGCTAGATTGTTTGTATCTGCTATCAAGGTAATTAGATCCGATCGTTAATGAAACCAGTGGTCGTTTTTGGCCACTTGGTTAGATTAACAGCGGCCATTGTCGTCGTCGATAATGACTTTTTTTAATTTTGTTTTATTTTTAAAAATTTTATTTTAATTTTTTAGTTTTTTATTAATTTTTTATTATTATATTAATATTATTATTATATATTTTAATTATTTATTATTTATTTTAAAAGATGAAAATATTCCTTTGACTAGTTAAGGTTAATAGTTGATGGTTAAATTTAATGATTGATTTTGGTTAAAGATAAATATTTAGTTTTTAAAACTTCTTAGGTGAGACTTTATTAGTTAAGCTAACGGAAATAAGTTGTTTGACTTTTTTTATTTATTCAAGCTGTTGGAAAGAGAAAGAGCATATATGTTCTTCTTGCACTATTTTTTTCCGAGGGAAATTAGGTTTGGGTGGGTATTTCAAGTTTACGAATTTAGTGGGTGGTGCTGTAATTTTGCTAACTTTGAGTGGCACACTGTAACTTTCTCTTCAATAATTAGTTGATGATCCAGAAGTCCACCCTTACCCGAACACAAAAACTTTTTGTTGTGGTTTCGTCTGAGACTGTGTGTTGGAGCATTTTGGCTTTGGACTTCCATGGCTGAAGCGTCCAAAACCGATGACGGGTCGCCAAGCGATCAATCAGACTCATCACAGCCGTCCATTCTCGCGCCCAGTTCCCCAAGCTCTTCACCACCTGCTATTAGTGTCCCATGCTCTCCCTTCATTAGTCTTCCGTCTGGTTGCCAAGAAAATGTGGGAAAAAAAACATTTTCTTCGCCATACGTAATACAAAATATCAATTATCTTAGGCCAAGGAACTATTCCCACCCATAGTTTGAGGCACGGACAAAGTCCCACCCGCAAGTTTTCAAAAACCCGGTCTCCGCCCTTGGACCAAAATTCAAACATTTTAAAAAATTTTTCAAATAAAATGATTAAAATACCCTTTAATAAATAAAAATTTATAATAAAATTATAAAATAATTTTTAAATATAAAAAAATTAAAAAATATATTAAAAGTTTTAAAAAAAATTTAAAATTTTTAAAAAATAAACTGGTCACAGCCGTCAATGTCGGCGGCAGTGGCAATTGATAACCGCACCAGATCGGGCCTCCCCGTTGGGTGGAGGCGGCCAGATTTGGCCGCCTCCAGTTTTGGAGGAGGAGGCCAGATCTGGCCTCCTCTCCCGACAAACGTGACCGGAAACGGCCACTGGGACCAATACCGGCCCTCTTCTGTCATTTCCGATGGCCAGATCTGGCCGCCTCCTCCAAAACAGGAGACGGTCGATCTGGCCTCCTCCACAAGGCCTCCCCTAGAACCAGGTGGCCGAAGACGGCCACCTGGTGCGGTTAGCAACGGCCACCGCCGCTGGCATGGCGACTGTGGCTAGTTTATTTTTTTAAAAATTTTTAAAATTTTTTAATATTTTTAAAATTTATATAAAATTTATTTTATTATTTTATAAAATTTTAATCATAAAATGACAAAATTACCCTTGAAATGTTATTGTTTTCTATTTTATTTAATATTAAATTGTTTTCATGGATGGGATACCAGATTTTTGAAAACTTGCAGGTGGGACTTTGTCCCCGCCTCAAACTATGGGTGGGAAATAGTCCTTTGGCCATTATCTTATCCCTATAAACATGACGCCCCAATAAAATCTTTGTACATATAGTGTTATTTATGGTAAAATATCATTTGACCTTTTTATTTTGCTTATTGAAAAGGCAAAAGGATTTATTACATTCAAAGTTTTTTTTAAATGATAAAGTCTTACTTATTAAATTTTTAAAATTTAAACACTCATTCATGAAGAATTTTTCATTCAATTTTGCCTATCTTTTAGATGAAATGACCAAAATATCTCAATCGAAGAAAAAAATAAAAAATTATATTAACAATAAAAAATATATTAAAATTTTAAAAAATAATAAAAAAATATAAAAAATTAAAACCAACCTACTAAGAAACGAATCATATAATTGGGAATAACCATATAGTTTATAGGACGATCAGATATAACAATTTTTGATATCATTGGTGGCCAAAAACTATTGAAAAAGGCCATTCTTCTTCACGATTACTTTTTTTTTTTTACTGTTGTTAGTAGCGAAAAGATGTTAGATTTGATCACTTTGTTCATTTTTTGATTATCAAGGTCTTATTTTTTTAATATTTTTTATTATTATTTTTAAAAATTCTTTTTATTCAAAAATATAAAAATATCTTTTTAATCACTAATATTTAACTATTGATTGTGAAATTTAAACGTTAATTTCGATCAATGAATGAGTATTTGAGTTTAAAAAAATTTATGAATGAAATTTTATCATTTAGAAAAACTTTAGGTGGGATTAAATCCTATGATGTGTTGAAAATATCATTTATACTTTGGGGTGCATTTGTTTATAAGTAACAAAAGATTATTTTGGTAATCTAAATTTTATTATTTACATTATCTTATTCATTAAATAAGATAATAAAAGATCAAAATAATTTTTTATTACTAAACTGATAAAAGATTACCATAATAATTTATTATTAAACTAATAGATAAATTGATTACCTTATTCTTTTTAGGTATTAAAAAATTATTTTGATAATATCAAGTTTAGTATAATTTTACACCTAATTTTTTTTTCAAGTAAAATGATATCAAAATATTCTTTTATCATCTTAAATCAAACACAATAATTATTTTTACATTCAAATTTATCTAATCATATTACTATTTTATATATCTTTAAAGTAATGTATGTTTTTGATAATATTTTAATTTTAGTAATAAAATATTTCCTAAACCAAATGCACCCTTGGATTAGAATCGGAATTGGACTGATACAAAAAACAGTTTTTTTTTGTAATGAATTCGCCTATCAGGAAAATTTTAGTTTACCTATTTGTGTCAAAATGAAGTCTATACCATAGACGTGGGTTATTTAGTAGACACGGTAATTATCGCCTAAATTCGTCTACTAACTTGATTAGCCAATTTTTATGTGAAATCTCACATTTAAAGAAAAAAAAAACATATTTTTACCCTCTCTAAATCATTTTTTATTTTATCACGAAAAAGTATAACATTCAACAGCAAAATTTAACAAATTTATAATCAAAATTAAACTGTTAATATTGGAATAAACACAAAAAAATTCTAAATTAAAAGCAATGAGCAATTTTTACTAACTTTTTTCACCTTGATAAAGAATGATTTTGGTTGAAAATTCTATGATTTTGTTGAGTTTTTCAGTTCAAAGATACTTCAACTTTGGTGAAAATGGCTTTTATATATTAGGGTAAAATCATCCAATTATATTTTAATCATTATATACGTATACTCCTTGTATTGTTGTTTAAATTCTTACAGAAACTTTAAAATGGTTAATTTAATTAATTAATATTTTAATTTTTTTCATATAAAAAACATAAATTAAAATTTTATCCTATTGTATATAAATCTTTTTTTTATAGAAAATGAATTAGTTTGATTATGTTAATGATCAAAACAATTATTTTGAATTTTATAATTATATTATAAAAATATAAGAATTAATAGATATGATGTATCATCATATAATTGAATAATTTAATTATTAACTTTAACTTTAAATAAATAAAATCTTATTTTCTTTTTGAATGATTTTTTCTTTTTAAATGCTTTTGAGATTTGACTAGCTAGGTCTAAATTCTAACCTACACAAATTTATAATATTCTAACAAATCACTTATTTTTATTTTATGGTAAAATATACTGCTCCTTTAAGACTAAATCAATTACACTACGTATGTGAAGTTCTATCAAAAGTTTGATCTTAATATATGTCGAATACATACTCTCTTGTTTGGACAACCTTTATCTTTGCCGCTTAAACAACATTCGGCCTAACGTATGCATTTATGTTAAAAGTTTTCTTGAGCTAAAAAATGGCATCAATTGAGCTAAATTTCTTATATACACAAAACTTAGACCTAATTAATCTATCGTACCAATCTGACCAACACTCAGTGATCAATCAAGTCCAAGCTAAGGGCACCATTTGTGGGTTAATCCGTTACACTGACGTTAAGATAACTAAAACCAATTATTATGGATGAAAGGATTCAAATTTAGGTTTTCTTACATGTGACTAAGCACATATATATATAATATATATAACGTGCTTATTATTAATACATGCACATATTCTTAGCCGATAGATAATATATTATTATATGATTAGTTGCTGATTTGATGATCCACCTTATTCCGTATGTTTATGTGATATAAGGCGAACGGGAAGTCCTACGGCTGGCGCAGCAATTGGATCGAATATTATGTTCTCATCAGAAATCACCTTCTCCCACTTGAACCTTTTCACCATATTATGAATGAAAACAAGAATCTCCGAACGTGCATATTCTTTGCCAGGGCACATTCTAGGTCCTCCTCCGAAAGGAACAAATGTGTATGGAGCTGGTCCGTTTCCTGCAAATCTTGACGGATCAAATTTTTCTGGCTCTGGAAAACATTCTGGATCCCTGTGTGTTGAATTTGCGTTCCAATACAACTGCAATGTTTATAAAATGATTCGGAAAATCATGTCAAGTCTAATTTATATGTGAAATCTGCAGTTTTAAATATGTGAGTCGAAACTGACCTTCCAGCCTTTAGGAATGGAGAAGCCATTGAAGACAAAGTCGGTAAGGGCTTCCCTGAAAGAACCCTGAAGTACGGGGGCAAGTCTCATAACTTCACAGGCAACATTCCATGAATACTTCATTTTCTGAATGTCGTCCCACTTCAACAACTCTCCAGGCATTTTCGATTTTGCAATCTCCATTTGTTCTATGCATAAATAAAATTTAAGAGGGTCAACACTGAATAAAAGTAAAATATTAAAGTGTTAATGAAGGTTAGATAGGAACTAATCAAGGTCAAACATCTACTGACTCTAGTTTGATTCAAATAAGAAATAGTTTGATTTGAATTCGATTTGAAGTTAACCAGGCTCACTACCTTCTAAGACTTGATTGTATGTGTGAGGAAATTCCGAGAGATATTTGACGATGACAGTAATGGCAGCACTGGCTGTGTCGTGGCCACCGATCAATAAACCGAGAATTTTATCGGCCACGTCTAACTCATTCATGAGCTCGCCATTCTCATCTGGTACTTGTAACATCTGTGACAATATATCTTCAGGAGACGTTTCTTTCTCGGCAAGATCAATCTTCCTTTGTTTGATAATGGCTATTAGCTCTTTCCTTACCATATTTGAAGCCTTGATAGCTCGGTTGAAGGGAGTCCCTGGAAGATTTACAGGCAGAGAAATTATTCCTGAAGCCAAAACATTAAAAGTGTCAGCAAATTTTGCAACATGCTCAGGATCCTCGAGGCTTAAGAAAACTTTGCATGCAACCCAAAGGGTATATCTCTTTGCAAGAGGGAGAACTTTAACTTGTTCTTTCCCTTCCCAATCAGCCTGAAAATGCCTCTGTGCAATGGAATCAATTATTCCGATATATTTCATCAAGGCTTCCGGCTTTAGAAAGCTGGGTAACATCTTCCTCATCTTCTTGGATTCTTCTTTGGAGGATGTCTGTGTGCTTGAAGGGAAGATCTTATTAACGTTGTCTGGCCACCAGGATTGGACAAGTTTATTCTCATTGGAGAAGAGGAACTTGTGAGAAGCGGCACCACAGACAACAACAGTAGGTTCAGCCAGGATTGAAGTCTTGAAGATTGGGGAGGAGTATTTGGCTATTCTGTCATGAATAAACTTCTCAGGATGACCCTTTCGGCCAGTGCCGAGAAACTCTAGGGTTTCCCCTATGAATGGCAAACCCATATTCCCCGGAGGAAGGTTTGCATGAGAAAACCTGGTTTTATTGCCAAAGGCACAAGCGAGAGATACAGCGAGGAAGACAGAAAAGAAGATTAAGCCAGAAAGGAAGAAGAACTCCATTGCTTCTTTTGCTTAAGGTTGGTTAATTAGCTACTCAAATTTATAGGCAGAAAAGCCATGGGAAATGGCTCGTCAGCAGACTCAAGATAAACGTGCTGGTTACGAAGTCAAACTAAAATTAAAATACTATTGACTTTAAGCGTTGTCGCCTTCAGAGATATCTGTATTTGTAGGAAAATGGATGATCCTGATAGATAGTGAATTGTTAGACTAATGATGCTAATCTCTTCGAGGTTTACTGGTTTAGTGATCCAATTCTATCAAATAGGGATTTTCATTAAAAAAAAAAAAAAGATTAAAAAGTTAATGATTGATTTAATAAGTATAAAGTATCTATAGGTTATAGAATTTGATACTCGGAACCATGGTTATCAATAATATGTATCTTGTAGAGCCAGCTCGACTTAATGCATAGACTACTAAGGTCTATATCTAGGTCAAAAAAAAAAAAAAAAAAGACTCTAAATTTATAATAAAATGATATTCTTAAATTCTCTTTCAGCAAAATAGTAACTATATTTTAACATGTGGAGGTTGTTTTCATTTATAAATAATCCAATTCTACTAAATTATAATATAATTTTAATTTAATTTTATAGCTTTTGATAAAAACATACAAAGAAGCAGTGATCGCGAGTCTTTCTACTAATAATATATTAAATATGTATATGGTTACAACAAATTTCTTATGATCATTAAATTTATATATAATAAACAAACTTAATTACAATATTTTTTTGTTGTGATGCCGTGGTTATGAAAGTGCTCACCAAAATAACTATTCTATTATCTAGAGTTACAAATATTCATGAGTTGACCCTATGGATACAATACATGTATTTTTGCTACAAACCCATACACATTTTTTTTTTTTATAGAAATGATGACATGACATTGGTGCATTTAAGAAATCTTTAAAATTTAAGATAAGTTTACAACATTTTTCAAGATGATAATGTGACAATTAAATTTTTTATTACTATTTTTAAAATGATGTATTTTATGATATAATATGATACACAATTCAGTTATCATGTGATATTAACTGAATTATCTAATAATTGATAGTGTATACATAATTTATTTGTCAATAGATTATACATAAATTTGACCTATCATGTCGCTTGAAGTTTGAATCAAAATTGATTTTTTAAAGAAAAGATACATATATTTAGTAGTTGGGAGTTGTAATACATTGAAAAATAAAATATGAAGAACTTAATAATATAACTATAAAAAAGGGTTACGTGAGTTATAGTTAGAATATCATAAAGAATCTTTATGTAATTTATAAAAACAATAAAACGATAAAAAGGTTAAGTGCATAAATATTATTTACTCTTTTTTATAATGTGTTTACAAATAATAATTGCATACGAAAAGTGATTATAATAGATTATGAAGAATTTTTTAAAGAGAATTTAGAGAATTTTTTTTGCCTTGATTTAAGAAGATTTTACAAAAACGAGATAACAAGAGATCTTAAAGTAAAAATCAGTAGATCAAAAGAATTTTTCATTCTCCGATTTTTTTGTTTCATAGGAGACGATGTTTTTATCACCTAAAGTATGTGATGCTTACAACTTTCATTAAATTTATGTGTATCATTAATTAAGATGGTTACCGGTTGAAGAGAGTTCAGTGTAATACCTCACTTTTCATTCAATTCAATGATGTCATTTGATCAAATGAATCTTTACATTTTAATGTCCCCTCAAGGATACCTTTCTGTTGGCTGCGTTTGCGAAGAATCAACTAGAAATTAAGCAAATAATTAATGCTGGTGCTATGTTTCAAATGTTAAGTGAAGAGAAATTAATAGGGAAACCTACCTGGATGGATGCTTTCTGGAGAGACATTGGCTTGCTTCCAGGCCAGTCATACCACAATATCACAAACGACTTTACAAACTGTGGTTGGATTTGAGGTGATCAAGCTTAAATATGGGTCAACTCAAATGTGGTTTCTTTAATAGTTGGTTGGTGATGTTGTTGGAGGGTTATTGAATTAACGACTAGCGACATAAACGGTATTTAATCAGTTAGATAGATAGTATAATCTATGTAAGATTTGAAATCGAACTTAAATTGAATTATTGGATTGAAACTTCAATTCAAATTCACTTGAAACCAATCTAACTTGATTCAAATCCTACCTTACCTCTCACTTGAACAATTTGTTGCTTGTCTTACCAATTGTTAAGAATTAATTTTTGTATATACTTATAACGAATTCTAATTTTTGTTAAGTGATGAAATGTTATTATGTGATTGAGTATTTTTTTTAATTTAAAATTACTTAATTATATAATATCATTTTATCAAAAGTATACAACTTAATACTTATTGTTAGCACATTTAATTTTATTGTATTTATTTTGTATAACATGATTATATGGAAACATGATACCAATTAGATGGAAAATTTTAAATGTCTCTTGTCGCCAATGAATGATAGTTTAGTTGGAATCCAACTAAGTAGGAGTAAATTTAATTGAACTGAGTTGAATTTAATTGAACTAGTCGATACGGTGACATCCCTTCAATGCCACTAGCTACAATTGCATTGAGAAATGTGCAATTCTATTGAAATTACATATTTCTTGATTCAATCCAACGAACTTTGCTTTTTTTTTTTTTTACTTTTTATTTATTCAAGTTGTTGGAAAGAGAAAAAAAACATTTATGTTTTTCTTCCATTATTTTTTCTGAACGAAAATGGGGGTGGGCATTTCAAGTTTACAAATTTGGTGTGGTAACTTGTAATTTTACTAAACTTTGAGTGGAAGACTGTAATTTTCTCTTAAATAATTAGTTGGTGATCCGGAAGTCCGTCCTTACTCGAAAAGCAAAACTATTTGTTGTGGTTCCGTTTGGGACTGTGTGTTGCTGCATTTTGGCTTCGGACTTCCATGGCTGAAGGGTTCAAAACCGATGACGAGTCGTCAAGCGATCAATTAGACTCATCACAGCCGTCCGTTATCCCCTCAAACGTCCTATTGCTGTCCACCTTCCTCGCCCAGTTCCTCAAGCTCTTCACCACCTGGTATTAGTGTATATATATATACGTATGTATATTGTTCGTGCTCTCCCTTCATTACTATTCCGTTTGGTTGCCAAGAAAATGTAGGAAAAAAACCATTTTCTTCGCCCTACGTGATGTAAAATATCAATGATCTTATCCCTGTAAACATAAACGCCTCGATAAAATCTTTGTATCTGTTGTATTATTTTTATGGATAGATAAAATATCATTTAACCTTTTTATTTTGTTTATTAAAAAGGCAAAATAACTTATTTCCATTTAAAGTTTTTTTTAAAAGATAAAATCTTACTTATTAATTTTTTTTAAATCCAGACATTCACTTATAAAGAATTTTTTATCTAATTCTGACAATCCTTTGGATGAAATAAGCAAAATTCCTCAATCGAAGAAAAAAATAAAAAATTATATTAACAATAAAAAAAATAACATTAAAATTTAAAAAAATAATAAAAAATATAAAACATGAAAATTAAAACCAACTGCTAAAAAACGAATTATATAATCATAAATGATTATCTAATTTATGAGATGACCATATCTGATCGTCTTCACCATAATTGACGACAAAAAAGACTAAAAAAATATCATTTTTGTTTACAGTGTCCACTTTTGGCCATCGTTGATATTAGAGGAGATTAGATCTAGTTATTCGATTCATTTTTTAATGGCAACTGTCTTATTTTTAATATTATTTTAACATCATTTTTAAAAATTTATTTTATTAGTTTTTAAAATTCTTTTTATTTAAAAAGATAAAAATACCCGTTTAACCATTAATATTTAATGGTTAATTATTAAATTTAATTGTTGACCTTGATCAATGAGTGAGTATTTAGGTTTTAAAAAATTGATGGGCGAGAGTTTGTCATTTAGAAAAACCTTAGGTGGGACTAAGTCTTTTAATTTATTGAAAAATATCATTTATCTTTTAAGGTGCATTTGCTTACAAGTAATAAAAAATTACTTTGATAATTTATCTTTTATTATTTACATTACTTTATCTGATAGATAAGATGATAAAAGATTAGTGTACTTTTTTATTACTACACTGATAAAAAATTACTGTAATATTTTATTATCAAATTGATGCGATAGGTAAATAATAGACAAGTTGATTATCTAATTCTCATTAAGTATTGAAAAATTATCATTTCTAAATCATTTTTCATTTATCACAAAAAAGTATAATATTCATCATCAAAATTTAACAAACCTATAACCAAAAATAAACTGTTAATAATGAAATAAACACAAAAAAATTATACATTAAAAACAATGAGCACTTTTTACTAACTTTTTCACCCTGATAAGGAGTGATTTTGGTAAAAAATTCTATGATTTTGTTGAGTTTTACAGTTGAATATGTTTCAACTTTGGTGAAAATCATATTTTAATGATTATATATGTATAATCCTTGTAGCCTTGTTTAAATTTTTATAGAAACTTTCAATGATTAATTTAATTAATAAAAATTTTATTTTTTTGGTATAAAAAACATAAATTAAAGGTTTACCCTATTGTATATTATTATTTAAAGAAAATGAATTAATTTGATTATGTTAATGATCATAATAATTTATTTATAATTTTATAATTTATATTATAAAAAAATAAAACCATATAGTCCACTCATCACTACTAAGAATTAATAAATACAATATATTATCGAATAATTAAGTAATTTAGTAGCTTTTTTAAGTTTTAAATAAAAATAAAATTTTATTTTCATTTTGAATGATTTTTTCTTTTTAAATGCTTTTGAGATTTGACTTGTTAGTTTTAAATGCAAAGTACATAAAATTCAAGATATTTAAAGAAACCACTTATTTTTATTTAAATATACTGTCTGTTTAAGACTAAATCAATTACAATAAACACGCGAATTTATGAGTCTAATTATGAGACCTATGGGTCAGATAAGTCAAGAGTTTGATTTTAATATGTGTTAAATACATACTCTTTTACTTGGATAACTCTTACTTTTGTTATTCAAACTATCTTTTAGGGCCAGTAATAAAATTATTAATTTATGTGTTACTTGATAACTAAAATGATGTATTAGATGACTAATGTATGCATTGTTTCTAACAATTTTCAAAAGCTAAAAAATGGAGTCAATCGAGCCAAATTTCTTATATATACAAAACTTAGACTTAATTGATTAATTGTACCACTCCCATCAAGACTTAGTGGTCAATCAGATCCAAGTTAAAGATATCATTTGTAAGTTAATTCGTTATACCACCGTTAACATGACTAAAACCAATTATTGAGAGTAAAATAAGTCAACTTTAAGTTCTTTGAGATGTGATTAAACACAAATATAAATACATAAATATATATATATATATATATATATACACACACACATACATACATGTATTACTTATTATTAATACATGTTCTAAGATGTATTTATTGAACTAATCAAACCATATCTATATGCTTTTAAGTATTTATTTATGTATTTAGATAATGTATCATCATATAATTAATCGTTAATTCAGTGATTTGTCTTATTCCATATGTATGTGTAGAATAAGGTGAATGGAAAGTCCCTCGGTTGGCACAAGCATCGGATCCACTATTATTTTCTCATCGGAAATCACCTTCTCCCAGTCGAACCTTTTCACCACATAAGATTCTCCGAACGTGCATATTCTTTTCCAGGGCACATTCTAGGTCCTCCGCCGAATGGAACAAATATGTATGGAGCATGGAGCTGGTCCGTTTCCTGCAACTCTTGACGGATCAAAATTTTCTGGCTCTGGAAAACATTCCGGATCCCTGTGTGTTGAATTTGCGTTCCAATACAACTGCAATGTTTATAAAATGATTCGGAAAATCTTGTCAAGTCTAATTTATATGTAAAATCTGCAATTTTATATATGTGAGTCGAAACTGACCTTCCAGCCTTTAGGAATGGAGAAGCCATTGAAGACAAAGTCGGTAAGGGCTTCCCTGAAAGAACCCTGAAGTACGGGGGCAAGTCTCATAACTTCACAGGCAACATTAATCCGTGGATACTTCATTTTCTGAATGTCGTCCCACTTCAACAATTCTCCAGGCTTTTTTGATTTTGCAATCTCCATTTGTTCTATGCATGAATAAAATTTAAGAGAGTCAACACTGAATAAAAGTAAAATATTAAAGTGTTAATGAAGGTTAGATATGAACTAATCAAGGTCAAACATCTACCAACTCCAGATTGATTCAAATAAGAAATAGTTTGATTTGAATTGGATTTGAAGTTAACCAGGCTCACTACCTTCTAAGACTTGATTGTATATGTGAGGAAATTCAGAGAGATATTTGACGATGACAGTAATGGCAGCACTGGCTGTGTCGTGGCCACCGATCAATAAACCGAGAATTTTATTGGCCATGTCTAACTCATTCATGAGCTCGCCATTCTCATCTGGTACTTGTAACATCTGTGACAATGTATCTTCAGGAGACGTTTTTTTCTCGGCAAGATCAATCTTCCTTTGTTTGATAATGGCTATTAGCTCCTTCCTTACCATATTTGAAGCCTTGATAGCTCGGTTGAAGGGAGTCCCTGGAAGATTTACAGGCAGAGAAATTATTCCTGAAGCAAAAACATTAAAAGTGTCAGCAAATTTTGCAACATGCTCAGGATCCTCGAGGCTTAAGAAAACTTTGCATGCAACCCAAAAGGTATATCTCTTTGCAAGAGGGAGAACTTTAACTTGTTCTTTCCCTTCCCAGTCAGCCTGAAAATGCCTCTGTGCAATGGAATCCATTATTCCGATATATTTCATCAAGGCTTCCGGCTTTAGAAAGCTGGGTAACATCTTCCTCATCTTCTTGGATTCTTCTTTGGAGGATGTCTGTGTGCTTGAAGGGAAGATCTTCTTAACGTTGTCTGGCCACCCGGATTGGACAAGCTTGTTCTCATTGGAGAAGAGGAACTTGTGAGGAGCGGCACCACAGACAACAACGGTAGGTTCAGCCAGGATTGAAGTCTTGAAGATTGGGGAGGAGTATTTGGCTATTCTGTCATGAATAAACTTCTCAGGATGACCCTTTCGGCCGGTGCTGAGAAACTCTAGGGTTTCCCCTATGAATGGCAAACCCATATTCCCCGGAGGAAGGTTTGCATGAGCAAATCTGGTTTTATTGCCAAAGGCAGAAGCGATAGATACAGCGAGGAAGACGGAAAAGAAGATTAAGCCAGAAAGGAAGAAGAACTCCATTGCTTCTTTTGCTTAAGGTTGGTTAATTAGCTACTCAAATTTATAGACAGAAAAGCCATGGGAAATGGCTGGCCAGCAGACTCAAGATGTGCTGGTTGCGAAGTCAAATTGAAATTAAAATACTTATGACTTCAAGCGTTGTCGCCTTCAGAGATATCTGTATTTGTAGTAAAATGGATGATCCTGATAAATAGTGAACTGCTAGACTAATGATGCTAATCTCTTCGAGGTTTACCGGTTTAGTGATCGAATTCTATCAAATAGGGATTTTCGTTTGAAAAAAAGAAGAATAAAAAGTTAATGATTGATTTAGTACGTATAAAGTATCGATAGGATTTAAAATTTTCTCCTCGGAACCATGTTTATCAATAATATGTATCTTGAAGAGCCAGCTCCACTTAAGGCATAAGTTACTAGAGTCTATCAGCAAAACAGTAGTTATATCTTAACTTATGGAAGTTGTTTAACTTATGAAAGTTGTTTTCATCTAGAAATAATCCAAATCTACTGAATTGTAATTTAATTTTATAGTTTTTGATTAAAACACACACAGAAGTAATAATTGCCAATACAAGTACTTCTATTAATAATATATTAAATATGCATATGGTTATAACAATTTCTTATAATTATTAAATTTATATATAATAAATAAACTTAATTACAATATTTTTTTGTTCTAATGTCGTGGTTGTGAATATTTACATTATCTTATTCATTAAATAAGATAATAAACGATCAAGATAATTTTTTATTATTAAACTAATAAAAGATTATTGTAATATTTTATTATTAAATTAATATGACAAGTAATATAATAGGTAAACTGATTGTCTCATTCTTTTTAGGTATTAAAAAATTATTTTGATAATCTCAAGTTTATTATAATTTTACACCTAATTTTTTTTTTAAGTAAAATGATATCGAAATATTCTTTTATCATCTTAAATCAAACATAATAATTATTTTTACATTCAAATTTATCTAAACATATTATTATTTTATATATCTTTAAAGCAATGTATGTTTTTGGTAATCTTTTAATTTTAGTAAAACCAAATGCACCCTTGGATTAGAATCGGAATTGAACCGATACAAAAAACAGTTTTTTTGTAGTGAATTCGCCTATTAGGAAAATTTTAGTTTACCCTTTTTTGTCAAAATTAAGTCTATACCATAGACGTGGGTTATTTAGTAGACAAGGTAATTATCCCCTAAATTCGTCTACTAACTTGATTAGCCAATTTTTATGTGAAATCTCACATTTAAAGAAAAAAAAAAAAAACACATCTTTACCCTCCCTAAATCACTTTTTATTTTATCACGAAAAAGTATAACATTCAACAGCAAAATTTAACAAACTTATAACCAAAATTAAACTGTTAATATCATTGGAATAAACACAAAAAAATTCTAAATTAAAAACAATGAGCATTTTTTACTAACTTTTTTGACCTTGATAAAGAGTGATTTTGGTTGAAAATTCTATGATTTTGTTGAGTTTTTCAGTTCAAAGATACTTCAACTTTGGTGAAAATGGCTTTTATATATTAGGGTAAAATCATCCAATTATATTTTAATCATTATGTATGTATACTCCTTGTAGTGTTGTTTAAATTCTTACAGAAACTTTAAAATGGTTAGTTTAATTAATTAGAATTTTAATTTTTTTCATATAAAAAACATAAATTAAAAATTTACCCTATTGTATATAACTTTTTTTTATAGAAAATAAATTAGTTTGATTATGTTAATGATCAAAACAATTATTTTGAATTTTATAATTATATTATAAAAACATAAGAATTAATAGATATGATGTATCATCATATAATTGAATAATTTAATTATTAATTTTAACTTTAAATAAATAAAATTTTATTTTCTTTTTGAATGATTTTTCCTTTTTAAATGTTTTTGAGATTTGACTAGCTAGCTCTAAATTCTAACCTACACAAATTTATAATATTCTAACAAATCACTTTTTTTTATTTTATGGTAAAATATACCGCTCCTTTGAGACTAAATCAATTACACTACGTATGTGAAGTTCTATTAAAAGTTTGATCTTAATATATATCGAATACATACTCTTTTGTTTGGACAACCTTTATCTTTGCCGCTCAAACAACATTCGGCCTAACGTATGTATTTATATTAAAAGTTTTCTTGAGCTAAAAAATGGCATCAATTGAGCTAAATTTCTTATATACACAAAACTTAGACCTAATTAATCTATCGTACCAATCTGACCAACACTCAGTGATCAATCAAGTCCAAGCTAACGACACCATTTGTGGGTTAATCCGTTACATTGACGTTAAGATAACTAAAACCAATTATTATGGATGAAAGGATTCAAATTTAGGTTTTCTTACATGTGACTAAACACATATATATAAAATATATATAACGTGCTTATTATTAATACATGCACATATTCTTAGTCGGTAGATAATATATTATTATATGATTAGTTGCTGATTTGATGATCCACCTTATTCCGTATGTTTATGTGATATAAGGCGAACGGGAAGTCCTACGGCTGGCGCAGCAATTGGATCGAATATTATGTTCTCATCAGAAATCACCTTCTCCCACTTGAACCTTTTCACCATATTATGAATGAAAACAAGAATCTCCGAACGTGCATATTCTTCTCCAGGGCACATTCTAGGTCCTCCTCCGAAAGGAACAAATGTGTATGGAGCTGGTCCGTTTCCCGCAAATCTTGACGGATCAAATTTTTCTGGCTCTGGAAAACATTCTGGATCCCTGTGTGTTGAATTTGCGTTCCAATACAACTGCAATGTTTATAAAATGATTCGGAAAATCATGTCAAGTCTAATTTATATGTGAAATCTGCAGTTTTAAATATGTGAGTCGAAACTGACCTTCGAGCCTTTAGGAATGGAGAAGCCATTGAAGACAAAGTCGGTAAGGGCTTCCCTGAAAGAACCCTGAAGTACGGGGGCAAGTCTCATAACTTCACAGGCAACATTCCATGAATACTTCATTTTCTGAATGTCGTCCCACTTCAACAACTCTCCAGGCATTTTCGATTTTGCAATCTCCATTTGTTCTATGCATAAATAAAAATTAAGAGGGTCAACACTGAATAAAAGTAAAATATTAAAGTGTTAATGAAGGTTAGATATGAACTAATCAAGGTCAAACATCTACCGACTCTAGTTTGATTCAAATAAGAAATAGTTTGATTTGAATTCGATTTGAAGTTAACCAGGCTCACTACCCTCTAAGACTTGATTGTATATGTGAGGAAATTCAGAGAGATATTTGACGATGATAGTAATGGCAGCACTGGCTGTGTCATGGCCACCGATCAGTAAACCGAGAATTTTATCGGCCACGTCCAACTCATTCTTGAGCTCGCCATTCTCATCTGGTACTTGTAACATCTGTGACAATATATCTTCAGGAGACGTTTCTTTCTCGGCAAGATCAATCTTCCTTTGTTTGATAATGGCTATTAGCTCCCTCCTTACCATATTTGAAGCCTTGATAGCTCGGTTGAAGGGAGTCCCTGGAAGATTTACAGGAAGAGAAATTATTCCTGAAGCCAAAACATTAAAAGTGTCAGCAAATTTTGCAACATGCTCAGGATCCTCGAGGCTTAAGAAAACTTTGCATGCAACCCAAAAGGTATATCTCTTTGCAAGAGGGAGAACTTTAACTTGTTCTTTCCCTTCCCAATCAGCCTGAAAATGCCTCTGTGCAATGGAATCCATTATACCGATATATTTCATCAAGGCTTCCGGCTTTAGAAAGCTGGGTAACATCTTCCTCATCTTCTTGGATTCTTCTTTGGAGGATGTCTGTGTGCTTGAAGGGAAGATCTTATTAACGTTGTCTGGCCACCAGGATTGGACAAGTTTATTCTCGTTGGAGAAGAGGAACTTGTGAGAAGCGGCACCACAGACAACAACAGTAGGTTCAGCCAGGATTGAAGTCTTGAAGATTGGGGAGGAGTATTTGGCTATTCTGTCAAGAATAAACTTCTCAGGATGACCCTTTCGGCCAGTGCTGAGAAACTCTAGGGTTTCCCCTATGAATGGCAAACCCATATTCCCCGGTGGAAGGTTTGCATGAGAAAATCTGGTTTTATTGCCAAAGGCACAAGCGAGAGATACAGCGAGGAAGACAGAAAAGAAGATTAAGCCAGAAAGGAAGAAGAACTCCATTGCTTCTTTTGCTTAAGGTTGGTTAATTAGCTACTCAAATTTATAGGCAGAAAAGCCATGGGAAATGGCTCGTCAGCAGACTCAAGATAAACGTGCTGGTTACGAAGTCAAACTAAAATTAAAATACTATTGACTTTAAGCGTTGTCGCCTTCAGAGATATCTGTATTTGTAGGAAAATGGATGATCCTGATAGGTAGTGAATTGTTAGACTAATGATGCTAATCTCTTCCAGGTTTACTGGTTTAGTGATCCAATTCTATCAAATAGGGATTTTCATTAAAAAAAAAAAAAGATTAAAAAGTTAATGATTGATTTAATAAGTATAAAGTATCTATAGGTTATAGAATTTGCTACTCGGAACCATGGTTATCAATAATATGTATCTTGTAGAGCCAGCTCGACTTAATGCATAGACTACTAAGGTCTATATCTAGGCCAAAAAAAAAAAAAAAAGAGACTCTAAATTTATAATAAAATGATATTCTTAAATTCTCTTTCAGCAAAATAGTAACTATATTTTAACATGTGGAAGTTGTTTTCATTTATAAATAATGCAAGTCTACTAAATTATAATTTAATTTTAAAGCTTTTGATAAAAACATACAAAAAAAAAGAAGTGATTGCCCATGCGAGTCTTTCTACTAATAATATATTAAATAAGTATATGGTCACAATAAATTTTTTATGATTATTAAATTTATATATAATAAACAAATCTAATTATAATATCTTTTTGTTGTTCTGTCGTGGTTGTGAAAGTGCTCAACAAAATGACTATTCTATTATCTAGAGTTACAAATATTCATGAATTGACCTTATGGATACAATATGTGTATTCTTGCTACAAACCCATACACATTTTTTTTTTTTTGATAGAAATGATGGCATGACACTAGTGCATTTAAGAAATCTTTAAAATTTTAGATGAGTTTACAGCATTTTTCAAGATAATAATGTGACAATTAAAATTTTTATTATTTTATTATTATATTTAAAGTGGTGTATTTTATGATACGATATGATACATAATTCAGTTGCTGTGTGATATTAACTGAATTATCTGATAGTTGATAGTGTATATATAATTTATTTGTCGATAGATTATACATAAATTTGATCTATCATGTCGCTTGAAGTTTGAATCAAAATTGATTTTTTAAAGAAAAGATACATATATTTAGTAGTTGGGAGTTGTAATACATTGAAAAATAAAATATGAAGAATTTATTAATATAATTATCAAAAAATATTGCGTGAGTTATATTTAGAGTACCATAGAGAATCTTTATGTAATTTATAAAAAACAATAAAACGATAAAAAAGTTAAGTGCATAAATATTATTTACTCTTTTTTACAATGTGTTCACAAGTAACAATTGCATACGAAAAGTGATTATAATAAATTATCAAGAGTTTTTTTAAAGAGAATTTAGAGAATTTTTTTAACCTTGATTTAAGAAGATTTTACGAGAATGGAATAATAAAAGATCTTAAAGTAAAAATCAGTAGATAAAAAGGATTTTTCATTCTCCCATTTTTTTTGTTTCATAGGAGACGATGTTGTTATCACCTAAAGTATGTGATGCTTGCAAGTTTCATTAAATTTATATGTATCATTAAGATGGTTACCGGTTGAAGAAAGCTCAGTGTAATTACTCACTTTTCATTTAATTCAATGATGTCATTTGATCAAATGAATCTTTACATTTTAATGTCCCGTCAAGGATAGCTTTCTGTTGGCTGCATTTGCGAAGAATCAACAAGAAATTAAGCAAATAATTAATGCTGGTGCTATGTTTCAAATGTTAAGTGAAGAGAAATTAATAGGGAAACCTACCTGGATGGATGCTTTCTGGAGAGACATTGGCTTGCTTCCAGGCCACTCATACCACAATATCACAAACGACTATACAAACTATTGTTGGATTTGAGGTGATCAAACTTAAATATGGGTCAACTCAAATGTGGTTTCTTTAATAGTTGGTTGGTGATGTTGTTTGAGGGTTATTGAATTAACGATTAGCGACATAAATGGTATCTAATCAGTTAGATAGATAATATAATCTAAGTGAGATTTTAAATAGAACTTAAATTGAATTATTAGGTTGAAATTTCAACTCAAATTCATTTGAAACCAAACTGACTTGATTCAAATCCTACTTTACTTCTCACATGAACAATTTGTTACTTGTCCTACCAATTGTTAAGAATTAATTTTTATGTATACTTATAACGAGAACTAATTTTTGTTAAGTGATAAAATGTTATTATGTGATTGAGTATTTTTTTTAATTTAAAATTATTTAATTATATAATGTCATTTTATCAAAAGTATATAACTTAATACTCCTTGTTAATACATTTAATTTTATTATATTTGTATTGTATAATATGATTATATGGAAACATGATACCAATTAGATGGAAAATTTTAAATGTCCCTTGTTGCCAATGAATGGCAGTTTAGTTGGAATCCAACTAAATAGGAGTAAATTTAATTGAATTGACTTGAATTTAATTGAACTAGCCGGTACGATGACATCCCCTTGATGCCACTACAATTGCATCGAGAAATGTATAATTCTATTGAAATCACATATTTCCTGATTCAATCCAACAATCTTTGCTTCTTTTTTTTTTTAACTTTTTATTTACTCAAGTTGTTGGAAAGAGAAAAAAAAACATTTATGTTTTTCTTCCATTATTTTTTCTGAACGAAAATGGGGGTGGGCATTTCAAGTTTACGAATTTGGTGTGGTAACTTGTAATTTTACTAAACTTTGAGTGGGAGACTGTAATTTTCTCTTAAATAATTAGTTGGTGATCCGGAAGTCCGTCCTTACTCGAAAAGAAAAACTATTTGTTGTGGTTCCGTTTGGGACTGTGTGTTGCTGCATTTTGGCTTCGGACTTCCATGGCTGAAGGGTTCAAAACCGATGACGAGTCGTCAAGCGATCAGTTAGACTCATCACAGCCGTCCGTTATCCCCTCAAACGTCCTATTGCTGTCCACCTTCCTCGCCCAGTTCCTCAAGCTCTTCACCACCTGGTATTAGTGTATATATATATACGTATGTATATTGTTCGTGCTCTCCCTTCATTACTATTCCGTTTGGTTGCCAAGAAAATGTAGGAAAAAAACCATTTTCTTCGCCCTACGTGATGTAAAATATCAATGATCTTATCCCTGTAAACATAAACGCCTCGATAAAATCTTTGTATCTGTTGTATTATTTTTATGGATAGATAAAATATCATTTAACCTTTTTATTTTGTTTATTAAAAAGGCAAAATAACTTATTTCCATTTAAAGTTTTTTTTAAAAGATAAAATCTTACTTATTAATTTTTTTTAAATCCAGACATTCACTTATAAAGAATTTTTTATCTAATTCTGACAATCTTTTGGATGAAATAAGCAAAATTCCTCAATCGAAGAAAAAAATAAAAAATTATATTAACAATAAAAAAAATAACATTAAAATTTAGAAAAATAATAAAAAATATAAAACATGAAAATTAAAACCAACTGCTAAAAAACGAATTATATAATTATAAATGATTACCTAATTTATGGGATGACCATATCTGATCGCCTTCACCATAATTGACGACAAAAAAAGCTAAAAAATATCATTTTTGTTTACGGTATCCACTTTTGGCCATCTTTGATATTGGAGGAGATTAGATCTAGTTATTCGATTCATTTTTTAATGGCAACTGTCTTATTTTTAATATTATTTTAACATCATTTTTAAAAATTTATTTTATTATTTTTAAAAATTCTTTTTATTTAAAAAGATAAAAATACCCCTTTAACCATTAATATTTAATGGTTAATTATTAAATTTAATTGTTGACCTTGATCAATAAGTGAGTATTTAGGTTTTAAAAAATTGATGGGCGAGAGTTTGTCATTTAGAAAAACCTTAGGTGGGACTAAGTCCTTTGATTTATTGAAAAATATCATTTATCTTTTAAGGTGCATTTGCTTACAAGTAATAAAAAATTACTTTGATAATTTATCTTTTATTATTTACATTACTTTATCTGATAGATAAGATGATAAAAGATTAGTGTACTTTTTTATTACTACACTGATAAAAAATTACTGTAATATTTTATTATCAAATTGATGCGATAGGTAAATAATAGACAAGTTGATTATCTAATTCTCATTAAGTATTGAAAAATTATCATTTCTAAATCATTTTTCATTTATCACAAAAAAGTATAATATTCATCATCAAAATTTAACAAACCTATAACCAAAAATAAACTGTTAATAATGAAATAAACACAAAAAAATTATACATTAAAAACAATGAGCACTTTTTACTAACTTTTTCACCCTGATAAGGAGTGATTTTGGTAAAAAATTCTATGATTTTGTTGAGTTTTACAGTTGAATATGTTTCAACTTTGGTGAAAATCATATTTTAATGATTATATATGTATAATCCTTGTAGCCTTGTTTAAATTTTTATAGAAACTTTCAATGATTAATTTAATTAATAAAAATTTTATTTTTTTGGTATAAAAAACATAAATTAAAGGTTTACCCTATTGTATATTATTATTTAAAGAAAATGAATTAATTTGATTATGTTAATGATCATAATAATTTATTTATAATTTTATAATTTATATTATAAAAAAATAAAACCATATAGTCCACTCATCACTACTAAGAATTAATAAATACAATATATTATCGAATAATTAAGTAATTTAGTAGCTTTTTTAAGTTTTAAATAAAAATAAAATTTTATTTTCATTTTGAATGATTTTTTCTTTTTAAATGCTTTTGAGATTTGACTTGTTAGTTTTAAATGCAAAGTACATAAAATTCAAGATATTTAAAGAAACCACTTATTTTTATTTAAATATACTGTCTGTTTAAGACTAAATCAATTACAATAAACACGCGAATTTATGAGTCTAATTATGAGACCTATGGGTCAGATAAGTCAAGAGTTTGATTTTAATATGTGTTAAATACATACTCTTTTACTTGGATAACTCTTACTTTTGTTATTCAAACTATCTTTTAGGGCCAGTAATAAAATTATTAATTTATGTGTTACTTGATAACTAAAATGATGTATTAGATGACTAATGTATGCATTGTTTCTAACAATTTTCAAAAGCTAAAAAATGGAGTCAATCGAGCCAAATTTCTTATATATACAAAACTTAGACTTAATTGATTAATTGTACCACTCCCATCAAGACTTAGTGGTCAATCAGATCCAAGTTAAAGATATCATTTGTAAGTTAATTCGTTATACCACCGTTAACATGACTAAAACCAATTATTGAGAGTAAAATAAGTCAACTTTAAGTTCTTTGAGATGTGATTAAACACAAATATAAATACATAAATATATATATATATATATATATATACACACACACATACATACATGTATTACTTATTATTAATACATGTTCTAAGATGTATTTATTGAACTAATCAAACCATATCTATATGCTTTTAAGTATTTATTTATGTATTTAGATAATGTATCATCATATAATTAATCGTTAATTCAGTGATTTGTCTTATTCCATATGTATGTGTAGAATAAGGTGAATGGAAAGTCCCTCGGTTGGCACAAGCATCGGATCCACTATTATTTTCTCATCGGAAATCACCTTCTCCCAGTCGAACCTTTTCACCACATAAGATTCTCCGAACGTGCATATTCTTTTCCAGGGCACATTCTAGGTCCTCCGCCGAATGGAACAAATATGTATGGAGCATGGAGCTGGTCCGTTTCCTGCAACTCTTGACGGATCAAAATTTTCTGGCTCTGGAAAACATTCCGGATCCCTGTGTGTTGAATTTGCGTTCCAATACAACTGCAATGTTTATAAAATGATTCGGAAAATCTTGTCAAGTCTAATTTATATGTAAAATCTGCAATTTTATATATGTGAGTCGAAACTGACCTTCCAGCCTTTAGGAATGGAGAAGCCATTGAAGACAAAGTCGGTAAGGGCTTCCCTGAAAGAACCCTGAAGTACGGGGGCAAGTCTCATAACTTCACAGGCAACATTAATCCGTGGATACTTCATTTTCTGAATGTCGTCCCACTTCAACAATTCTCCAGGCTTTTTTGATTTTGCAATCTCCATTTGTTCTATGCATGAATAAAATTTAAGAGAGTCAACACTGAATAAAAGTAAAATATTAAAGTGTTAATGAAGGTTAGATATGAACTAATCAAGGTCAAACATCTACCAACTCCAGATTGATTCAAATAAGAAATAGTTTGATTTGAATTGGATTTGAAGTTAACCAGGCTCACTACCTTCTAAGACTTGATTGTATATGTGAGGAAATTCAGAGAGATATTTGACGATGACAGTAATGGCAGCACTGGCTGTGTCGTGGCCACCGATCAATAAACCGAGAATTTTATTGGCCATGTCTAACTCATTCATGAGCTCGCCATTCTCATCTGGTACTTGTAACATCTGTGACAATGTATCTTCAGGAGACGTTTTTTTCTCGGCAAGATCAATCTTCCTTTGTTTGATAATGGCTATTAGCTCCTTCCTTACCATATTTGAAGCCTTGATAGCTCGGTTGAAGGGAGTCCCTGGAAGATTTACAGGCAGAGAAATTATTCCTGAAGCAAAAACATTAAAAGTGTCAGCAAATTTTGCAACATGCTCAGGATCCTCGAGGCTTAAGAAAACTTTGCATGCAACCCAAAAGGTATATCTCTTTGCAAGAGGGAGAACTTTAACTTGTTCTTTCCCTTCCCAATCAGCCTGAAAATGCCTCTGTGCAATGGAATCCATTATTCCGATATATTTCATCAAGGCTTCCGGCTTTAGAAAGCTGGGTAACATCTTCCTCATCTTCTTGGATTCTTCTTTGGAGGATGTCTGTGTGCTTGAAGGGAAGATCTTCTTAACGTTGTCTGGCCACCCGGATTGGACAAGCTTGTTCTCATTGGAGAAGAGGAACTTGTGAGGAGCGGCACCACAGACAACAACGGTAGGTTCAGCCAGGATTGAAGTCTTGAAGATTGGGGAGGAGTATTTGGCTATTCTGTCATGAATAAACTTCTCAGGATGACCCTTTCGGCCGGTGCTGAGAAACTCTAGGGTTTCCCCTATGAATGGCAAACCCATATTCCCCGGAGGAAGGTTTGCATGAGAAAATCTGGTTTTATTGCCAAAGGCAGAAGCGATAGATACAGCGAGGAAGACGGAAAAGAAGATTAAGCCAGAAAGGAAGAAGAACTCCATTGCTTCTTTTGCTTAAGGTTGGTTAATTAGCTACTCAAATTTATAGACAGAAAAGCCATGGGAAATGGCTGGCCAGCAGACTCAAGATGTGCTGGTTGCGAAGTCAAATTGAAATTAAAATACTTATGACTTCAAGCGTTGTCGCCTTCAGAGATATCTGTATTTGTAGTAAAATGGATGATCCTGATAAATAGTGAACTGCTAGACTAATGATGCTAATCTCTTCGAGGTTTACCGGTTTAGTGATCGAATTCTATCAAATAGGGATTTTCGTTTGAAAAAAAGAAGAATAAAAAGTTAATGATTGATTTAGTACGTATAAAGTATCGATAGGATTTAAAATTTTCTCCTCGGAACCATGTTTATCAATAATATGTATCTTGAAGAGCCAGCTCCACTTAAGGCATAAGTTACTAGAGTCTATCAGCAAAACAGTAGTTATATCTTAACTTATGGAAGTTGTTTAACTTATGAAAGTTGTTTTCATCTAGAAATAATCCAAATCTACTGAATTGTAATTTAATTTTATAGTTTTTGATTAAAACACACACAGAAGTAATAATTGCCAATACAAGTACTTCTATTAATAATATATTAAATATGCATATGGTTATAACAATTTCTTATAATTATTAAATTTATATATAATAAATAAACTTAATTACAATATTTTTTTGTTCTAATGTCGTGGTTGTGAATATTTACATTATCTTATTCATTAAATAAGATAATAAACGATCAAGATAATTTTTTATTATTAAACTAATAAAAGATTATTGTAATATTTTATTATTAAATTAATATGACAAGTAATATAATAGGTAAACTGATTGTCTCATTCTTTTTAGGTATTAAAAAATTATTTTGATAATCTCAAGTTTATTATAATTTTACACCTAATTTTTTTTTTAAGTAAAATGATATCGAAATATTCTTTTATCATCTTAAATCAAACATAATAATTATTTTTACATTCAAATTTATCTAAACATATTATTATTTTATATATCTTTAAAGCAATGTATGTTTTTGGTAATCTTTTAATTTTAGTAAAACCAAATGCACCCTTGGATTAGAATCGGAATTGAACCGATACAAAAAACAGTTTTTTTGTAGTGAATTCGCCTATTAGGAAAATTTTAGTTTACCCTTTTTTGTCAAAATTAAGTCTATACCATAGACGTGGGTTATTTAGTAGACAAGGTAATTATCCCCTAAATTCGTCTACTAACTTGATTAGCCAATTTTTATGTGAAATCTCACATTTAAAGAAAAAAAAAAAAAACACATCTTTACCCTCCCTAAATCACTTTTTATTTTATCACGAAAAAGTATAACATTCAACAGCAAAATTTAACAAACTTATAACCAAAATTAAACTGTTAATATCATTGGAATAAACACAAAAAAATTCTAAATTAAAAACAATGAGCATTTTTTACTAACTTTTTTGACCTTGATAAAGAGTGATTTTGGTTGAAAATTCTATGATTTTGTTGAGTTTTTCAGTTCAAAGATACTTCAACTTTGGTGAAAATGGCTTTTATATATTAGGGTAAAATCATCCAATTATATTTTAATCATTATGTATGTATACTCCTTGTAGTGTTGTTTAAATTCTTACAGAAACTTTAAAATGGTTAGTTTAATTAATTAGAATTTTAATTTTTTTCATATAAAAAACATAAATTAAAAATTTACCCTATTGTATATAACTTTTTTTTATAGAAAATAAATTAGTTTGATTATGTTAATGATCAAAACAATTATTTTGAATTTTATAATTATATTATAAAAACATAAGAATTAATAGATATGATGTATCATCATATAATTGAATAATTTAATTATTAATTTTAACTTTAAATAAATAAAATTTTATTTTCTTTTTGAATGATTTTTCCTTTTTAAATGTTTTTGAGATTTGACTAGCTAGCTCTAAATTCTAACCTACACAAATTTATAATATTCTAACAAATCACTTATTTTTATTTTATGGTAAAATATACCGCTCCTTTGAGACTAAATCAATTACACTACGTATGTGAAGTTCTATTAAAAGTTTGATCTTAATATATATCGAATACATACTCTTTTGTTTGGACAACCTTTATCTTTGCCGCTCAAACAACATTCGGCCTAACGTATGTATTTATATTAAAAGTTTTCTTGAGCTAAAAAATGGCATCAATTGAGCTAAATTTCTTATATACACAAAACTTAGACCTAATTAATCTATCGTACCAATCTGACCAACACTCAGTGATCAATCAAGTCCAAGCTAACGACACCATTTGTGGGTTAATCCGTTACATTGACGTTAAGATAACTAAAACCAATTATTATGGATGAAAGGATTCAAATTTAGGTTTTCTTACATGTGACTAAACACATATATATAAAATATATATAACGTGCTTATTATTAATACATGCACATATTCTTAGTCGGTAGATAATATATTATTATATGATTAGTTGCTGATTTGATGATCCACCTTATTCCGTATGTTTATGTGATATAAGGCGAACGGGAAGTCCTACGGCTGGCGCAGCAATTGGATCGAATATTATGTTCTCATCAGAAATCACCTTCTCCCACTTGAACCTTTTCACCATATTATGAATGAAAACAAGAATCTCCGAACGTGCATATTCTTTTCCAGGGCACATTCTAGGTCCTCCTCCGAAAGGAACAAATGTGTATGGAGCTGGTCCGTTTCCCGCAAATCTTGACGGATCAAATTTTTCTGGCTCTGGAAAACATTCTGGATCCCTGTGTGTTGAATTTGCGTTCCAATACAACTGCAATGTTTATAAAATGATTCGGAAAATCATGTCAAGTCTAATTTATATGTGAAATCTGCAGTTTTAAATATGTGAGTCGAAACTGACCTTCGAGCCTTTAGGAATGGAGAAGCCATTGAAGACAAAGTCGGTAAGGGCTTCCCTGAAAGAACCCTGAAGTACGGGGGCAAGTCTCATAACTTCACAGGCAACATTCCATGAATACTTCATTTTCTGAATGTCGTCCCACTTCAACAACTCTCCAGGCATTTTCGATTTTGCAATCTCCATTTGTTCTATGCATAAATAAAAATTAAGAGGGTCAACACTGAATAAAAGTAAAATATTAAAGTGTTAATGAAGGTTAGATATGAACTAATCAAGGTCAAACATCTACCGACTCTAGTTTGATTCAAATAAGAAATAGTTTGATTTGAATTCGATTTGAAGTTAACCAGGCTCACTACCCTCTAAGACTTGATTGTATATGTGAGGAAATTCAGAGAGATATTTGACGATGATAGTAATGGCAGCACTGGCTGTGTCATGGCCACCGATCAGTAAACCGAGAATTTTATCGGCCACGTCCAACTCATTCTTGAGCTCGCCATTCTCATCTGGTACTTGTAACATCTGTGACAATATATCTTCAGGAGACGTTTCTTTCTCGGCAAGATCAATCTTCCTTTGTTTGATAATGGCTATTAGCTCCCACCTTACCATATTTGAAGCCTTGATAGCTCGGTTGAAGGGAGTCCCTGGAAGATTTACAGGAAGAGAAATTATTCCTGAAGCCAAAACATTAAAAGTGTCAGCAAATTTTGCAACATGCTCAGGATCCTCGAGGCTTAAGAAAACTTTGCATGCAACCCAAAAGGTATATCTCTTTGCAAGAGGGAGAACTTTAACTTGTTCTTTCCCTTCCCAATCAGCCTGAAAATGCCTCTGTGCAATGGAATCCATTATACCGATATATTTCATCAAGGCTTCCGGCTTTAGAAAGCTGGGTAACATCTTCCTCATCTTCTTGGATTCTTCTTTGGAGGATGTCTGTGTGCTTGAAGGGAAGATCTTATTAACGTTGTCTGGCCACCAGGATTGGACAAGTTTATTCTCGTTGGAGAAGAGGAACTTGTGAGAAGCGGCACCACAGACAACAACAGTAGGTTCAGCCAGGATTGAAGTCTTGAAGATTGGGGAGGAGTATTTGGCTATTCTGTCAAGAATAAACTTCTCAGGATGACCCTTTCGGCCAGTGCTGAGAAACTCTAGGGTTTCCCCTATGAATGGCAAACCCATATTCCCCGGTGGAAGGTTTGCATGAGAAAATCTGGTTTTATTGCCAAAGGCACAAGCGAGAGATACAGCGAGGAAGACAGAAAAGAAGATTAAGCCAGAAAGGAAGAAGAACTCCATTGCTTCTTTTGCTTAAGGTTGGTTAATTAGCTACTCAAATTTATAGGCAGAAAAGCCATGGGAAATGGCTCGTCAGCAGACTCAAGATAAACGTGCTGGTTACGAAGTCAAACTAAAATTAAAATACTATTGACTTTAAGCGTTGTCGCCTTCAGAGATATCTGTATTTGTAGGAAAATGGATGATCCTGATAGGTAGTGAATTGTTAGACTAATGATGCTAATCTCTTCCAGGTTTACTGGTTTAGTGATCCAATTCTATCAAATAGGGATTTTCATTAAAAAAAAAAAAAGATTAAAAAGTTAATGATTGATTTAATAAGTATAAAGTATCTATAGGTTATAGAATTTGCTACTCGGAACCATGGTTATCAATAATATGTATCTTGTAGAGCCAGCTCGACTTAATGCATAGACTACTAAGGTCTATATCTAGGCCAAAAAAAAAAAAAAAAGAGACTCTAAATTTATAATAAAATGATATTCTTAAATTCTCTTTCAGCAAAATAGTAACTATATTTTAACATGTGGAAGTTGTTTTCATTTATAAATAATGCAAGTCTACTAAATTATAATTTAATTTTAAAGCTTTTGATAAAAACATACAAAAAAAAAGAAGTGATTGCCCATGCGAGTCTTTCTACTAATAATATATTAAATAAGTATATGGTCACAATAAATTTTTTATGATTATTAAATTTATATATAATAAACAAATCTAATTATAATATCTTTTTGTTGTTCTGTCGTGGTTGTGAAAGTGCTCAACAAAATGACTATTCTATTATCTAGAGTTACAAATATTCATGAATTGACCTTATGGATACAATATGTGTATTCTTGCTACAAACCCATACACATTTTTTTTTTTTTGATAGAAATGATGGCATGACACTAGTGCATTTAAGAAATCTTTAAAATTTTAGATGAGTTTACAGCATTTTTCAAGATAATAATGTGACAATTAAAATTTTTATTATTTTATTATTATATTTAAAGTGGTGTATTTTATGATACGATATGATACATAATTCAGTTGCTGTGTGATATTAACTGAATTATCTGATAGTTGATAGTGTATATATAATTTATTTGTCGATAGATTATACATAAATTTGATCTATCATGTCGCTTGAAGTTTGAATCAAAATTGATTTTTTAAAGAAAAGATACATATATTTAGTAGTTGGGAGTTGTAATACATTGAAAAATAAAATATGAAGAATTTATTAATATAATTATCAAAAAATATTGCGTGAGTTATATTTAGAGTACCATAGAGAATCTTTATGTAATTTATAAAAAACAATAAAACGATAAAAAAGTTAAGTGCATAAATATTATTTACTCTTTTTTACAATGTGTTCACAAGTAACAATTGCATACGAAAAGTGATTATAATAAATTATCAAGAGTTTTTTTAAAGAGAATTTAGAGAATTTTTTTAACCTTGATTTAAGAAGATTTTACGAGAATGGAATAATAAAAGATCTTAAAGTAAAAATCAGTAGATAAAAAGGATTTTTCATTCTCCCATTTTTTTTGTTTCATAGGAGACGATGTTGTTATCACCTAAAGTATGTGATGCTTGCAAGTTTCATTAAATTTATATGTATCATTAAGATGGTTACCGGTTGAAGAAAGCTCAGTGTAATTACTCACTTTTCATTTAATTCAATGATGTCATTTGATCAAATGAATCTTTACATTTTAATGTCCCGTCAAGGATAGCTTTCTGTTGGCTGCATTTGCGAAGAATCAACAAGAAATTAAGCAAATAATTAATGCTGGTGCTATGTTTCAAATGTTAAGTGAAGAGAAATTAATAGGGAAACCTACCTGGATGGATGCTTTCTGGAGAGACATTGGCTTGCTTCCAGGCCACTCATACCACAATATCACAAACGACTATACAAACTATTGTTGGATTTGAGGTGATCAAACTTAAATATGGGTCAACTCAAATGTGGTTTCTTTAATAGTTGGTTGGTGATGTTGTTTGAGGGTTATTGAATTAACGATTAGCGACATAAATGGTATCTAATCAGTTAGATAGATAATATAATCTAAGTGAGATTTTAAATAGAACTTAAATTGAATTATTAGGTTGAAATTTCAACTCAAATTCATTTGAAACCAAACTGACTTGATTCAAATCCTACTTTACTTCTCACATGAACAATTTGTTACTTGTCCTACCAATTGTTAAGAATTAATTTTTATGTATACTTATAACGAGAACTAATTTTTGTTAAGTGATAAAATGTTATTATGTGATTGAGTATTTTTTTTAATTTAAAATTATTTAATTATATAATGTCATTTTATCAAAAGTATATAACTTAATACTCCTTGTTAATACATTTAATTTTATTATATTTGTATTGTATAATATGATTATATGGAAACATGATACCAATTAGATGGAAAATTTTAAATGTCCCTTGTTGCCAATGAATGGCAGTTTAGTTGGAATCCAACTAAATAGGAGTAAATTTAATTGAATTGACTTGAATTTAATTGAACTAGCCGGTACGATGACATCCCCTTGATGCCACTACAATTGCATCGAGAAATGTATAATTCTATTGAAATCACATATTTCCTGATTCAATCCAACAATCTTTGCTTCTTTTTTTTTTTAACTTTTTATTTACTCAAGTTGTTGGAAAGAGAAAAAAAAACATTTATGTTTTTCTTCCATTATTTTTTCTGAACGAAAATGGGGGTGGGCATTTCAAGTTTACGAATTTGGTGTGGTAACTTGTAATTTTACTAAACTTTGAGTGGGAGACTGTAATTTTCTCTTAAATAATTAGTTGGTGATCCGGAAGTCCGTCCTTACTCGAAAAGAAAAACTATTTGTTGTGGTTCCGTTTGGGACTGTGTGTTGCTGCATTTTGGCTTCGGACTTCCATGGCTGAAGGGTTCAAAACCGATGACGAGTCGTCAAGCGATCAGTTAGACTCATCACAGCCGTCCGTTATCCCCTCAAACGTCCTATTGCTGTCCACCTTCCTCGCCCAGTTCCTCAAGCTCTTCACCACCTGGTATTAGTGTATATATATATACGTATGTATATTGTTCGTGCTCTCCCTTCATTACTATTCCGTTTGGTTGCCAAGAAAATGTAGGAAAAAAACCATTTTCTTCGCCCTACGTGATGTAAAATATCAATGATCTTATCCCTGTAAACATAAACGCCTCGATAAAATCTTTGTATCTGTTGTATTATTTTTATGGTTAGATAAAATATCATTTAACCTTTTTATTTTGTTTATTAAAAAGGCAAAATAACTTATTTCCATTTAAAGTTTTTTTTAAAAGATAAAATCTTACTTATTAATTTTTTTTAAATCCAGACATTCACTTATAAAGAATTTTTTATCTAATTCTGACAATCTTTTGGATGAAATAAGCAAAATTCCTCAATCGAAGAAAAAAATAAAAAATTATATTAACAATAAAAAAAATAACATTAAAATTTAGAAAAATAATAAAAAATATAAAACATGAAAATTAAAACCAACTGCTAAAAAACGAATTATATAATTATAAATGATTACCTAATTTATGGGATGACCATATCTGATCGCCTTCACCATAATTGACGACAAAAAAAGCTAAAAAATATCATTTTTGTTTACGGTGTCCACTTTTGGCCATCTTTGATATTGGAGGAGATTAGATCTAGTTATTCGATTCATTTTTTAATGGCAACTGTCTTATTTTTAATATTATTTTAACATCATTTTTAAAAATTTATTTTATTATTTTTAAAAATTCTTTTTATTTAAAAAGATAAAAATACCCCTTTAACCATTAATATTTAATGGTTAATTATTAAATTTAATTGTTGACCTTGATCAATTAGTGAGTATTTAGGTTTTAAAAAATTGATGGGTGAGAGTTTGTCATTTAGAAAAACCTTAGGTGAGACTAAGTCCTTTGATTTATTGAAAAATATCATTTATCTTTTAAGGTGCTTTTTTTTATTTATAACCCGGGAACCCCTATCCATACTAGTCGGTCAACCCTAACTGATCGGATAGTTTAAACCCGGAGGCCTGTGACCACCTATACCCGCAACCACAGACCGAATAAATCAAGGGTTATTGGCTTCACTGCAGTTTGAACCCTGGCCAAGGTCCTTACCACTAGGCCAAGCCCTAGGGGTCAAAGTGCATTTGCTTACAAGTAATAAAAAATTATTTTGATAATTTATCTTTTATTATTTACGTTACTTAATCTGATAGATAAGATGATAAAAGATTAGTATACCTTTTTATTACTATACTGATAAAAAAATTACTATAATATTTTATTATCAAATTGATGCGATAGGTAAATAATAGGTAAGTTGATTATCTAATTCTCATTAAGTATTGAAAATTTATCATTTCTAAATCATTTTTCATTTATCACAAAAAAGTATAATATTCATCATCAAATTTTAACAAACCTATAACCAAAAATAAACTGTTAATAATGAAATAAACACAAAAAAATTATAAATTAAAAACAATGAGCACTTTTTACTAACTTTTTCACCCTGATAAGGAGTGATTTTGGTAAAAAATTCTATGATTTTGTTGAGTTTTTTAGTTGAATATGCTTCAACTTTGGTGAAAATCATATTTTAATGATTATATATGTATAATCCTTGTAGCCTTGTTTAAATTCTTATAGAAACTTTCAATGATTAATTTAATTAATAAAAATTTTATTTTATTTTTGTATAAAAAACATAAATTAAAGGTTTACCCTATTGTATGTAATTATTTAAAGAAAATGAATTAATTTGATTATGTTAATGATCATAATAATTTTTTTTATAATTTTATAATTTATATTATAAAAAAATTAAACCATATAGTCCGCTCATCACTTCTAAAAATTAATAAATACAATATGTTATCGAACAATTAAGTAATTTAGTAGCTTTTTTAAGTTTTAAATAAAAATACAATTTTATTTTCATTTTGAATGATTTTTTGTTTTTAAATGCTTTTGAGATTTGACTAGTTAGTTTTAAATGCAAAGTACATAAAATTCAAAATATTTAAAAAAATCACCTATTTTTATTTAAATATACTGTCTGTTTAAGATTAAATCAATTACAATAAACATGTAAACTTGTGAGTCTAATTATGAGACTTACGGATCAGATAAGTCAAAAGTTTGATCTTAATATGTATCGAATACATACTCTTTTATTTGGATAACTTTTACTTTTGTTATTCAAACTATCTTTTAGGGCCACTAATATAATTATTAATTTATGTGTTACTTGATAACTAAAGTGATGTATTAGGTGACTAAAGTATGCATTGTTGCTAACAATTTTCATGAGCTAAAAAATGGAGTCAATCAAGCCAAATTTTTTATATATACAAAACTTAGACTTAATTGATTGATCATACCTCCCATCAAGACTTAGTGGTCAATCAGATCCAAGTTAAAGATATCATTTGTGAGTTAATTCGTTATGCCACCGTTAACATGACTAAAACCAATTATTGAGAGTAAAATAAGTCAAAATTTAAATTATTTGAAATGTGATTAAACACGAATACAAAAACAAATATATATATATATGTATATATGTACATACATATATATATTACTTATTATTAATACATGTTCTAAGATGTATTCAGTGATTTGCCTTATTTCATATGTTTGTGTGGAATAAGGTGAATGAAAAGTCCTTCGGTTGGCACAAGCACCGGATCCACTATTATTTTCTCATCGGAAATCACCTTCTGCCAGTCGAACCTTTTCGCCACATTATGAATGAAAACAAGAATCTCCGAACGTGAATATTCTTTTCCAGGGCACATTCAAGGTCCTCCCCCGAATGGAACAAATATGTATGGAGCTGGTCCGTTTCCTGCAAATCTTGACGGATCAAATTTTTCCGGCTCTGGAAAACATTCCGGATCCCCGTGTGTTAAATTTGCGTTCCAATACAACTGCAATGTTTATAAAATGATTCGGAAAATCATGTCAAGTCTAATTTATATGTGAAATCTGCAATTTTATATATGTGAGTCGAAGCTGACCTTCCTGCCTTTAGGAATGGAGAAGCCATTGAAGACAAAGTCGGTAAGGGCTTCCCTGAAAGAACCCTGAAGTACGGGGGCAAGTCTCATAACTTCACAGGCAACATTAATCCGTGGATACTTCATTTTCTGAATGTCGTCCCACTTCAACAACTCTCCAGGCTTTTTCGATTTTGCAATGTCCATTTGTTCTATGCATAAATAAAATTTTAGAGGGTCAACACTGAATAAAAGTAAAATATTAAAGTGTTAATGAAGGTTAGATATGAACTAATCAAGGTCAAACATCTACTGACTCTAGTTTGATTCAAATAAGAAACAGTTTGATTTGAATTCGATTTGAAGTTAACCAGGCTCACTACCTTCATGGGCTTGATTGTATATGTGAGGAAATTCAGAGAGATATTTGACGATGACAGTAATGGCAGCACTGGCTGTGTCGTGGCCACCGATTAATAAACCAAGAATTTTATCGGCCATGTCTAACTCGTTCATGAGCTCGCCATTCTCATCTGGTACTTGTAACATCTGTGACAATGTATCTTCAGGAGACGTTTCTTTCTCGGCAAGATCAATCTTCCTTTGTTTGATAATGGCTATTAGCTCCCTCCTTACCATATTTGAAGCCTTGATAGCTCGGTTGAAGGGAGTCCCTGGAAGATTTAAAAGCAGAGAAATTATTCCTGAAGCCAAAACATTAAAAGGGTCAGCAAATTTTGCAACATGCTCAGGATCCTCGAGGCTTAAGAAAACTTTGCATGCAACCCAAAAGGTATGTCTCTTTGCAAGAGGGAGAACTTTAACTTGTTCTTTCCCTTCCCAATCAGCCTGAAAATGCCTCTGTGTAATGGAATCCATTACTCCGATATATTTCATCAAGGCTTCCGGCTTTAGAAAGCTGGGTAACATCTTCCTCATCTTCTTGGATTCTTCTTTGGAGGATGTCTGTGTGCTTGAAGGGAAGATCTTATTAACGTTGTCTGGCCACCAGGATTGGACAAGCTTGTTCTCATTGGAGAAGAGGAACTTGTGAGAAGCGGCACCACAGACAACAACAGTAGGTTCAGCCAGGATTGAAGTCTTGAAGATTGGGGAGGAGTATTTGGCTATTCTGTCATGAATAAACTTCTCAGGATGACCCTTTCGGCTAGTGCTGAGAAACTCTAGGGTTTCCCCTATGAATGGCAAACCCATATTCCCCGGAGGAAGGTTTGCATGAGAAAATCTGGTTTTATTGCCAAAGGCACAAGCGAGAGATACAGCGAGGAAGACGGAAAAGAAGATTAAGCCAGAAGGGAAGAAGAACTCCATTGCTTATGTTGCTTAGGGCTGGTTACTTAGCTACTCAAATTTATAGGCAGAAAAGCCATGGGAAATGGCTCGTCGGCAGACTCAAGATTAACGTGCTGGTTACGAAGTCAAACTAAAATTAAAATACTACTGACTTTAAGCGTTGTCGCCTTCAGAGATATCTGTATTTGTAGTAAAATGGATGATCCTGATAAATAGTCAACTGCTAGACTAATGATGCTAATCTCTTCGAGGTTTACCGGTTTAGTGATCGAATTCTATCAAATAGGGATTTTCGTTTGAAAAAAAAAAGAATAAAAAGTTAATGATTGATTTAGTGCGTATAAAGTATCGATAGGTTTTAAAATTTTCTACTCGGAACCATGGTTATCAATAATATGTATCTTGTAGTGCCAGCTCCACTTAAGGCATAGGTTACTAGAGTCTATCAGCAAATCAGTAGTTATATCTTAACTTATGGAAGTTGTTTAACTTATGAAAGTTGTTTTCATCTAGAGATAATCCAAATCTACTGAATTGTAATTTAATTTTATAGTTTTTGATTAAAACACACACAGAAGTAATAATTGCCAATACAAGTACTTCTACTAATAATATATTAAATATGCATATGGTTATAACAATTTTTTATAATTATTAAATTCATATATAATAAATAAACTTAATTGCAATATTTTTTTTTCTAATGTTGTGGTTGTGAAACTGTTTACCAAAATAACTATTTTATTACTTAGAGTTACAAATATTTTTGAATCAATCTTATAGATACGAAACATATTCATAATACAAATTCATACATTTTTTTTTTTATAAAAATGATGACATGACACGAGTATATCTAAAGAATTTTTAAAATTTAAGATGAGTTTATAATATTTTTTAAGATGACAACGTGACAATTAAAATTTTTAATATTTTATTATTATTTTTAAAAGGATATATTTTATGATACGATACGATACATAATTTAATTACCATACGATGTCAACCAATTATTTAATAGTTGATAATGTAGACATAATTTATTTGTCCATAGATTATGCATGAATTAGACCCATCGTGCTGCATGAAGTGTGAACCAAAATTGATTTTTGTTTAAGAAAAGATACATATAATTAGTAGTTGGGAGTTGTAATATATTAAAAAATAAAATATGGAGAACCTAATAATACAACTATCCAAAAATACAACGTGAGTTATAGTTAGAGTACTATAGAAAATCTGTGTAATTTAAGAAAAAAAAAAACAATAAAATGATAAAAAAGTCAAATGCATAAATATTATTTGTTTTTTTTTTCTTTTATACAATGTGTTCACAAATAACAATTACGTATAAAAAGTGATTACAATAGATTATCAAGAGTTTTTTAAAAAGAATTTAGAGAATATTTTTCATCTTAATTTAAAAAAAAATGTTACGAGAATGAGATAGCAAGAGATCTTAAAATAAAAATCAGTAGATCAAAAGGATTTTTCATTCTATGACTTTTTTGTTTCATAGGAGGATGTTGTTATCACCTAAAGTATGTGATGCTTACAAGTTTCATTAAATTTATATGTTCCATTGATTAAGAAAACATATGTATCATTAAGATGGTTGCCGGTGGAAGAAAGTTCAGTGTAATAAGCCACTTTTCATTTAATTCAATGATGCTGTTTGATCAAATGAATCTTTACATTTTAATGTCCCCTCAAGGATACCTTTCTATTGGCTGCATTTTTGAAGAATCAATTAGAAATCAAGGAAATAATTAATGCTTGTGCTAGGTTTCAACTTTTTAAGTGAAGAGAAATTAATAGGGAAACCTACCTGGATGGATGCTTTTCTGGAGAGACATTGGCTTGCTTCCAGTCCACTCACATACCAAACTATCACAAACTGCTCTACTCGCTAAGGTTGAGCTAAAATAAATAGTATCACTAATAAAATAGATAAATGATCAGTAAAATAAATGATATCATTGGTTTGATAAATAGTATCATCAAAGAGAGATTCAAAACTGAATTTAAGTTGAATTATTGGGTTAAAACTTCAACTCAAATTCACCTGAAATCAAACTGACTCGATTCAAATCCTACCTTACTTCATACTTGAACAATTTTTCACTTGTCTTACTATCTAATAAGTATTAATTTTTGTATATACTAATAATGAGTATTAATTTTTGTTAAGTGATAATATGTCAAACTCGTATTTGTAGTTACAAACCCATATGAGCTCAAGCATAATATATCTTAAAGTTAAAATAATATCGTTTTATCTTAAGTTTATTAAGTTCAAGCTTGATTTGCATGGACTCAAGCTCCTATCTATAGTTACAAACCCATATGAGCTAAGCATAACCCGCTACACAGAGCTCGAGTTGAAGCTCATGCCCCTAAAGACTAGTTGATCTCAAACTCAGCTCCTTTATACTTTTTGGGCCAATTAACTTAAAACTCAAAACAAAAACAAAATATCAAGTTTTTTGTTTTTTGTAAGTAAAATTTATTAAAGAAAAAAATTATACAAAAGACATAATGCTTACTGTAAGATGACACAGTAGGTTAAGATTCTACAACAAAGAGACATAAAATGCCAAACTTTAGAACAATAAGATAAAAATGGACACCATAACATTGATCAATATTCTCTGGAATATTTATCAAAAACACAATCAACTATATAATTCAAGAGAAGAAATAACAAGGGAGATCCATGCCGTGAGCCAAGTCCTTGAGTTATGAACAACATACCAATACCAGAGAACAACAAAAACCCTAGCCTCTTGGCATTCTATTTAAAGCTAAGGCAAACCAAGCTAGAGATCAAGAGGGCGTAGACTGCCTTAGGAAATAAAAACCAATAAACCAAAATAAACACCAAACTATAACGCGAAAGTGTCAAACCTCAACCTGGCAAACTCAAGACTTTCATCACAATCACTCTTTAAAGATGCATCTAAGAGGGTTTTATTTTGTAGCGATTTCTTCATTATCCCTATTCTTATCCATTTTAGAAGAGGTAACATAGAATAAATAAAGGGAAAAAGGAAAATAAAAAGAATAAGGAAGATAGTAGAAAAATCTATATAAAATAACTTTTATACCCTTTCATTTAATGAAGTTCACAAAGGGAAGTAAATAACGGATAAAAAATTGGCTTTTTAAAATTTAAAGGTTGAGAATTCACCTTTCCAGCACACCTTGGGTAGGAAATAATCTTATGGGAAAATCAATTCTCACCCCTTGAATTACTTAACTATACTTTTAACTAAAGCTTAACTTGGTTACTAAAAAAGACCTTGATATAGTGCTAAAAAAATAAATGACCACATTACTCCTAACTTTTGAAAAATTATCATTGTCTCTTATTGTAGTCATCAATGATTTGTTCTACTTCAACATCTAAAATTACATCAAAAAAAGTATGATCTAATAGTCAAAATTAAATAAAAAAAATACAATTCTAATGTAATCAAACTTAGATAAGTGTAATGTTTTCATACTATATCGAATTTAATAGCACATTTTCAGACTCAATCTTATTGAAATTACACTAAAAAAGATGTAATTTTAGACGAATAACATATTTTTCAATATAATATAATGATATGTGATAATAATTTTTTCTCATTTTATTGAGTTGTTGGAAAGAGAAAAATATATTTATGTTCTCCTTCCCTTTTTTTTCAAACGAAATTACGTTAGGGATGGGTAATTCTAGTTTACGAATTTAGTGGTGGTAAGTTGTTATTTTTCTAAACTTGGAGTGGACCACTGTGATTTTCTCTTAAATACTTAGTCGATGATCCAAAATTCCGCCACGAAAATTGTTTGTCGTGGTTTCGTCCCAGACTGTGTGTTGGAGCATTTGGCTTCGGATTTCCATGTCTGAAGGGTTCACAACCGATGATCCGTCGTTGAGTGACGGATCAGACTCATCAAAGCCGTCCGTTATGCCCTCAAACATCCTACCGCTGTCCGCTTTTCTTGCCTTTTTTCTCGCCCACTTTCCCAAGCTCGTCACCACCTGGTATTAGTATATAGTATATATTTTGTTCTCTGCTCTCCCTTCATTACTCTTCCGTTTGGTTGCCGAGAAAGAGTAGGAAAAGAAAAGGAAAAGAAATGCCTTGCTATTGGTTATTTTGTTATTACTTAGGCAACGTATATTGTTAAAATGATACTGTATTGTGGACCGCTGAATATTCTCAAATATTAATATGACAAACTGTTCATGATGGGAATTTTTCTGGAAATAAACTTGAACTTTCCATGAACTATTAGTCTATTGCATAATGAACTGTAAACCAATGCACACTTTGGAATAAGTTCTATTTGTGTAAGGCAAATCTTAAACTTAAATTTATGACGTGTTGGCCTTCGCAATGTGCGGTTGGGTCTCTCCCATCACAAAAGCTAGCTCAAGAGGTGAGTTATTTGCTCACACTTATTTATCCATCAATTCCCAGCCTATAGGATTTTTAATAACCCATTGGCAATCGATCAAAGACCACTCTAAAGGAGTGAGACTTTACTTCACACTTAAATACCCATCCATCAATGTGGCATGGGTAAAACTAAGCCTCTGGGGATGGGTAAAACTAGAGAACTAGCTAGACCGGAAACCTTTTCTTAAAGGGATTGGCCTTTAAACCTTAGTCTTTGACGCCACTTGTTGGACCTCTCCGAAATATTATAGGGTCTTTTATACTCTAAAAGTTAGCTTAAGAGACAAGGTTTTCCTTCACATTTATACACTCACACTCAATTCAATTCTCAACTAATGTATTTTCAACCAATGTGGGATTTATATACATGATGTGAAGTATGTATATTTAGCATGAGCTTGGCTCTCTATTTTACTCATATTATAAGGTGTTGATTCCGAAGTCATGGGACATAGGCTACAAGGAATTGTCTTCCTTTTAAAAACAAAGGGAAAAGAGTCTCAAAATTTTGTCTGCTTAATGATTTTCTATATGAGGATATGCACATTAACATGTATGCTGTAGGGTTGTGCGAGTAGTTTTACTTTGGTATGCCTGCTAATTATTATGTCTGTGTTGCCTGGTAGATTTTAATGTTCTTTTGATTGATTTTGAACCTTATTCCATGTTGCAATTGTGATTTGAGTAGCACTAATACAAGAAAACTGTTTCAAAGTATAAAGTTCTCTGTTACAATTCAATGAGTTGATAGGGAGAGGAAGGTTTTTTGAATATGAAAGCTTCTACATTCTGGATTTGACATTGAAGCTGATGACTCCAATGTGAAGGATATTCATTTTGTTTTAGTCCTTTGTTTCTTTTCATAACAATGAAATATCTGTGATTAGTTCGTTAATGTACCCTGCTAGACAAGCAGGTACATGGAGAAAAGATTCGACCTGAGACAATTGGCTAGATCTGGTGGAATGCCAGCATCCCATTCAGCAACTGTGACTGCTCTTGCTGTTGCTATAGGTTTACAGGAAGGGACCGGGTGATCAGACTTTGCTGTTGCACTCATTTTGGCCTTTGTAGTACGTACTTGTAAACCAGGTCTTGTTCATTCTTTTGTGTTTGTGTGCGTATTTATATGATAATAACATTGGATAGCCCAAAGTTATACGAACATGCTAAAAACCCATACTGCTGTAGAATCGAAGTCTCATATCTTGCTCTTGAAGTTGTAACATACGATCATGTTTCATAGCTCTAGAACCCAAATGAATTAGTTGCATACTAGCTCCCTACTAGTCTCAAGCGAACATTGCAATACGGGCATTACCACTTGTGTGGTGTGATAACAACTAAGAAACATGATAATGTCCAAAAGATAACTGTCATGTAAACATTACATCAGAAGCCTATAGTTACCTATGATCCAAATATAATATCTTACATGAGATCGTAACAAAGTTCAAATAAATTTTCTTATTGAAGAGGTTAACCACAAAAAGGTCAGTGCTCTTAGTTTCCTATCATTTTCAAAGACTACTTATTTTGCTGCTTAAATTTAGGAACTGGATAATTATTTTGTCATTTCTAGTACCTCACTTCTCATATTAGTCTGTGTGCTTATTGGCATTGGAAAGTTATAGAGATTGATACTATTTCTAGGTCCCTTCTCTTCCCTTGTAGATAATGTATGATGCTTCTGGTGTAAGGCTTCAGGCTGGTTGTCAAGCTGAAGTAAGCTAATTGCTCTAATGTAATTTCATTTCTTGAATCATAAAAGAACATAAATGCCTGCCATGGCTTTTGTTACCTCTCAGGCTCTTTTCAATGATATGTTGTTAGTGTTGACGCCATTCATTGCAGTTACTGAATCAAATCGTATGCGAGTTGCCTCCTGAACACCCTGCCTCCAATGTTAGACCTCTACGTGATTCCATCGGCCACACTCCTGTTCAGGTCTGTAAAATTTTCTTATGGTAATTGAATTTGTGCTGTATTCACTTCTCATGCTGTTGATGGAGCTATTGCTTATACAATTTACATCTCATGCAAATTTTGATCACCAATACAGGGATTATAACACTTGGAAGTATCGAATTATAATTTTTTTTCTCATTAAAGGGACCGAGTTATCAAAATTTTTTATTGAAAATGCATAGTTTTCAAAATTTTCTATTAAAAGAATTAAACTGTCATATTTTTTTACAAAATAGATTAAACTTTCAATATTTTCTATTAAAAGTACTAAACAATTACAAATTAGCTTAATACTTGCAATTGTAAATAATAAAAGTTTAGCCACTTCAATAACAAAACCTAAGGTTTGATTTTTTTTTTTTAATAAAAAATATTGAAAGTTCAATCCTTTCAATTAAAAAAAATATGATAATTTGATATACTAGGGTGTTAAAGGTTGAAATAACATATGTTTTTAAAAATAGAATAACGAATTAATAACAAATGAGACAACTCTAAAATAATGTTTGTAATCAGTGAGAGAAGGAGCCCCTTTCGGGGGATGAACATTGAATTTCACCATTACTCTAGCTTTTAATCTTTTAACTTCTCTATCTTTCATTTTTTAACTTCTAAACAATCAGCTTAATTAAATTTCATTCAATTTTTTTCCAACATACATAACTGATTGTTTCATTGATGTTGCTGCAGCTTGCTGCTGGTGCTATTCTGGGATGTTTAGTAGCATACCTCCCGAGAGCTTCAAAGGGATGATGTAGAAAGGGTAGCCAGGAGCAATTCTTTGACAACTCTGATTAACATTTGATGTTGTTGCAATGCAAGCTTTCCTGCTTGTATAGTACAGCAAACTAAATCTAGAAAATCTGCATACCTTGATGCTGTTGCTAATATAATTGCTTGATCTTCAGCAGAAGTTAGGAATACTTCACTAAATGATGTGCATAACGATTGCTTGTCCTTGTATTCATTTCTTTTGTTTCTAAAATAATAATGCTTTGAAAGGTCTTTCCGGATTAATCATCATGGTATCATTAATCAATACCTAGTTTCTTTTATGTAATCCAAGCTTAAAAATATTTCAGAAAACTTCACTTTCTGAGTATTAAGTTGTAAAACCCACATCAGACGTGGGATTCAAGTCTTATATTATCACTCCTAAGTATACATCAATTTAAACCCTGAACAAAACAAAAAAAACAGTATCACCCCCAAATTGTTTTTCTATTCAACCAACAATTGACTAAGTCTGATAGTTTCACAGGATCTACCTCTAATCCAAACACAAAAACCATGATTGAGATCTTGATCATCTCAAAAACACTTGCACTGGACATGCTATTTGAGAATTGAGGCTTTGTCATATTGGTGGATATTATCATATGTTAACATTCTTTTATTCTATGTTTGCTATAAGAAGAATAGTATGATAACAGTGAAAAATCTGGCTAGAGAAAAAGGGTATCCATTTTCCTTATATCCATAAAGATTAAATAACTTGTCGAAATGGAAAAAGATTTGGTGGAGAAAGGTTAGATGAATCTTTTGGCTAATGCATCAAGTCAACTTCTTCTTCTTCTTCCTAGTCACTATATTTGACTCAAATTAAAGTGGGAGAGGTTGCTTTTTGGGACAGGGTGCATCAACTCAAGCATAAAATGGCCAAAAGGATTTTGGAAATATATGCACGTGGGAAATGGGTAAAGAAGATCATGCCTATCTCTTGATCCATTTTATATTTACTTATTTGGTGAGACATATAAAAAAACTCATTTTAATAAAGGGCATATTAAACAAGTAAGAGGGTATAGACTCAAAATTTAGTAATGAAATATCAAAATCAAACTCTTGATTTACCTGATAGTTATCGAGTCAATCATTGAATTTAAGATTCCATTTATTTGGTGCGATTGAATAATTTGTCTCAAGTAATGATTCTTTATTAACAAAAATTATAAATAAATAACTCAAGCAAACTCGGCTCATTGTTTGGCTTGAATAAGTCAAACTCGAACTAAGTCAATTTTAGGTAGTTGAGTTCAAGCTTAATTCGATATTAGCATTAGAGTACACCATGTAAGCGATTCTTTTTCATCTTCTCAATTTTTCTTTTTTTTTTCTTTTTCAAAGTTTTTCCTTTTATTTAATCTTATTGTACATCTTTTTAAACATTATTATGTAGCAGCTCAAACGATTCAAGTTTAAGCTTGAATTTATCATTTTGAATTTGAATTAAATTTAAATTGATCTTTATTTGAATTTAATTCAATTCAAATCTACTTCAAATAATCGGCATATTTAGGCTTTAGCATAAAATACCAAACAGTTAATCTTAGGCCCATTAAAACTCAAAAGGGGGCCAAATAATGAAATAATGAAGTAAGAGGAATTAGGGTTAAATTCAAACCAATATGTTAAACTGGAACACTAATTTTAAATTGACTCATTCAAACTAAGTTATGAGGTTAATCTGATTCAGTTTAGATCGAGAACACAACTTTATCTTAGATTTTATCCTATTCTTCTTTTGTTGACATAAAGTTGATACCCTTTTCCTCGCTTCTTTGCATGGTGGTGGTTGACTGCATACAAAGACCACGTCCTTCGAAGCTTGACAATTTTCATATTCTGGGTTGTGGCTTGTGGGGGTCCATGAGGCCCTGCAAGCTTGCATCGACTGAATACATAACAGATCCTTATCTTGCTTTTGTCATAATTGGCCCATCAATATTCTTGTGGCATTTTCATTCAGAGGCCATTGGTTCTTGGTTTGGTTTGAACATGTGATTATTTTTCTTTCTAAATTTTTTTTTTCATTTGGAAACCTTGTAATTAGAGTTGGATTCGATCAAAGCTAAGTTTGCACAAGACCTAACTTTCGATCTGAAAGAGACAGTATAAGGGGTCTCTTATAGTGGCTTTCAAGTCCTCTAGTCCTTTAGTGATGGGCTTCAAGTCTAGGCCCAATATTAGATCAACTAAAAAAAGACTTTTTTTTTTTTTTTGGGTTGAGAAAATATACCATCAATTATACTTTGGAATCTTAAAAAAAAAAAAAAAAAAAAAAGGGAGTAAACATGTTTATTTCAATTTATAATATATAATTGACTGGGTCCTCTAATTGCCAGCTGAGTCTTATTATGAATCATCCAAAAATCAACTACTGTTTGTAGAAATAGACATAAAAAATTGTGTTTTTGACTCCTCCACAACCAAGAATCTTAAAATAATATTTACTGATTTTCATCAACTTGGACAAAAGAAACCACAACACCCCCCACCCCCCCCAAAAAAAAAGGGGCAAAAGCAGCTTATAATTAAGAATGAATTCGAATTCAAAATGGCTTACATGATGAATAATGATAGTATGACAAATCAGTCGATAAAAAGAAAAAGATGAATTATTAGAAAAAAAAAATTGATGGAAAAGAGTAATTGACAAAAAATAAAAGTAATTAATAAAAAAAAGGTTTAATAAAGAATTATCATCGAGCTTTTAAAACTCAAATCAAATTAGAATTTTAATTTGTTTAAGTTAAATATAGCTTCGAGTCTAAACCGATTTTGTTTAAATCCATTTTTACAAGTTATAATAAGATCATTAGAAATAAAAATAATTAGTTCAAGTTCGAAGTTTAAGACAACTTGAAGAGTAAACTATAATGTCAAAGAAAATGATGAGCTGTCAAAAAAAAAATGACTAAATCAAAAAAATAATCCTTTGACAAAGAATTGCAAGCGAGCCCTTAAACTCAAACTAAATTATTGAAAACTTTACTTCAAGATTGATTCAGTCAAACTGAATATTTATTCAAGTCTGAAAAGGCTTGGCTCAATTACACCTACTTTTACAATGAGGCCACCGGAAGGCAGCAGAAGGCTGCTGTACAAGTTGAATTGACTTGTTAAAACAACTATGAATGAAATCTTAACAACCGAAGAGAAATCAAATAAAAAAAAAATCATATCAATAATTGTTCTCTTGCAAATTCACCAGAAAATGACTCAGAGTACAGCTGAGATGTCCATGTCAAAATCTTGAATAATGACAAGAACAAAATTTATGTTAATGTTTGCTTAATAAAGGCTAACAAAGTTGATTAATTTGGGTTGCTTTTACATTGATCAGTAATGGGTCAGGAGCAAAGTAGGATTCTGCTCTGCACAGGCACTTCAATGGCCTGCCTTGTTCTTCTTGCTTGGCTTTATGCCGAAGTTTTCTCTTCAAATGTCACACCATTTGAGTTCTGTAAGTGTTTCATCTTCACTGTTCAGCTTTCTGTTCATCAATTATTAGCTGACTTCAGAGCCATTTAATCGGTTTTTGAAGGGAAGCTGCACCAGCTAGCAGGCTTTGGAGGGAGTCCCAGCAGCAAAATGGCTGATAATGAAGCCATGTTAGCAAATTACTCCTTGGATTTTCCATTAAGAAGACTTGTTAGAGGTTCTTCTCTTCTGTTCTGTTATGTTCTTCATCTGACTGAAATTTTTACTAAATTTTGTTCTTGCTAAGTATTTAATTCTGCATACAGGCGATGATCGGATTCAGCTTGATACTTTAGGATTTGCCTGCCACTCTGACCTCTTCTGTGAATTATGCATTGCAAACAAAGAAGTTCGGATTGACAACAAAAACCTGACAGTTTACATTCCCTCTTCGCAACCTCAGGTCAGCCGGATGAATATCAAGCCGTATCCGACTCCAGCTCCATTGACGTATGTTACATCAGTGCAGATTGTTAATGGAGAATCCAATTCACCTGCTTGTGATTTCAAGCATAACGTTCCAGCTTTAGTTTTCTCCTCCGGAGGCTTTACAGGAAACTCATTTCATGAAATGAATGAGCTTATCATCCCTTTGTTCATCACCTCACGCCATTTCAGATCCTACCTGAAATTTGTCATCACTGATTATCAAGCGTGGTGGGTGAGCAAATACAGCAGGATTCTAAGGCGTCTATCTCGATATGAGGTCATAAATCCAGCAGTAAACGGCAGTGTTCATTGCTTTCCTGGAGCTGTAATAGGACTGAAATTCCATGGCCTTTTAGCCCTTAACAGAACTGACATTCCAGGAGGGTACTCAATGTTTGACTTCAAGCATTTTCTAGCAGAAACATATAATCTGAAACACAGAAATGTTTTTGAAATAAAGAGAGAAAAGCCCCTTCTGATTTTGATTTCCAGGGGAAAAACCAGAAGGTTAGTAAATGAAGATGAACTGGTGGTTATGATGGAGAAATTAGGATTTGAAGTTGTGATGACAAGGTCTAACAGGATGTCAAATTTGGACAAGTTGTCTGAGCTATTAAACTCTTGCAGTGTGCTGGTGGGAGTTCATGGTGCAGGCATGACAACTGAGGTGTTTTTGCCTGCCGGCGCCGTCGCTGTGCAGGTGGTGCCACTGGGGCTGAACTGGGCTGCAACTGCCTACTTTGGTGAGCCAGCAACAGAAATGGGTGTGAAATACTTGGAGTACAAGATTGAACCAGAAGAGAGCAGTCTTTTTCTGACTTATGGGAAAGACCATCCAGTTGTTTCTGATCCTCAGTCTATATTTGCCAAGGGCTACCTGGCTGCCAGGGCCGTGTATATTGATGAACAGAATTTGAAGATCAATGTGGAGAGGTTCAGAGAGACACTTGTTCAAGCCAAAGAACTTATTGAAGAGTGAACTGAAGACTGAGTTCTCTGAATCGAATGATTCCAAGTTTGGAGATTGAGATGATATTTTGTAATTTCATTTGTTAGAACAAGAAACTCTTGTACAGCAATTTGTTGGGTTGAATAAGGATACACTGTAAAAGATGGGATTATTTATGTATATGTGGCATTATTTTAGAAAAAAATAGTTTTTTTTTTTTTTTTCGAATGGTGTTATTTGAATTGAGTATAGACGAGTGTCTAATTTCATAAATGTGTTATTGGTAGTTAGGAGTGCTCTAACCACAAGGCATAATAATTATTAGAGGACAACATTATTATAAATATTTAGATTATTTTGTTCAAATTCGTCTGAAATTCTTTTGATAAATATAATGTATAATGAAATCAATGATTTTGAATCGATATTATTGTCATATATAAAATTGATATTCGAGATGACACCAACTAATTAAATTTTTATAAATTAAAAATAAAATAAATTTAATTCAAATTCTCTCTTGATAAGCAAAACACCGTTATAATTATGATTTTAATAGTGAGATTATATTTCATATTATTGAGTTTTTAAATTAATAAAAATTAATATTATCTAAATTAATAATTTTTAACTTAATTTTTATAATATTTAATATTTTTAATTAAGAATGTAACTTCAATATCGCCGTTAATTAACAGTAACGGCAAGTCTCCGTGACCTTAGAGCATCATCATTGTCTTTAGCTAATGGTAACGTCGATGTCGCCGTTAGTTAACGATATTGTCAACATGTGAATACTGTACCGTCATTAACGTTAACTTAGGGTGACGTCAATGTGCAATTAACTGACGGTGACGTCAATGTGACTATTGTCTAAGAATTTCCGTCATCGTCATCGTTATGTCACAGTTACGGTCAGGCAATCTTTTATCCTACACACTTTCTTTTTCTCCTTTCAGATCCAATATTAGGGTTTCTGATAGTTGGAAAATTCCATCATAAAAAAAAAAAAAAAGTCTTTCCGATTTTGAAGTTTTTGGAATCAAGCACGAGTTTTTTTAAGTATCGGTGTCGGTATCGGTATCGTGAGACAAAGCCCAACTAGCATCGTCGTTCTCAGCCAAGCGAAGCCGCTCCCATCCCAACTGTACGACTTTTGCAATTAACCATAAAAAGTCACCTCCCCACCCAAATTTTCAGTGTTTATATGCCAAAAAACCAAAATTCAACGCTTTTAATCTCCAAATTTTCTCAACACGGATGCGTGTAAGTACAGTGTAACTAATTTTGTCTAATTACAATCAAAATCGCAAACAAAACATAAAAATTCCTGAACAATGACCTTTATACCTAAAGAAGCTATTGAAGTCATTGCTCAGAGTATTGGAATTACCAATTTGTCTCCCGATGTTGCCAACGCGGTTGCTCCTGATGTTGAATATCGCATCCGCGAAATTATGCAGGTTAATATTTTTATTTTTTGGTGGTTATTGTTTATTTATGAGTTGCGGAGTTTGAAAATTTGTTAATTGTTAGTGAAGCTTGACGCTTTGAACTTGTAGGAGGCTGTTAAATGTATGCGGCACGCACGTAGAACAGTTTTGAGAGCTGCGGATGTTGATAGTGCACTTATGTTAAGAAATGTGGAGGTGAAATAAATATTTTTTAGCTTTCATTATTATTATTATTATTATTGGTTACTTCTTGTGAGTTTTGGAGTGTAGTTTCGGCACTAATGTGAAATTTTGATTTTTAGTTGTGGATTTGGTTGATGGAGTGGTTAAGTAATTTATTTTGTTCTTTTTTATTTGTAAGTGAGTTTGAAAGTTTAATTTTGAAACTCACGTGAAATCTTTAGTTTTGTTTATTGATTTGCTTGGTCAGTTTTGTTTCTAAATTCTTACCAGCCAATATATGGATTTGGTTCGAGTGATTCTTTGCGATTCAAAAGGGCAGAAGGGCTTAAGGATTTGTACTATATTGAAGACAAGGAGGTGGAATTTAAGGATGTAAGGAAATGAAAATGTGGTTTAAATTGTGTGATAGATGGATTTTTATTGTTTTCTGTACTCTTATTTTGCATGATGGAATGGATGCAGGTGCTGGCAGCACCTTTAGCAAAGGCACCTACTGAAACATCTGTTACTACTCACTGGTTAGCAATTGAAGGTGTTCAGCCTGCTATTCGAGAAAATGCTCCAGTCGAAGGTATTGTTTTGACCTTGGAATATTAATCAATACAATGGGAGACTGGTTCCTAGAAGTAGAAACTTTGGGTGGTCAAATTATTTCAGAGTAAAAATTATAGATGATATCATTTGGAGTGTATTTCAATGGTTAGAATTCTGAAGGTCATTGCTGCTGAGCCTTAGTATCTTTTTTATGGCCACATTAACTGCATTATGTTATGATCTAGTAATTTTTAGGTCTTTGGACCATTGCAATATCTGTTGTCTCTTGACTTTGTTATGATTTTGCTATCATCAATATTTTAGATTTTTATTTTACACTTTGTTTGCAGCCCCCGCAGCAGTCTCTGATGGCAAAAGATCTGAGTACAGGGAAGATGGGCTTTCTGCTGACATTAAACTACCTATTAAGCATGTACTTTCTAGGGAGCTTCAGGTACATAGTATATCCTGTGCAATTTTTTTTTTTAACAGAAAGTAAAACATGAGAAAGAAAACTATTTTATGACAGAAGCTATCTATAATCTCCTTTGCAGATTTACTTTGACAAAATAAAACAGGTTACAGTGAATAGATCTAACTCTATCCTCTTCAGACAATCATTAACAAGCCTGGCAACAAGCGCAGGAATACAGCCATTGGTTCCTTTTTTTACATGCTTCATTGCCGATGAGGTAGTCTCAAGGACCATCAGCTTTGTCTTTTCAGAATATATGTAGGAGAATTGAAGCTTTTCTGTCAGAGAATTCAATTTTGCTTTTCAGAAGTTATGATCTGATGTGTTTTCCTCAGGTGACACGAAGTTTGGCTAATTTTCCTCTCTTGTTTGCTTTGATGCGTGTTGCTCGAAGCCTTCTCCAAAATCCACACTTGCATATAGAACTTTATGTAAGTGCAGTGTCACTCTATTAGTAAATGTTGGCCTTTTTTCGAAATGTAATCCAACTACAGTTACTTTTTCTTAATCTATTTCTGGGATTTCCTGTAATTTTGAACAAATGACAAGTAAAAGAGAGAGGATGATGAGAAACATCTGCAACATAAATTTGTAAACTATTTTTGTACTGCTGGGATCTGTCATGTCCTTTTTGGGCTTGGTACTGTAAGCACTAATCAACACTGTTGGTGTTAATTTTCTGCAGCTACACCAAATGATTCCCTCTGTAATGACCTGCCTTGTTTCAAAAAGAATGGGTAATAGATTTTCCGACAATCACTGGGATCTTAGAAACTTTGCGGCAAACCTGATTGCTTTGATATGTAAAAGGTGATGGTTCTGTATCTTCTGATTTTTAATAAGCTGAACAGCATCAGAATTTCTGTCCAATAAAGTTTTTTACTTAAAAACTATAGTTTGCTAACCCTATTTAGCAACTACAATTTTCATGAATAGAAATTGAAGTTTAATTTATAAAAATCAAACTTCAAAATGTTTTACTGTTTATGCAAACATAAGATGGAAATGCTTAGAGTTGCACAAATACTGTTATGTGAGCATTCTTCCTTTTAGTCTACAAGCAAGGGATAAAATTTGTGTTTGAGACAATGACACTCTTGAATATGTCTTTGAATATAAATATTACCATTTATATGTCTCATCACTTCTTAACTATTTTTGCAGATTTGGACATGCTTATCACAACCTCCAGCCACGGGTGACAAGGACTCTGCTGCATGCTTTCTTGGACCCAACAAAATCATTGACTCAACATTATGGTGCAATCCAAGGGCTAGCTGCCCTTGGAACCAGTGTGGTATTCTAAATTCTCTTATTATTTTACTTTTAAGGGTATGTGATAAGAATCTTATATTTTCTTTACATGCTAAAAAATGTAACCAGACTGGTACAAGGGTGGCTACATTTTTTCTGCATGCTCTTATTTAGGAATCCACTTTTGTTTGGAGCTTGCTCATCTTTATGATCTTAGAATAACCAGACTGGTACAAGGGTGGCTACATTTTTTCTGCATGCTCTTATTTAGGAATCCACTTTTGTTTGGAACTTGCTCATCTTTATGATCTTAGAATATTTTGGTCCAGTTCTGCATCTAAACATCTAAATTTGTATCTTGTTTTTTTAGAATATTATATGCTTGTCTGAGCATTTTGCTTTTTGTTTCTATTTTGGATAGGTTCGACTTCTTATCCTACCAAATCTTGAGCCATACTTGCAGCTGCTTGAACAAGAAATGCATTTTGAGGAACAAAAGAACGAGATGAAGAGTACTGAAGCTTGGCGTGTCTATGGGGCCTTGCAGGTCAGTTTGTCTTTCAACATTTCTCTTCAGATAATTCTGTGTATTGGATTAATATTGACATGATATGCAACTTTCCAGCGTGCAGTTGGTCTATGTGTGTATGATCGGCTAAAAAAATTCCCTCGTTTGTTGACTCTTCCAACTCGTTCCAGCTTGAAGAGGAGAGGAAGAGTCAGAACAATTTCAGCAAGTATGATTTCTTTAAGCTTGTTGATTTGGGATAGTAGCATCCATTTGCATGCAGTATGCATCTGCCATGGTTTGTCAATAACAGGATAACTGAAACACAAAAGCAGATTTTATTGGCAACTGGAAACATTCATCACTAGAATTATTCAAGAATATATAAGAAGCATTCATCACTAATAGCACTACTTCAAAAATAATCTGCAATAGTTGATTCCCTAATTCTCCTTTTCTCTATTTTTGATCCTCTTGCTCTACAATTGCTTTCAAAAGATAAACGCAAAGGGAGCATGGACAACTTGATGCACCAACCACCACTCAAGAGAATGGCAACAGGTGGCGCAATGGGTTTGATGCCAGTGAATTCCATGTCCGTTGACATGCCTGGACCAGCAGGTGGATTTTCCAACATTGTGGGAAGTTCAATGTTTGGAAGTTCGACTGTTGGTATATCAACAATGCCGCGGCAGTTACCAAAGGAAAACACATTAGGAAGAGAGATGGATAGCCGAGCATCTAAGACTTCAACTGTTCTAGCTCAGGCCTGGAGGGAGGACATGGATGGCGGTCAATTACTGGCGTCACTATTCGAACTTTTTGGTGAAAGCATGTTCAGATATACTCCCAAATCTGAGTTGCTGTTATTTTTGTGATTTCTAAACCATGAAAATTTGGTTTATAAAACTGTAATTTTGTAAATCATCTGTTAGATTATTATAACTGTAGCAAATAGATTATAGATTCTTGTAAGCTATTCGACTAGAGTATGATTTATTAACTCAAGGATAAGCTGTCTTTTGCAGTTTTTCTTGGTATTTGACTGAAATGATGTACATTTCAACTTTGAATCATGGTTTCATATTTCTGAAAAAATGCTTCCGACCTTAAACTTTTCCAAGAAGCTACTATTTCCAAACTCAGATTACAGGTAGATGCAATCCGAGTCAGCTTGGATTCAGGATTGTTGTTCAGCTAGGGGTTGAAGCTTGTTGCACCAGAGCTCATCTCGTTAATGATTTTTCTTCTCTAACAATTCGTTAACTTCTAATCTGGTATTACTGTTTACCAAGCATGCGAAGCTAAGCTTTGATCTTGAGCTTATCATTTTGGCTTTATCATCGAAGTTATTAATCCAAATCAATTGAATCATCATATTACAAATAGACAAATGGCTACATAAATGGTACCAGATACACTTGAGCTTCAAGGTCATTATAGAGCTTTGGCCTAAAAAATAGGAAAGCTAGAAAGAATTAAAAGAAGAGCTTTCTTGATGGTCTGGAGTTAACAGGTGAAGGTGCGGTTGGAGACTTGGGGAGGGGGGATATTCCCTTGCTCTCTTGGGCTCCTGCCATTCTGTCAACCAGCTTTGTTGCCCTAGGGTCTGTAAGAAGCGTCTTCTGAAATGATTGTGAGAAGCCGGTTGCAATAATAGTTACATGTATCTCCCCATTGTATCGATCATCGACAACAGCTCCAAATATTATATTGGCAGAAGGGTCTGCCAAACTAGTTACAACCTGTAAGTTCACAAGAATACAGAACTGCTTAATATGGCAGGTAACATTGAATTATTTCAAAGGGTATATTTTATGAAGCCAGTTATACTCATTTAATTCAATTACACGAATTGGATACTGCAAAGCTAAAAAAAATGGGTACCTGGGATACTCGATTAACCTCCTGCAAGGTTATGTCTTTTCCCCCCGTAATATTATATACCACACCAGTCGCCGACTGGATTGATGATCCAATCAAAGGAGCTAATGTTGCTTGTTCAGCAGCTTCTTCCGCTCGGTTTTTGCTGGAGGAAACACCTACACCAAGCATTGCAGTACCAGAATCTTTCATGACTGCCTTTACATCTGCAAAATCCACATTCACCAGCCCAGGTATCTGCAAAAGAAGAAAATAATATGAGCTAACATTAAATATACAAATCATTTTTAAGAAAACCTTTGAAAGACAAGCACACTTAAGCAATTTCTTTTTCAACCGTGGCAGAAAAGTTGCCTCTAGGTTGAACATGAAAGCATCAGGTAGATGACAAATAATCAAAACATGCTTTACCCGATTAACAAAACCTGAATGCCCAGTGGCCAAAATGTGAGAAGATACAGTTGAGCAATCCATAAAACAACTCACTGTTATTATGTCAGATATTCCTTGCACCCCTTGACGTAGAACATCATCAGCAAGGAGGAAAGCATCCTGAAGGGGTGTCTGCTCGTCCACAATATCAAGCAGACGATCATTGGGAATCACAATAAGACTATCAACATTCTTTTGCAACTTTTCAATGGCTTCCAATGCCTGCAATGATACAAGCATGAAGAATTTGTTTGAAAGAACTTTGGACAATAGAAGTTTTTGTATACACTAAATACTGCAAAAAAATGTAACCAGTAAAGCTTAATCTACTATGTCTACTATCTTCAACCTGGTATACAAACGGCAAGGAAAGCAACTGATTTCCACAAAGATATCACTGCATTGAAGAGTGATTCAAATAAAAGAGATATATGAAGCATCAAAACACACCCATGAAACCCACAATCTCAAGACTGGCCCAAGTGGAAGAAAGAAGCATGTCATTTGAAAAATAAGAAATAGCAGTTACACAATTTAGGCAAAAAGGGAATTTATTTCTCTAAGCATTCTATCAACTCCACTCACTTTCTCCCCAGTATTCAAATATTTGTTGGATGAGAAAATATATATTTTTTCAAGACAGTAACTTGTATATCTGGCTGTTTATGTATAACATATCAAAAACACAATCAAGCTATTTTCTTGGTTTCATTCAAAAACCAAAACAACACCCGCCTGGACTAATCTTTTACAGATATGTTTTTTCAAGACAGTAACTTGTATATCTGGCTGTTTATGTATAACATATCAAAAACAAAATCAAGCTATTTTCTTGGTTTCATACAAAAACCAAAACAACACCTGCCTGCACTGATCTTTTACAGATGTTTTTTCAAGACAGTAATTTGCATATCTGGCTGTTTATATACAGCATATCATAGACACAATCAAGATATTTTCTTGGTCTCATACAAAAACCAAAATGACACCTGCCTGCACTGATCTTTTACGTCCTTCAAAGCTGAAAGGATAAGTAATCACACCAACAGTCAAATAACCAGCCTCTTTTGCTATCTGTGCAACAACCGGTGCAGCACCTGAACCTGTGCCTCCACCCATACCGGCTGTAATAAACACAAGATCTGAGCCCTGAAGAGCATTTGCAATGGCTTCTTTTGACTCCTCAGCAGCCTGCTCCCCCAAAAGCGGATTTCCACCCGTGCCTGCATTTGAAGCAAATAATCAGAATCCAAGGATACACATATTACACATCTCACGCAACACAAAACCGTCCAAAGAAACCATTAACATTCCATTACAAGCAATCAAATAACTTAATACACAATTGATATGCATTCTATTAGAAGAAGAGTAGCAAACCTAGCCCACGGGTCAAAAGTTCTCCAATTTTAAGTGGATTCTGAGCAGCAGACTGTAAAAGGGCTTGAGAATCCGTGTTTATGGCATAAAAATCAACTCCCTGTTAAAGCAAAATTAAGCCCCGTTAGCAACAACTCACATAATTCTCAAGCTACCCCTCATTTATAATTTAAACCGTCATTATAATTCAAATTGCTATGAATAAAATAGGTTTCAAATAAGAAATCCAGACTGCATAAACCATAAAAAAATTTAATAATAAAGTTTCAATCCTTACCAAGCGTAGAGCCAAACCCCAGAAATTAAACTGAAAATTCAACATCAAGAAAATTAAAAAAAAAAAAAAATAGAACTTCGCGATAAACCCACCCGTAGACCACTGCCTATCATGCGATTAACAGCATTGTTGCCACCTCCACCGACACCCACGACCTTTATTTTTGCAGTCTCAATTGGGGCAAATGAACATCTCACACTCCCTTTATGGGGCCGTTTCCAGAAGCCTCTACGCACAGTTTTGTGATAATGAGAGAGTGTCTTCTTTAGGTGAAATGAAGAGGCAAATGAAGCCGATGATGAAATTAACTCACTCGGGTTTGTCACTTGAAGTGTTGCCATTGTTCTGGCAGAAGTGTTTCTGAAATGAAAACGAATTTAAGATAAAATAGAAGGCTTTAGGGTTTTAGAAGAAGTAACAAGTTTCAGCTTCGCATCACCTGGGCTGAGAGTGAGCTCAGTTCTTGGAGACAGTCGACAAAGATCGTGTGGACCGTTGCTTTACATTTCTTTTTCATTGATTTCAACGGTGCCGTTAGATAACACTATTCGCCATTTCAGTTGAATTCGAGGACATCGGACGACCATATTTGATCGGATAATAATAATATCAACTCCATCAACTTTATGTTTTTATATTACGAATAATCATCTATTACACTTGAAACAGGCATGGATTTATTCTTATCTTAAATTTGAAATAATTAATTTAACAAAATATAAAAAATTGTGAAAGAAAATAAATTTACTGACTATTTTTAGATGATTCGATTGTTTCAAACTAGTTCAATTCAATCTTAAGTTAAAATCATTCTTATTCAAACCCAAATAATTCAATCCAAATCATAATCTAAACTTAAACCTGTTTAGATCACTTGTGACAACTTGACCCCCAAAATAGAACCTTGTCTTACCCTATATAGGAGGAAGATTTTTCGACATAAACAAAGATAGAGCAAAAACAATCCTAAAACAAAACACAAAGACAAGGAAGAGGATAAATATATCCGTCCCTTCCACTTTAATGGAAGAGACACAGAAGATGAGAAAGAATTGGGGATACAAAACATAAATTCTTAGTAATCCCCATAGAGAGGATGGGATGTATCCCACCTTGTGGTGACGAGGATAGCCAAATATAAACAATTCCAAATGCTTCCCTGTCATGTAATACCTGCTATATAAGAAGAGTTTTCAAAGAATCAGAAGCTATAGTCTGCCATGTAAGAGTTCTCGAAGACAATGGATTGAGCCAACCAGATGACATGAAACTATAACCAGCACTCAACATTCAGTCAAGCAGCCAAGGTCTCAAGCTTAAAAATGATAAATAGCCTTTTAAAAGATCTATGGTGTGAATGACATACCAAGTGAAATTTGCAGCAAGCGTTTCACTACTCAAAACTTTGATGAGATTTTATTTCACTATGCTCAAGAAAAATAAAAGAGAAACAGAAACTGTTTCTAAACCATTATTTCATTCAACTTACAAGTTGATCCCATCGCCTGCTAACAGTTCCGGCAATGGAAGTGAAAAATAAATGTAACAATTCAACTCCAACTGAAAGTTCATGCACTCCAACATGAGTTACAAAGATCTAACATGAACTAAAAAATGATCCAAACAGATTTTTTCGTGGGGCCTCCACAACAGATACCACTGGATTGCCAACAACATACCATGCTTCTTTATAAAGAATTTTAATTATACACGTCCCCACAAAGGCAAATTTCATTCGCCTTCACTCAGAATAGGGACTATGAGTGGTTTCATCTGGGCGAGGTACACAATTGCCCACCTAAAGAAATTGAAAGAACAAAGTAATTTCAATAATGAGAAAAATATACAAAAAACCAGATGAAGACAATCACATGTTAGTTTCTTATATACAGCATTGAGTTAAGAGACCCTTCCAAAACTAATTTTCATCTGAGATAGAACAAATACAACCTAAAACATAAACTTACATCATCCAACAACATATTGTTGCTGTAATAACCAATGTTAAGTGTAACCTGCATTGAAAAAAATAAATTAGCAATTTTGCATAAAAAATATATATTGCACCAAGTGATTAAGATGACAACAGATGACCAAAAGTCATCTATACTTGGCAATTCTAAACCAGATATTGAAAAATAGTCACTGATGATAACACTTTTCATGCATTACTATACATTGTATGCTGATATTATGTGATACACATATATCAATAGGAGCATGACATGCACATTTTTGTATATAAAATTATAGATGATATCTATGAGAACGATCTTCTCAACAAAATTAAAAATTATGTATACATAACTCTGAAATATGAGAATGAATACATAAACATGCACATCTATAAGCCACTTTTCAACACTAATTCCAACAACATACGGCCACTTTCCAACACAAATTCTAACAAACCCTTTGCTTTTATAAACAAGAAGTCACCACTCTGAAGAATAGAATCATTGCTTTGCACTTATCAGCAGAAGGCTAATACCATACCATAACATACAAGGGTTTGTATCCAGGGTTATAGCTTCAACAAAAGATAATTTTCATGTTATATAAAAGTGAAAAGCAGGACTTCCTAAACAAAAGATATACCACTGAAGCAAAGAGAAATACAATAACAGTAGAAATTGCTCCATGGAGTAAAATTCACAATTAAATTGTCCCCTCGCATTAAGATATAAGATATTTGGACAATATTGAAAAAGTGAATTCCACCACATCGCCCCATAAAGTTATGAGATATTTCTCCATTCTAGTATATCCATAGCAACAATGACTGAAACAAACGACAAAAGAAAATTGAGTTTATAACATTTCAAAAAATCACTAATCTGATCATTATTTTCTCTAAAATGAAAATCCCATTAACGTGCTTAGCAAACTCAAATCCATAACTGGCGTCAATGCGAAGATCCAAAATCTGTTAAATCTCAAAAGATAGATTCCACAATGAACCAAACTCCAAACCTTGTCGGAGCAAACCACAGACTAATCCATCAATGTAAATGACTGATATGATCCTAATCTTTTAATTAGATTCTCAATCAAGTTTTCTAATTTTCTTCAATAGGAAGATTTACAATCATCATCAACATATTATTGCATTACTAAAAGAAACTTTTAACTGCTCATCCATAATAAACATACATATACACCAAATACATATACAAAGAAACATATGTTTAACTCAAAAATTAATAATTAAAAGAAAACACATACAAATTGGCAGAGGGTCCTTTGTTGCAGCAAATTCTGGTACAAAAGGACACAATGACTCCAACCACCACAAAGATAAGCGTTGTCACCATAAAACCCATCTCGAGATTTCAACGTAAATTAGGTTCGATCACCTATAAATTCAAACCTTATTGGAGAAAATAATTAAAAAGAGACACCAGAAAAGAAAAAACTGCAAAAATTAAAAACAATGCGTAAATAAGCAAAAACATAACCGTTTTTAACAGGGGAAAATTAGAAAAGTTGGTACTTGTAAAACCAAAAATAAAAAATTGTACCTTTGAAGCAATAGATCGAACTGGTTATGGAGTAGATCAAATCGCCCCTTCAATCTCTCTGTAACTTTCTCTCTTTCGTTCGTTTTTGCATTGGTTCTCTGTTCCTTGCCAGATGATGAAACCAAGAGATTGATTTGGGCTTGGGGGCAAAACTATGGGCCTTGTGGGGGACCATGGCCTGATTTCTTCCAACATTTTCAACCCAAGCTTAATTGGAATGTTCAATAAGTTTGTACTCAAATACGAGCTGTTTCAGTTTAATTCAAACAAATCAAATATAAATTAAAGATTAAACTTTTTTAACAAAATGATTTGAGTTAGAGCCAATTGAAAGGATCGAGTTTAGTGATAGACTAAACCATTATAAAAGCATTTTAATGAAATAATTAATTTATAAATTAAAAATGAAAAAGTGCAACTATTATTTATTAATAAAATAAATATTTTTTTAAAGGAAAACCAAAAAGTAAATTTCTTGGCGTCGCCCGGACTCGAACCGGAGACCTTCAGTGTGTTAGACTGACGTGATAACCAACTACACCACGACACCGTTTTGTTCATGTTCTACACGTCTTTATTATAGACATATTCCTCGTTAAAGGACAGCCACAACGAGAGGCGGACTTGATAAAAACTACTCGATTTTAAATTGCTATTCAGTTAGGTAGTTGACTAGCACCGAAGCTTATCATATCAATGGTTTTTTAATTGTTACTTGATTATTATTTTTTTCTAATAATAATTTAAATATATTGAACTCGATTTTAAACTGGTTATTTTAAATTCAAATTGATCTTCATTAAGGATGATTGTCCCCTCACCTGGTTTCCTAAGAGACATGTACAAGTAAAATTTCATCAAAATCCATAAAAAATGGTCCCTTCTTTCCCATCTTTCTCTTATCATTAATGTAATTGATTGAAATTTAAGAGGTTCAAGTGAAATTTTTTGGATGAGCCAACCATTTCTGTTTTGAGCTCGAACTTTTCCAGCTCATTCAACTATACCTTCAAATAATCAAATACTACTCAACTTTGCTCAATTGCACCCTTACAAACCTCACTCCGGAACAATGGGAACAACAAAAATAACCACAACAACTCCGGCTGTGGTTGTGACCATGACCATAATATAGATGATCACAATCACGACCTCGATGATGACAATGATCAAAACCCTAATATCCACTATGTTGGGTTCTTTATAATATGGTGAATGGTGTGCACAACAAAGGTTATTGCAAGCCAAATTTAGGCTGCTTGTGCCCATGCTTAGAAGTAGAGGCAGCAATAAGCAACAGGTAGCAATGCCTTATAAAGAAAGTTGAAAATTCTCTGATATTGAAGAAAACACAGAAGATTTTGTTTTAAGCACTTTAAAATGTACTTTTCACATTTACTGTTAGTAGGTGTTAGAAAGTTTATAACAGTTCCAGTAAATAGTCTATAAAGGAAGAAAACTATGGAGGAATAACTCATAATTAGATTAGATGAACATACAACATGAATTTTCTGGGAAACGAAAAAAAATTGAATTACTGTAATGGGAAAGTTGAGAAGGAGAGAAGCTGACTTTTTTTCTTTTTTTTTTTCTGTTTTGACTCTTTGGATGGGTCAGAAGATGGTGAAGAGGCAAGCGTTGCTTTGAAATTTCAGAATCTGAAATTGGGGTCGACGTCCATTGCCCAAGCAAACTTTGCGAGAAGTGACTTGTTGAACATCTGCAGAAGAGTTACAGATACATCACTATGGTTAAAATCAGATGCAGTTTCAGAATTGTGTCCAGCCAGAAGAATGGTGATTGTGTTGGCAAAATCTTTATCCTGAATTCATGGGGAGTTAAATTTACCTTCTCAATAGGAACTTCATGTCGCTTGCACCATGCGACTGTTATCCTAGGGTCAAGGTAATTGATCTTGGACGTGCCCAATGCCACAGTTTTTAAATCCTCTTTGGTCTTCATATCTCGTTCCATTTTTTCAATCTTCACATTGGTTTGAGCTATCTTCCTCTCTATTCTGTATATCATAAACAATAATTTAGTGTCCTAGAAAATGCATTACAAGTCCAGAAATATGGTTGCAAGTTATATTACGCTTCAGGGGTCAGGTTCCTCTTTCGCTTTCCATCGGCATCCTTCAATGGGGGCTTCCCTTTTCTAGCCCTTTCCAAATCGATTTTCAGGTCCTTCAGAGCAGCCTACAAGCAGAATTACAGTGTCCATTACAGCATTGCAAGTTCTAAGAGGAACCAATAAAGTTTCGAAAAGCATGCTAGGAAGGGGCTTGACTTGACAGCATCAAGCACCAACCCAACACCTAGAATACACCAGACATCCCTATTTTCCACCGCTTAAATAAATGTTTTCCACCAAGGTAAATAAGATATCTCAACCGTGACATAGCTAAAATTTCCCACTGATCCAGGAGTAGTCATTACCTTGAGCTCTTCTATTTTCTCGGTCAACCTTGTCATCTGCGCACCATGTGATTTTGAAACAGACCGCTGATGATTACAAATAATTGCAACCTACACAGCAAGGGAAACCATATTTATCAAGTTACTGAAGATAGGTATCATCATTTGCCAAGCAATCAATTCTTAGTATCCATCTTTACCTCTTTGTTTGCAGTGTTATAAACAACAATCTTTTCCGCAACATCACCTTCTTTAGTTCCCTTACTCAACTGTAAAAGGCAAAACAATAATCAGTGGAGAATTAAATCATACGAGGAAATCCTGCAAAGACCAACCTGGATAGACAAAACTAAATCAACCAAGTCACAAAGGTGATTCCAGTCTCCAGCTGACAACTTACCATCTCATCCAATGTGATCGAGGCATTATAAGTACGGAAAACTTTTGCTGTCAGGCCAGGCATGAGTTCCTTCAGATGAGCATTCAGTTTAGCTGTATCCAGCTTGTCAAAAAGATCATCACTTTGCTTCTTTCCTGGAAGACGGAAAACACACACATAAGCCCCAATCATAAAATAAAAACATGTGTAACGCTATAATTGGCCAAATTCTCACCAGTTTGAAACTGCCCAATTGCCTTGTACACAGGAAGCTCCACTTCAACTGTGTTCACATATTGAATTGAATCTTTACCCAGGAAGTCAAACTGAATGATCAAACAGGAACAGACATATTAACAGTTTTAAGATAGAAGCCCAGAACAAAGGAGTGTGGAAAACTTTTAGCTAGGAAATGAAAAATTAAATTCCACAAACTTCATTAAGTTTCCCTGCACAGGCAATAATTTCTCTCAAACATTCTGCTCTTAACTTTCCCAATTTTGTACTTATAACTAAAATGCAGTAATGTTTAAATCTTGTGAGACAAACAACCATACCTTTAACTGATTTGGTGGGATACACTCTACATTACCCACTTTCAATGTACAGCAACCAACAGTATCAGCTTCATCATCATCCTGCAGAAATCAACCAAAAAACAATGGAAACGTCGATTCTCATTAACAATGTAAAGGAGAAAGATGTCTGTTTGACAACTATCAGAATTTCAGCAACCTAAAAAGCAGAATAGAAATGCAAACACCACATATAGAATGGTGGCACATGTTCCAAGAACTCATGGACAAAGAAATGCCAGCCAAAAACTGACAAGCACAATGTTTCTAATGCTTCAGAAAGTAAAAGATAGACATTTGCTCCCAAAGCAACAATGAGAAAAAAATTGAATATAAATCAATGAAATCCAGAAGCATAGAAAGAAAATAAGGTTAGAATAGTTCAACTTTTATAGTGTTGAAACAGAACCCAGTATATTAATAGAACCCCATTTGGGAAAGCTGTCTACAATGTGGGAAAAAGCACAAAAGGAAAAATTCAAGTTCTGATTGACACTCAATATGAAACTTCAAGCTGCTCATAACAACTTTACACCCAGGAATAGAACCACACCTCTACACCACACAAATCAATCTAATAGAAGAGCTACCATACTCATAAACCATCAACAGAAACATACAGATGATACACATAATAGAATACCTTCTCATTACCCGCCCTAAGAGCTAGTTTATCAATAAGATAGGTTGCGACTGCTATCTGCCTCCTTGCACTATCTTTGCTAGTAAAATCCTTGGTGTATGATGCTCTAATGCTCTCTATGTAGTCCTGCACTTAAGCATATAGTTAGCTATTGAAAACTGGAAACATATTAAAAAAAGAATTGCACTGAGAAACAATTTGTTTATCCAAAAACAGCAGAAAGAGAGCCAAATTATCAGAAGCATGCACTTGGGAACCTTCAGCTTTCTTGCTTTCTCATATTTCTCTTTGTCACTTTGCCCCTTCAAGGAACTGCTAGCAGCCAGGAACACGTACTTGAATTCCCTAGGATTAATTGGATCATTCCAGAAAGCTAACCATGTGACAGTGTTATCATGCTTTACTTCCTTCCAGCTGCCAAGGTAAAAATAGCTCAGGAGTTACAAAAGCCTAAAGAATAAGAGTTCCCAATCCTCCTAAATACATAAAACACCTCTCCCTTCCCAAAAAATAAAAATAAAAAAAAATGGAAAATGAACCTTTCACCAGGAATAGGACATTCGGGAATTGGGACATCCTCCCCAATGTTTATGGTAATGTCACTTGGACGGATGCGTTTTTTCAGCTTCCCCATCTATTAAGAACAAAAACCAACCAAAGAAACAAAATCAACTTTCTTCGGAAGAAGTAACTAGCGCAAATCCAAACACTATCAATGATATCAAAAGATGCCAGCAGAACCTTTGGATGCTCTCCCCTGCCTCGAAACAGCCCAGGGGGTTCAACTCTGAAATTCCCAACCTGAGATTGAAAATTATCAATCAGCAACCATACTTTAGAAATAACAAAAAATTAATTATTCGAACATTTCTTCATGCACATCAGGCAACAACGCATACATCAACTAACTATTACCTGTGGAAAGTAGCAGTCAAACATATAGGGCAAGAACACTAGACCATAAAGTGTTGAGCATGAACACATACATATAAGTAATGTCATAAAGATATGTATATATGTTTTCGTTTCAAGAAAAGAGGTTTGAGATTGAAAAAATTTAGGAGCGAAGAACAAATGAAAGCGGAAAATGACAAAAAGCTTATCAATTACGTTATTCACTATTCATATACATGAAATTGATTCATTAAAATAGAAGGGAAGATGAGATAAACTATAAGATACAGATTTAAAGTGACAGCTAAAAAGATCATATAGACCAGAGATGATAGCTAAAGAACCCTTTAATCTCAACCCTCAGAGAAATTATATTCAAGAGGTATAATTAAAAAAAAGACAGCATTAAAACACAGGATGCCTCCTTAAAAGAAAGGCATCATAAAAAACAAACAATTAATGTTAAAGACAAAGACTGCACCGTGTGGTAGCCAAGGCAAACTAGCATCACCTGTTAGCCAGAAGATAATTTTGCCTAATGGCTTCAGTCTACCTTAAGCAAAAAAAAAATCGATCAAACATGGAACAATTTCTGAAGGATGTATCCTGAATCGGAGTCATCATTTACTACTACTTGGGTAAGTCAATTACACAAACTAAGGGTGAAAACAGCTAAAACAACAAAGCATCCATGGATAAATCGAATCTAAAGACAGCAACTGAAATTCAGATATAAAGAAGAATATAGTAAGGTAAAAGGCAACCTTCTCTTTAACACCATCAACTACAGCCCACATATACTTCTCCTCTTGTTTCAATTTCTCTTCTCTCATGGCCTTCTTCTCCTACAAGAACAGAAAATTTTGCATTATTACCAAACAGAGATTATCTAAGTATTGTCTGGATTAATAAGATTAAAGTACAAATCTTGGTTTCAATACAGAAATACTAATGGCATTCATTATGTGAAAACTAAAATGCAACTGAAACTTAAACATTTGTGATTAAAATTGCATTTCAAAACAGGTATATCAACCAAAGAACAGGAATTGGATTCCATTGAAGTAAGGGACAACACAGATGTTTTTCAGTGATTAAAAGCAGGTAACCAAGAAATAAGAAATAGAAGCTACATTCGTGGTGCCTTTTTTTTTTTTTTTTGGAGGGGTGAAGGGAGGGGGGGAGAGAGGGGAATAGGAAACTCAAGGACGAGTATCACTGTTAAAAAAAAACTTAGATAGTATATTACTTATCCACTGCTATATGAAAAAAAAGCCATCTAAAAAGGATCAAAAGCTTAGATAAACAATTTTGTGAATCCTTATTTAAAGCAATAAATTCTTTTTATTAAGATTAATGTACAGCACCAACTGTTTTGTGGTCTTTAAGAGCTTAGTAAAACACAATGATGAACCAGTAAACAACTATTAACTCCATTGTCAATGCTTGATTTAAGACAGAAGGTATAATTTCCTCATGAACCAGTAAACAACTATTAACTCCTCAACTTGCAATAAAGAAAAAAAAGGCGAAAATGTTCTACTAAATGAAAATAGACAGCTGTGTTGGTGGGTCAAGGTCATAGGTAAGTGCCTTGTGAATCATAGTCAATGAGATGCATGATGACCAATGAGAGAAAGTCAAGAAATCAAGAACAAGGGCAAGAGGAGGCAACTAAAGAGACGAGGAGCCCGATATTAACTCAAAATTTTTTCATTTTTCATGTCAAACCCGAGAAGTTTTTTGAGCACAACAAACTTACTTCAGAACTCATCTGTTTCTTAATCTCCTTCTGCTCCTGATGCCAATCATATATTGGCTTAAAATCACAATCTGCCAAATTCTGAATTACATGGTTTTTACCCAGCATTTTACGCCAATCAGTCCAAAAGTTCTCCTTGAATTTTGGTTTCTGCATGTAATCTGTTTCTAGCATCACTGCATACATTGTTGCAACCTGCAGATTCATGAGATTATACATAAAACAATGAACTTGATGCAAGTATGATGTAAAAATGTTTATGCAATCTTCCAAATGCAATAATAATGATGTCCTCAGGAAATATAATGAGCAGGAATGTGGGAATGAATATAAATCAAGCATGCAAGTGACAGTCTTTGAAAGAATGAGAAGACCTCCTCTTGCTCAGGAGTTAGGTCAACTGGTTTCCCCTTGTAGAGCATCTTAACCCCATGAGGCGTGTATGGAGGAGGAAAAATGACACCATTATGAACCAGAGTAGTCCATTTCTTTTGCCCATCACCAGCACTAGGAAGCATTTTGGTTGATTTCGAATATTTTGAATTTTTCATTATTTTCTTGGACTTCTTGTTAATTTTATTTGACGACGCAGAAACAACTTTTGTTGATTTTGTCGTCTTTGTAGGAACTACTTTTTTATCAGATGATATTGATTTCTTCATTCTCTGGGCTATTGGAATATGGTCATCATCATCTGCTTTCTGTTCTTTTTTTACTGTTACTTGTTTAACTTTCAGTTCTGTAGAACTATTCCCGACCTTTGGCTTTTTAGCTGATAATGTAGCCAATGAACCCACATTATCTAAAGGTCTCTTGATTGGCACGGAAGAAGACTTTTGCTGCTTGTCAAACGTGGTCATACCATTTGGCAGAACTTTTGAAGTCAGTGGTTTCTTTGTATTGGGATTGATAGGCTTTTCACCTGATGCTCCAGCAGAAGACTTTGAGAACCTTGATGATAATGGAACTTCATCATCAGAATCATCGGGAGCACTTTTAACTTCAACCTTAGATATTGGTGATGCATTCACTTTAGAAGCATTGAGCTCTCTATTGGCATTGCTGTTGTTTCCCTTAAGTCTAGCACTCAAAGGTTTGTCATCGTCAGAATCCTCATCATCATTTTTCTCGCCATTACTAACCGAATCATCTTCCTTCTTCACAGAAATTGATGCATTTGTCTGCGGAGATTGTTTTAACCTATCATCCAATGGACTTGGTGTTTTTGAATTAGGCACTGGTGACTTCACTGCCCCTGATGACCCCTTGGAAGATGAAGATGATGCTTTTAGATTTGGTGGAGGAGATCTCAAATGTGATGCCTTGGAAGATGGACCTGTTGTCTTACCCTTTTGAGCATTGACATTTTGACCATTAGCTGTGGATGATGATGGTCTTCTCCCTTCAGGATTCACTTGGTTCTGGTTAGCGGCTGTGTTACTCCTTTTGAAAACTACTGGACCATCGTAGTCATCATCAAAATCATTGACTATGTTCGGTTCAGTAGAAGATTCAATAGCCATTATCCCACAACAACACTTGTTGGCATGTATTCACAATTCTGAGAAACATAAAATATCAACATTACAATTAAAACTCAAGTAAAGAACTTTAAACATCTTATACTGCTGCAAACAAAACGCTCCTATCATACATATTCCATAAAAAAATCACAATACATTAAGCAGAAACCATAACGCTACTATATTCAATCAAGAACTCAACAAATAATATTGGCTCTCTCAGCAAAGAAAAAAGGAACAAGAGGTTTACAATCGGTTCAATTTACCCAATTAAAATTATTCAAAGCTGAACACATCAGGCCAATTACTTTTTTCTCTGTTTTTGCAACTACTAGCTGTAGACAACAAATACAATAGCAAATAACAGGGAAATTTCTTATTGGAGGAGTGGAATAAGGAGAACTTACGCAAATAGAACTTCGACAAATGAACAAAAATAAGCATATCCAAGCTGAAGCTAAGAGTAATAGTTAAAGAAAAGAAAAAAAAAATTTGGCGAGAAACACAGATAAGAAAAAACTGCAAAAGCTCCAAAACAACGCAAAACTAAGCTGAATGTTACGGTTTAAAACCGGAATGAAAATGAAAATTGCAAGGCTAAAACGAATTGAAAATTGAACCTTTCAAGGAACAGATCGAGCTGGTGATTGACTAGATCAAATCGTCTCCTTTAATCGCTCTCTCTCTCTCTCTCGCTTTTGCTCTCGCTCCTCCACTGTCCCTTGTGGTGCTGCAGGTGATAAAAGCCAGAACTTCGAGCCCTAACGGATTAATTTGGGGACAAAATACCGGTCTGGGCTTTGAGCCCATATCAAAATCATCCAAAAGCCCAAAATCCCTTTTTGTTTTTTGGGGAGAATAGTTCACTCCTAAGCCAGCAACCCATCAATAATCGGCCTTTACAAGTATCAACCTAATCGGTCTTTTTTACCTTTGGGCCTGCTCCATTGATGACTAATCTAACCTTAGGCTTATCAACAACATCAAATTGTAACTTCGGGTGATACAACTGATCTCATAACTATACCATCGAAACTTCCCTTTCCACTACTCAAACTACCTTTTGGGGACCCCAAAACCCTAAATTAACACCTACAAAACAAATTAATATGTTATTATTTAATTTATTAATTTTAAATTAAAAATAAAATAAATAATTAAATTATCAAATCACATAAGTCAATACATATATATCTCTTAACAATTGTTGTATGGGTCTTTAAGCCCATATCCAAATTAATAAAACATCGAAAAACCTAAATCAATTTTTTTGTAATCATACAATAATACGTTTATTTATCGATTTAATTAATTAATTATTTATTTATTTATTTAAAATTTAAAATCAACTAATTATATAATTACACTTCAATATGTTTATACTCATTGACATTTACTGATTGTATATGCATATGGGATCATAAATTTATACTCATTAACGTTTTTATATAGATAATATAAAATATAATTTGATTATCGCATTAGTGATTTTAATTTTATCATAAATTTATTTATTTTTTAATAAGTTTTATTAAACATATTTAACTAAATTAATATCTTAATTTTTTATTATCAATTAAATATAAATAACTATTTATATATATATATATTAATTTACTAAATATAATATTATAAAATATTTCGTGCTTTTATTTATATTTATTCTACACAATAATCGATAAAATATTTCAAGCACAACAAGATTTTCATTTGGAGTATATACTCCATTTTTTATTTATTTTTTATCTTAACCTGTGAGCTTGATCCCGATCCGTGTTTTGTTTGGATCGACAAACTACGAGCAGATCATCCTATTCCCCACTTACCCACTTCCTGTAGGTCTTTTGATACAATTTACCAACACAAAGAACTCCCTTAGGGCTTTTTCATCCAACTTGCTTCTCAATAGTTGAGGGAAAAACAGCCAAACACTAGTTGCGGCCAGGAACGCCGCCGTGAGCAGCCCAGAAACCGCTGGGGGCAATTGCCACCGGTCAGCCAAGGCTTTCTTAACCAAAATCTCAGCAGCTACACACGCTCCATGCAGGACAAAAAACAAAGTCACCTCCCATGTGGGAGGGACCCGTGTAAGATAATAATAGATCACCTCATGCATAAGACCCGAAACAACGAATGCGGCAACGACACCTGGCAACCAGGCCCACCGTTTTCCGATCATACAACTGGATATGCGCTGTACTGGAATGTATACAGTAGGGCGTAGAATACTCGAGACCATAAGGTTCCATCGGCGGCCCCAGAAGTCCTGCAGCGAGGTGGCTAGATAGGGCTCATTGAACGGTGGCTCAAGCTCAAAGCCAAAAATATGAGCTGGGATGGCACATAATGCCAGGACAATCTCAAGTTCAAGGTACATATGACAACAATTAAGGGCTAAAACCGAATCGTAATTTAAATATTGTCTGTAATGGTAGACTAGAAATAACATGATTAGAAGTGCAGTTTTGATGGCAAGTTTGATAAAGTTTGGAACTTGATGCGATTTTTTAATGGGATTTGGGATATGGGGAGATGGGTTTGTATCATTTTGGGATTGGGGAGGTGGGTTTGGTTTTATTTTGATGGGAAGAGAAGCCACCAAGATGAAATGCAAGAGCTTGTTGGTTTGAGACAGCGGGCCTTGTTGGAAGGCAAAGAGGAGGAGTTTGAAGTTGGCAAGCCATGTGAGGAAGAATGAGGTGACACCTGTGATGTGGAAGGAGGAGAGGGTTAGAGGGAGAGTGATGAAGACGTAGAAGATTGGGAGGAGGGAGATGAGCCTTGAATAACCCTTTGTGATTCTTGATGTTATGAGATAAGAATAGGTAAAGGATGTGACTGCTAGAAGCCATACCCTGGCTAAGTTCTTGATCTCTCCTTCCATCTCTTCGCTGCTCTTTCAGTTTCCAGATCCTGTCTATGTATTTGTGTAGATCTTGAATCATTCATATTTGATGTTTTAGCCTGTGAATTAGTTTTAAGAAGAGGTCACACTTCTAACATGTCGCATTTATTATTAATAAAATAGTAAACCATATTTTCCCTCTCAAATTGGGAATCTTATTTATCACAATTTTTCATCTAAAATAAATTTGTTGGACAAAAAATCAATTTCATAAAGATAAAATAATAATTTTAACTTCCACAAATTTTGAAAAAATTATATATATTTATTTTTTACAATCTTTCAACCTATCTGGAGCATGCTTTCTGAAAAGAAAGCAATTATTAGAATAATAAAAATCATGCAAAGTTTTGTTTATTAATTCAACATTGTTGTGTTATTATTGTCAAAGAATAAAAAGAATTTGGCAGCATCACTTTCTTTCTTAAAGTATACCAAATTTCACAAAATTCTTTCCCGTGTTTTCGAGATGGGGTAAAAGAGATGTATGCGTAACGTAACCGTAAATATGTGTTTTCTTTTTTTTTTCCTCTCATTTCTATGGAGTCCTACAGCCTGGAAGTATTCTGTGTTCATTATCCGCCGGCGAAGAGGCTGTGGAGTCGGAGGCTGCAATGTTGTTGATGATATTTGAAACCTCACCACCCAGCGAGGAATGTCGTTGATGGTCAAGTTTGAAACTTCATCCAGAGACAAGGTTTCATCTTCACGGCTGATAGATGGATCTGGGGATGCTTCTGGCGTAGCCATACTGTGGCCATTAACCGGGGATGCCTCAGGAGGAGCCAAATTGTGGCCATTGGCTGTGGCTGGGAAAGGCGCAGGTTAGAAGGGAGTTCTGCCTCTTCTGCCTGTTGTTGCAGGCTCTGGTACATGATGCCGGCGGTTAACGTGAGGATCATTTTCTGATTTACCTGCCAAAACATCATAAGCTCATAGGATCAAGGTGATACCCCTACCATTAGGTTACACTTGAAATTCTTACATCCATGATGTCCTCGGGTAACAAGAAAATTGAACAGCCAAGTTTTCGAGCCACGCTGATTATGTATGTAGCATTCGACCGCTTTTCCTCGTCTATCATGTCAATCATACAAGATACGATATGCAACGGTGAGCTTTTTATACATTGTGTTTCTCTCAATTGACAAATTATACTAAATAATAGAGCATCATACCACTTTCACCCTTGGTGACAAGATTCCAGTTCACCACTCTTGGCTCCACGGAGCTTAGAAGCTCAAGGAAGAACAATCCACTAGACAGACTCTTATCCTGAAAAATCCCAGTATGTACAAATAGGCCGCAGCTCTAAATACAATTTAAATACTGAAGAAACAACGGGAAACTTGGTTAACCTTGAAGCTCTCCACTTGAGAGGTTCTGCCTTACTTTTGACTTTGTTGTTTGCCCAGTTAAGGATATGTGCATCACTGATGTCCTTCCCCAGGGACCGGGATCGTAAGTTTTTCAACAGTTGAAGCATATTATATCTCATCAACGGCCATAGGAACGCTGAAACAGATGTAACAAACTTTGAGCATTTGACCAGGTAAAGGCTTTCTAGCAATGGGGTTCTGAAGTTCTGAAGTAAGGTTCAGTAACAAAGGTCTGGATTTATAGAGAACGAGAGTGAGAGAAAGAAAATTTCAGATTGTGTCTGCAGTGGTCGAAGAAGTACCAAAGAAATTATTGGATAAGATAAAAGGATTTTGTCCAAATTCGAAATCAAAACGTACTCATCACACCTGCCAAGTTCCCAAAGTTTTGATTTCAAAAGATTTTATGTGACAAGTTCATAAAGGCACAGAAACATCAAGCAGGATAAGGAATGATTGAAAATATAGCAGTGAAGACAAGAGAGAGGCATTCCCATGGATGAGCTTCTTCTTTCGTTGAACAATATCATTTCCAGCCACATTCACTAGGGGAAATTTCAATTGCTTTCCGATCCTTACAACTTAATTGCAATTCTCTACTTTTTGGAACGGCATCTTAATTGGAGGCTTTGATTTGATGCACGCTTCCGGTTAACTGATCCGGGCGAAAATTTTTCCAGCAGTTCTAGAAGAATCCATCTGCATGCACGATTAAAATAGAGTCACATAAGTCGCATTATGAAAGCCAGAAATTACAGAAGTCCACAATAATGGTTTGCAAAATTGTTCACTATTGAGTTCATAAGAAGAGAAATCACAAATGATCCTCTGTGTGATCCTGCCCGCAACAAGAAAACAAAAACTGATCCATTCTTCATGAAATCATCCAGAAAGAAGTCTAGACAATCAGTTTGATTCGAATACATGCTATATTTATTCTATCCGTGAACGGCACAATGGTGAAGATTGCTCAGAAATACACACCTACTCACTGCTGACATCCTCAAACACATTATTACAGTAAGTAGCAACTCCAAGGCTGTTAATCCATAGCCGAAAATATCACTCTTCTCTCGATGCTAGCACATCATCTGTCATCATCTCTGCAAACGAAACCTTTTTGCTGTCCGCAGACAAGCCTCTCCTGTAACAGTAGTCAATGGTATGACTTACATGGTCAGTATATTTTAAGAACGCCTAAAACATCATGGTAAGCAAAAAAAAAAAAAAAAGAGAGATTGGAAGAGTTGCATAAAACATCAATATACAACAGTTATGTTTATTTTCTATTAAAAGATCAATACCAACTCATTATTTTATTTTTTTATTTGTTTAATTAGTTTAATAATTGACTAAATCAATCTATCTATTTGTTTGTTTTTAATCTTTAGTTGGTTGATTATTTATTTCTAATATTTAACAATTAGAATTATCTGTTACTAAAATAGTGGAGAGTGTGGAAGAGATTGATCTCCTGTAAAACCTATATATATAGGTTTTTCATCTATTAAATAATATCAACCTTGATCAAAATTAATTTTTCTGTTGGTTCTGTGTTTTACATTTTCAACTTCGATGAAGTATTTGTGCCACAAATGCAAGATTCAAGTTTGCCGATCCCTCAACTACGTCCTTTGGGGTTAAATATCTTTTGCAGTCCATTTTCTCAGTGTGGTCAAGTACCGGTTTAGCTCTTTCACTGGCATCTTTTGTATCTAATGTGGCTGGACTACAGTGTTCCGGTGCAAGAACATTAAGCAGAGAAGCATAAGCCTCACCATCCTGCTAGTTGATTGGCAGAAGAATAGGTAATCATCATTCCAATTTCTAGCAGAGCAACGAGATACAAATGTCTTAGTCCAATAATATTGAGAGTGTACACGACACACAGCTGGAGAAGCAAAATACCTTCAGTTCAGAAGAAAAATTAATGAAAGGCTTCTTGTATCCTGCCCTTTTCAAATGGAAATTCGTCCATTTTAATAAGAGTCTCTCAGGGGCTAATCCAATGAGCTCCTCGACATCCTGCAAATATATAAGATGCATGATCAGGCTCAGACACAACATCTCACTGAATAAATTTTATAAATTATATTGACATCGATAAACAAAATCTCATTACACTGCTGTCTTCCACCAATTCCACAAGTCGAGGTGTCTTCATAAGGTTGAAATCTGCCAACAGTTGGATCTGAAAGTACCAAAGTAAGGAAGCAAAAGCAAACAAAAAAGTGAGAAAACACATCCAAACGCTTGGACCTTAAAAATAATTTTCCTGTTCCAAAAGTCACACAACTAACTCTATATAAGTTGATATAAAAGTGAAGTTTGGAGGCGTACCTTTATAATTTGAGAAATCAATCCAAGTACCAGACGAGACTACAAAAAAAAAAAAAAAGAAGAAGAAGATAGGAAAACCCTCAGTGTATTAAACGTATCAATTTGAGTTTTCTGAAAAATATGAATAAGCTAAACTTACTCTTCCTTCAACCAGATCCTCTGTACCAATGTTAACCACTGTACAACCAATAGCCTTCGCAGAGTTGAGGCACAAAGTGTGATTTTCATTCCTCTACCATGGGTTGTGTACCCGTTTTGTGTTGATAGCTCGTTCACCTAATTGTTCCAGGTACAGCAACATTGATTAGCTTACTGCAGCAAACAACAAGATAAAAAACAACACTGACACCGCCAAACCACCAGCTTTAGCTGAATCAGAAAAGTAGAGTGTAACTAAGCAGACCCTGCTTAAGTACCATAGAAGAACTCCATCTTAAATTTATTACGTTGCCGCACAAATATCTACTCTCCAATACTACAAAAAATGGAAACAAGCCCATCAAGGAAAACAGAAAACAAATAGAACCCAGATGAGCAAACCTGATAAAAGTTAAAACCAATATTTCATTTTAAGTTTCTTTCAAGGCTCGAGTATGTTTCTTCAGGATATCTTATGACACGAGTAATTTGAACACAAAAGGATCAAATTTTCTTCACGAACGAGCAAAACGAGAGGGAAACTAAACAGGTTTTGTTACCATACGAGAGACAGCGAAGAGTATACTGAAGTTCACTCATTAAATAATGATTTGGGTGATTGCGAGTGTACGGTTAAAGACAAGACCCGCTTCCTGCGCGTGACAAGTGAGAATATTTATGTTTACACATAGTTAAAGCTAACCTTCGTTTCTTTGAAAACTCTGCATGCTTAACGGTGTTATACAATGGTTTAAGGAAGGTTAATTCTAATTAACCCAATCAAAAAATGCAATTATTGAATCAGTTGAGAGGAAGATTTAGAGTTTAGGATTGCATTAATACATTGCAAATCATTCAAAGAAGCGAATAATCACGGTATAATAAATAACAGAACAGTTAAACAATATTTTTCAAATATGAATGATATCAATGAAAAAAATTGAATAAATAAAAATAATTCGAATTAAAAGAAGATTAATTTTGTTAAATTTGAGCACAATGTTTGATTCAAATGAAAAAAAATTAGCTTGTAGAATTCATTGATCAACAAATGATTTTTCATTTCTCTAACAATTGCTCTCTTTATCCACGAGAGTTACGGAGAAAAACAAAAAACCATGCCTACAAATAAATAATCATGACATGGGGCTCCAAAAGATGGGCCAAGTAATATGAATTATTTTAGTGTAACTCACATCTCTTTAGAGCAAGCTTATTTTTTTAGTTTAGGCCTATTCCACCTGTAAAAGTAGGAATCAAGAACAAAAAGACTGGAAAGATTGTCATTTCATGCAACCATGAAAAGATTATTGCTTTAGAATATAACATACTATGATGCTAATGCAAGATTGGTAGCTTTATTGCACTAAATAATGGTCTTTAATGGGTACTTATATTCATGGTCATGTATTCAATTCCCCTGACCCTAACCCACCGACCTGACCGACCAAAACTGGCAACAGTATACATTTTGGCTTTTGGGATAAGCCAATCTCTAATTTATACAAAATCTATCATTTCCATCATCGTTCCAGATTGGAAAAAGGTTTTAGTGATAGTAGTCAAAGAAAAAGAAGAAGGAGGCTTGCAGGCGGGAAGTGAATTAGAAAGGTTTCGGGTTTTAATAGTGGGACGCGGGAAGTTTATGACAGTGGTTCTAAGATCAAGTAATATGAAAGATGGAAAAAATTATATTTCAAGAACTCTCGCTTAAGATTGATAATTCAAAGCGAATAAATTTAGTCTTTTCAATATAGGATTCAAATCTTATATGTTACATTTAGGATCATAACTTTTATCTTCACCCATTTAGTACTAATAATTCCAGTTTCGACATTATAATAATTAAAGCATCAACCTATTTTATTTTCCTTTCACTCTCCCGTGACCAATCCCAGACTGTTCTTCACATGACACACCTAAATATTATAAAAAAGCTCTGGCTCTAACTTCTCCCTACCCTGGTCTTATATATTGGGATCCAAACTCAGAGTTTATGTCCAGTGGGGCAGTAAAATGGGTAAGAGTAGAGTTTTTGTGAAGTGGGTTGTGGCGGTTCTGCTCATTGCCTTGGTGGGCGGAGCCAGGGCTGTGGTCGTGTGCAACATCGACACAAAGGAGCTGAACCCTTGCATGCCTGCAGTCACTGGTGATTCGCCTCCAGGGCCGAGCAAGAAATGTTGTAAGGTGGTTAGCAAGGCTGATTTGCCTTGTCTTTGTAGCTACAAGAATGTTCTTCCCGCTGCTGGGATTAATCCCAAAAATGCCTTGGCTTTGCCTAAGAAATGTGGCCTTAAAACACCTCCAGAATGCACATGTAAGTCATCTTATTTGCTTGTTTTGCCTAAGTTTTGCAAATTCTGATCCAGTATTTCAACCCACTGGGAAGACATTGTCTGATTCATCAGACTTTTCCTTTTAGGTTTTATAACTTAAAAAGATATTTAATAATTTAAATATATTTTCTATCTATTTAACTAATTTTCTTCTATCATTCTCAAATGCTCATACATAATCAATATCACTTTTGTGTCTATCGATATAAAATTTGCGTAGTAATGTTACAGATTTCCATCCAAATGTATTGAGCTGTAATTTCTCTCTTTTTGGTTGCAGTGCATTGAGGCAGCGATCAAACTTCTGATCAACATATTTAGCATTCACCAAGATTTCAGATGTCATTTTTTTTCCATTCCAGCTTTTGCTGAAAGTTCTTGAAATTCAATGTTTTGGGATCCAAACATTTGTATTCAATCAACAATGAAAATGTCTGCATGTCAAAAAATATTTACGTTCATTGAGATTACTCGTCACCAACCGAAGTCTCAATTTGTTTTCCTGATTTGATTCACCTAATGATGGATTGATTACTCGATCGATATGAAAACTACAACTTGGCCCCCAAAACTATAAGATCCATATCACAACGATAGCAAATAAGTTGGTATGCCATAAACCCCATCTCAGAAAGTTTTGGCAAATTTAAGTTTACTACCAGAATCTCAATATTGACTTGACTTGACAGACAGGGGATATTATGCCATTGTCATGAAGTTGACAAAAGATTACCTGCCTAACATTCTGACCGATCTCTGTCAGGTCCCCCAAATATCAGTCTCATGTAGGTATCGTCAAACCTTCATGGTATATACAGGACGATCTAGAAACATGGAAATATTATCCTTTGCAAGAAGAAGGTTGATTGTAGTTGATTCCTCTAAGAAGAGAAAAGGCAGGGTCAAGTCTTCTTCCCTTGATTTCAGGGTGAGGAAGCAGATATTGTATCAGTGGCTTCCTCAAAATGCCAAACACCTGGAATCAAAATGGCGATATCATTAAATAAACTCCTATTTATAGGCTGTTTGATTGTGCTGGTTGAGTTGCCAGATCACATGTAACTGCAAGACTCAAGAGACAGATTTGATAAATGATACAATAGAACTTCTAAATTCAACACCTGAATGGAATTACATTGGATGCTTTCAGTGTTACCAATATGTTATCTAAAAGGGAAAAGATAAAAAAGAATTTCATGAAAGCTAAACTAACATACCAGCGTAGTGAAGAGGACAACAACCGTGGTGGTGGTGATCATTGTAGCACTAGTCTGATCCCACGTAACCTGAGTATGTGAAATTCACAAGCGAAGAGAACTGAGACAGAAAGCAAAGTGTTGCCAGTAATCATTTTACTAGTCATAAACCAGTTAGTAATATTACTTCAGTAAACTATCTTGAACCAAAGATCAGCTTCTAAAAGAATGGAAACATACCTGCTTGTAAGCCAAAGCTATAGAAACTGCACCTCTCATGAGGCCAGCCCACCAGATGACTATCTGAATAAATGGCAAATTCAGAAGCCTGAGACTAACAAAGAACAGTGCATTTTATTTTCAATAATTGCATAAATGATGACCGTAATAAATGTTTAAACTGCCAAACCTGGTGCTTGAATGTAATCATACTTGTTCTCCACCGTTTCATGTAATTGGACAATGCAGAAAGGGCGAACACAAATGCCGCATGACCAATCAATATCAGTAGGATTAAGAAACCATAGATGGCCAAAGAGGTATGCAAACTGAAAACAATACCAATTTATCACATGATGATAATCTAAGATGGCTCCAGTGAATAAGTATACTAGCAATAAAAGAAGTTAGGGGACTGCCTGAGATTGACCGTTGGAAGACATTTTAACATAGTCCAAGAATACTTTTGTCCTGGTTCTTTTTGGTTTTTCTTAATATTGTATGTCACATTAAGAGTGACTCCACCTCTCAGTTCACATTCACAAATTAACTGCATGACATTCATTGAAAATTGACTCTTTGTTAGAAATTTTCCATTTTACAGATAGGGATTTCAAACATTATGCAGGCTCAACTAAAAGAGTACCATCTGGATGGACATGAGCACAAATGGTGTACCGGTACATATTCTTGATAAAAACATTGTCATGATGCATTGCACTTGAATTTTGAGGAATCTATAAAAGATAATTGGACAGAATTATATAATGATGGAACTAGTACCCCATCTTATTCATCTTCCACTTCTTGATGTCAATAGCATCCATTCCCACATATAGAACTATAAAAGTTTCTGCTACAAATGACATCATCGCAAACATATGCCTGCAGAAGAGAAGAGAGAAGTCAAGTCATCAGATATGAAAACAAAACAAGTTAGCTTATGTGTGTGCTAATCCCAAAATACACGCCTGGCTGTAGTTCTTGAACTGTCAGTCACATTATGCCATGCATAGTGTGACATAAAAATCCCAAAGAGGAAAACAGTGAGAATCCCACTCAGCCCTAACAGCTGCATAATGAAACTATATTTGATTGCAATATTTAAGTTTCCCACTGAGCATTCAGTTTAAAATTTAGCAGTCTTGTGTATTCCATTCATTTAAAATTGGAAAATTTTAAAGAATTTCCAGGACACTACCTCAGCCAATATGTAAGATAAATATGCCATTAAAACCATTAAGAGATTTCACGAATACTTGAATGCCTGTAAGCAGTTAAGGATCAGCTTTTGAAAATTCAGAAAGAAACATCACATTTATATGTGGCAGATAGGTGGGAACAGAAATGCCGCAGCATAAGTATTTAAGTACAACTTCTGTCCAAAGGCCAGCGTGAAAAGATACAATTTAATATAGAGAAGGATCCAGACAAATGACCAACCATCGAGGCCCTGCTCACAGTGAAAGAACATGGATAGCTGCCCTTTGATTCAAAGGCATATTCTAGAGGTTGAGAATTAGCAAGTAGAAAATGTCTAACAAATGCCAAGAATTATCTAACAAAAACATTGGCAGAAGTTAAATGTTTATGCAGAACATTAGTAGATCACTCTAAGCATCCATGTAAATAATTGGAAATACATTTCTTTCATTTGAAAGACTCAAAATGTGTTTATACTAACAGACTGATTGTATAAAAAAATTAGGTAAAAATCATTTCATGCCAATACAGCCCACTATCCATACTCACAGTAATTTCAAGTGTAGTACTTGTTGTGAATAGGTAAAAGAAATCTCCAATGACACAAGGAGCTGCCTTGCCGTGAAGATGTCCAAAGTCAATTTTTTGAACCGCATTGAAGAGAGCAACTGATGTTGCATCATTGACAACTCCTTCCCCAAAGACGAGGCTGTAAAGCAAAGCAGTTTCATCTTGATGTAGAACCTACAAGAATGTATAATATTTCACATTAGCTATCAAGAGCAGCTGGTAATGTGGAAATGAAGACATATAGCAAACTTAACCGACCTGCAGTGTGCAGACTGTATCCGTGGATGAAAAAATTGTCCCCAACGCTGAAACAATAATCAACAGTTCAATCATGTATTAGATGAGATATTGAGGGATCGAATTTGAATTTCTGATTATGATTATGTAAAATGAAAAAGGAACTCAACAAGATAATCTCTTACTTTGAGACCAATAGATCCTAACGAAGGAAGCAGCCACCAACTGCCTAGGTAAACAATAACATGCTTGAATTTAAAAGCACTTTTTTTTTTCCAGAGCACCTAAGAAACTTCCCCAAGAGAAAAGCAATACATGAATTCAAATTTTCTATTATTACCGGCAGTTATGATAAATGACAAAATAAAAACACCGATCACACCAAACATCATGATAGATAATTGTGAAAGAACTGCTTTTTCTTAACCTGAAACCTGGAATAAGTAAATTCAATACATGCATTGGCAAAATTATCCGTGAAACAATTGAAGCCAATTCAAGAATATGATATACCTGAAGTTGACCACCCAGCAATGAATATGATGGTGGTACAAGATATATGAAGAACAGTTCTTCACTGAATCATAAAATGTGAGAACTTTTCCATTTGCTAAGACTCAATATTATTGTTCAAGATAACAATCCTTGATTTGTTAAAAGAAATAAATACAGAACAGCAAGTAAGATTAACCAATTTTCCATAGACATGAATACAGAACATTTCAATAAAATTCTTATCCCAGAAAAATGCAAATATCACATAGAAGTAACCATCTAGTTTTGCAGACCATTTATGAGGCAAATAAGATTAATAATACTAAATTAGCTCCATAAATGCTGCATTAATCTAACATTCCACACATTATAACTGTTCTTTACATACCTCTTGGAGCTCCAAGGCAACTAAGAATCTTACATCATCTCTGGTTTGCTACTCCAGGACTACCAACTCACTTTCCAAGCAGTTAGTGTTTACTGATCACAATTGTTTGGGCATTGATCTTCCTACACAAAGTAAAGTTCTTTATGCAGTTACTTTTCGTTTCTAAAACCCTCCAATTGAGCATCAGGCAATGACCTAGTAGGATAGACACGTCACCCCTGTCGAAATCAGACAAGATAAATAAATCTATCTCGGTTCACCCAAAATTAGGCTTCAGCAACAGAATCAATATTATTCAATATTTCATTAACTCATTCTTTACAATGAATGTATTCGCTTCATAATTGTTGTCATTCCTAATCCAAACCCTATTTGGACTTGGGCTTCTTATTCCTTAGTAAAATCCTAAATTGGCTCGAGGTCATTGTCCTTGCACCCTGGCAGTTCACCGGGCAGGACCATACTCACTGACCGAATGAATAGGTTAACATAGTACCTTATACTTGAAGTGATCACTAGTTTCACCAATCTCATCACGTTTATAGCCTGAGTGGGATAGACACATCTCGTCTAAGACTATCAAACACCCCAATAGATGAAACACAGCATTTAAATATATTAGAGCCTAAAGGCAACTGAAGATTTATGCAATGACTCACTCTTAATAACACAAGACTAAAGACCCAACTAGCAATCAAGAACATATCTTAGAATCTCAAACCATTGAAGTACAAGCATGTTAACTCTTCAACAAGACTGAATCAAAAACTCCAAAAATCTTTCAATTCTACCAGTAACATCCCGTAACTGCATTTCTACAGATCCATAATAAACCAAAAGCACATAACAAACCAAAAGAACAGAAACAAAAACATATCGTGCCACGCAAGAGGAAGGAAAGCGGAAGAGATAGAAACATACGATCAATATAGCAGTAATGGACTCGTTAACCCAGCGGCTCTCTTCAAGCAAGTGACCAACGATCAAACAAAGACAAAGAATGGCCACAAACACTGATATGGGCACCACTTTTGCATGATCATGCGATAAATTTCTTCCAAACTACGTTATTTCGATCAGTTTATTCATGTTTTAGCTCAGCTGTTTACACTCTTTTTTCTCTGTAAGATGCACTCTACTTCTGTCACAATATTTTGTTTTACACATCCACGTACAAATTTTCCCGCCAAACATGGAAGCTCGAGTGTTCACGTGTGGGACTGACACGTGGGAATCAGTTCAATACTAGGACGAAGTTAGAAGGCTCGATGTTACATATTAGAAGCTTGTTAATGGGCTTAGTCCATTCGATTTATTAAATATAAAATTTAAATTTAAATTTGTATCTATTAATTTATCAAATTTAAATTTAAATTTGTATCTATTAATTTATTATTAAATAAAATAAATTTAATTTCGATTTAATTTAAATTCAATTTAATTTGAATTTAATCTTAATGATCAAAGAGAGTGTAAATATATGTTTTAGCAATTAATGAGTGGGCTCAAGAATAGGCTCTTAAAGGCCCAATTCAAATATGGGCTTTTCCTGGCCCACAGCTGGAAACAAGAAATCTGAGCTTTCAGGCAACTTTTTGAGGCGAATCCACCAAATTTCATATTCTCCAATTTGGCTTGGTAACATCATAAGAGTGAGATTAGTATTGGAAAAAAAAAAATTACATTGATAACATATCATTATTATTTATATCATCTTATTTAGTTTGTTAAATAATCTTTTATTATTCAAATAATATGAAAGATAGCATACGGTTACAAGTGTCAGTTAGGTTAAGCAAATGTCACGCTTAATTATTTAGTTTAAAAATTTTAATTTTGAACCAAATAAAATTCAAACATGAGGTGTGTTTGAACAAAAAATTGTTTATTAAATTATTGGGTTTGAACTTGAGTATATGCTATTCAAGTTTAAAGTCTAATAAGTTTGAAAATTCATTACAAAAAAATGTTTATTTATTAAGTTTTTAAACCTATAGAATATTGTGAATGTATTTTTTTTACTTTTTAAAGTTGCATAACGGGTTTAAAATATAGTCAAAATCTGAAAAACTTCGATGAATGAGGTCTAAACAAAAAATTTGAGCCTTAAATGTGTAAGTTTTAAATTTGAGTCTACAAACCAAAATTTGAAGAACACAAACTAGGTTTAATAAGCTGATTAATAGTCTTAAATAAAAGGTAATATGATTATTAAATTTCCCTTTATATATTAAGAGATTATCGTGATCATTTTAATTTTTTTTATAATTTTATCTTTGTTGATTTTTATTTTATTTTTTGACAAAAATATTGTTGTATTCAATTAAAATAATAAAGTAGCCCTAGATCTCTACTTTATTATTGAAGACGAAAATGTCCTTAGTTTTAATTCAAATAACCAATCACACAACGACCACATTTCCACCACCTATCATCACTTTGTCAACGCCACCTCGCCCCACATACTAATTTTGTCCTTCGCGTGTCACGACTAGTCTTTGTACGATTTACAACACCTTCTTCACTTGCCACACTAGAACACCTCGACTTTCTCTGAGACAGAGTTAAGAATAAGATGAGTGTGAAAAGCAAGATAAAAAAAAACTAAATATAAAATGGCCAAAAGACATGTTTCCACCCATAGTTTGAGGCAGAGACAAACTGTCACCCTCAAGGTTTTAAAAAACCAGTCTCTCACTCTTAAATTTTTTTTTTTATAATTTTTATATTAAAATGACTAAAATACCCCTTTAGAAATTAAAAATTTATAATAAAATTATAAAATAATTTGTAAATATAAATATTTTCGAAAAAATATTTAAAATTTAAAAAAAATAAGGCAGCCACAGCCGCCACTAACGGAGCCAGGTGGCCGTTCCCGACCAGGGCCAGCCTTGGTTCCACCGATCGTTTTCGATCTTTGTTTTTGACGGAGGCGACCAGATATGGTCGTCTCCACCAAAATTGGAGACGACCAGATCTGACCATCTCCATCGAACGAGGAGGTCTGATTTGGCTTCCCCTGGAATCAGGTGACCGAAATCGACCACCTAACTCCGTTAGTGGCGATCATCGCCGTCGACATTGACAGACGTGGCTGCCTTATTTTTTTAAAATTTTTTAGAATTTTTAAATATTTTTTGAAAATATTTATATTTAAAAATTATTTTATAATTTTATTATAAATTTTTAATTTCTAAAAGGGTATTTTAATGATTTCAGTATAAAAATTATAAAAAAAAAGTATATAAGGGTGGAAGACTGGGTTTTTAAAACCTTGAAGGTGACAGTTGTCTCTGCCTAAAACTATGGGTGAGAACATGTGCTTTGGCCAAATAAAAATAGTCGTATCCTAAATTGACTACTCTCTCATTAATGGGTGGGGAGTATACTGAATATTTACGTTAATATTCTTTTCACACTCAACTAAATATAATAATTATTTATATTTGTCAATTTAATCAAACAAAATAATAATTTATATCACGTGCTCTTTGATATAATTATTCCAACCTATTTCATATTTGTATGTGTAAAGATCAATATTATTGCAATTTTGCTTTTGGGACTTTTCTGAATCAATCAGATTCGCAAGTCATGCCTACATTAACCTAATTTTAAGCCAAAGCATCAAAATAATTACAATTCTTACTATTTAGGGATATAGACAGAGTTGGAATTAAGAAGGGTCAATTGAACCTTCTAGATTTTGAAAAGTTGCTTTTATATATATATATAACCCAAATGATCAAATTCGTAATTTAAATTTAATTCAAATTTATAATTCAAATTCTTTGTTTAAGTTTATATTTTATTAATAAAATAATGTATTTGAAATTTTGAATCAAACTCAAACAACAATTATGAACCATATATAAAATAAAATCAAACCAAACTCTTATTAGTTAGACTTAGTCTTAAAAACAAACCAGTTTTTCAATTCAAATTTTATTTAAATTTGAATTAGAAAAATTAAAATCAAGTTAAACTAATTTATAAAATTGAATTAATTTAATTCGAATTCAGTCATAATTAAATATTAAGAGTTATCATGTATGTCAATCTATGAATTTTTAAACATTATTCATTAATTAATGGGACATAACTATAATTAATTTGCTCAAATACTTGTACATTGGTGGATTCTTTGTGAAATGATAAAAGGTTAGTCAAGGGTGAGCAAATTATCCTCTTGAAAACAAACCCTAAATCCTAAATCAAACCGTAATTTTTTAATTGTTTGATTTAATCTTATTATTTGAACCGAATTATTTACATCATTATAATCAAGAATTTAGAGAAAAAAATATTAGTAAAATATTATCAACGAATTTTCAATTATCATGATTTTAACACAATTTAACTATTTATTTAAAAATGTATCTTTATGATTATATTATTTATGTTTTTAAAAAATGCCACGTAATAATAATCATAATTATTATAATAAGGTTATTGAATTGTCCGTTACCTCTTTGATAAACCCTTCTTTAAAAGGTAAGAGGATATGTGTAATTAATTTTTAATACATTTGAACATTTATTTCAATTCCGCTTCTATGGTAAGTAAACATCTTATAAAATGTATGAAATAATTACCTTCCCGTAAAAGGTATTAGATGGATTATGTCATGAATATAATAATTTAAGTTACATATGTTAAGAAGATAATAGGAACAATGAGGTTTTTTAAGATGGTACATTTAATCAATAATCGTATAGTTAATTGTTTTTTTTCAATGTATTGGAGATGCGTTAAACGTGAGAAAAATCACACAAAAAATGTGTATATAAAATTTAATTTCTCGATTATTATTTTTAAATATTTTTTATTAAGTAAAAGTAAAATTATCACAAAATTAAAATTATCTCAACAATATTTTAATTTAAATAAATATTTTGTAATCAAATTATTTTTTGTATTTTTATCACGTTAGTTTAATAATAAAATTATCATAATTTTTCATTGTTTGATGAATCAAACAAAATAGTATAAATGATAAAAAATATTTTTTTAGTTTGCAAATAATGGGAGTATATTGAAACTATACTAAAAATGAGGGTGTTTTTTGGAAGTTTACACTCAGCAAAGTCACTGTAAAACCGTGGGCACATGGCACACAAAGCCATTAATAAAATATCGGCTTCGGATTGGGCTTACGGGAGCCGATTACAGCCGGCTTCTGAACAAGGTCCAACCAAATTTCAGTAATACTATGAATATTAAATTTAGCAAAGCCAGCTCGAAAATTTTTAGTGCTGATATCTCTCGGTTGTTTCTCTCTCTCTCTCTCTCTCTCTCTCTTAAGTAACTATCGCACGTATATTGAAAACATCGGCAGGATCGGCCGGGCTGCGGCGAAATTGTTATTTTCCGGAAATGTACAGCACACGCGCTTTCATTGTTGTGGTACTGTCTGCTGTTCTGGTCGTATTTCATTGTGCTCGTGATGTCTCAGCTCAGGGATCTAACACTACAACTGCATGGCAGACACTAAGTGGTGCGCTTTTCTAGTTATTTTTTTTTTGTTTGCTCAGAAAGTTGAGGAAAATCGAACGAGGACAGTAAGAAAATTGAGAGTCTGAGTGCTAGTTTTAAGTTTACTAAATTTGGCGGGTGTGTGTGTGTTTGTGTGTATCCGTTAGGTGGTTTAGAAGCTGAGAATAAATCAATAAAGTTTTTGTAGTTCATGTCGGTGTTTGTTTGCCGAGAAAGCGAGGAACGAGATGAGAATGAAGTATTCAGTTTAGTGCATGTCTTCGAAATTGCTATATTTCGAGGTATTATGTGTTTGAACTTTAGTAGATTAAACAAAATGAGGAAAATCGAATGAAATACACGTCATAAAAAGCCGTGATTATAGTTTGTGTCTGTTTGGTTCGCCAGAAAGTGCAGGAAAAGATGAGAAGACGAAGTTGCGAGTTTTATGCATTTTAAATAATTTCTAGATTTCAAAGTATTATGTGTTTGAACTTTAGTAGATTAAACAAACTGAGGAAAATAGAAAGAAATGAAGGTTATAAAAAGCAGTGATTACTGTTTATGTCTGTTTGGTTCGTGAGGAAGTGCAGGAAAAGACGAGAAGATGAAGTTACGGGTTTTATGCACTCTAAATAATTTTCAGATTTCGAAGTATCGTGTGATTGAAGCTAGTAGATCGAACAAAATGAGGAAAATAGAATGATATAAACTATAAAAAGCCGTTATAATATTTTGTGTCTGTTTGGTTAGTAAGAAAGTGCAGGAAAAGATGAGAAGATGAAGTTTCGAGTTCTTTGCAATTTAAATAATTTCTTTTTTATAGAAATGTTATGTTTTAGAAATTTAAAAGTCAGATTCTTGTAGAATGAAACAAATAACTGTTTGGCAAACGAAATATTTTGGTTTTGTTGGGCTTGCAGGAAATCCACCTTTGGTGGTGGCACGAGGCGGGTTTTCAGGGTTGTTTCCGGATTCTAGTGAGGCAGCTTATACTGTGGCATTAGACACAAGTGTATCAGATTTAATCTTATGGTGTGATGTGCAATTGACAAAAGATGCTGCTGGGATTTGCTTTCCTGATATTAACTTACAGAATGCCTCCGGAATTGATCTAGTTTATGAAAGTAAGAAAAAGACTTACCTTGTTAATGGCGCCTCAGTCAGCGGATGGTTTCCCATAGACTTCACCCTGGAAGAACTATCAAGTGTCATCTGTAAGTTTAGCCATTTTTTTATTCTTTTTTGGTTTTGTGACCGAGTTAAAATCATCTAATTGGATTTAAGATGTTGTTTGATCAAGTTGCTGGGGTTTGTGTAACGATCTAACTCAACTAGTGAAATTTAAGGAGAACTTGGTAACAGACTGAAAACAGTAACGATAGGAAAAAAGTGTATTAATTAACAAAAAAAAGGTCTATTGATAATTCTACCAATTTAGCATCGAAACTAGCTCTTTAATGTAACTGAGTCTGTACTGCTGCAGCGCCTTAAGTTTAAATTTTGTGAATCAATTGTCATAGTTAATTTTTCTGTGTGCGTTTAAGTATCATTATTATCTTAATCTGCGATAAGGGGAACTAATGGGCCATAAAATTTGGATTCTGTAAGTTCGAAGTTTGTAAAAGCTCTATGCAAATTAATGAAAATAGAAGAAAACAGGTGATACATTTTACAAATTGGAAATGAGGTTTGGCATATCCCTGTTAGAAGCACTGGCTTCTATTAGAAAACTGTGAAATAGTCTATTTGCTACAATTTATCTGTTTGATGTTTGACTTTCTAAACTTTGAATAACTTGTGTTTATTTGGGCAGTAACTCAAGGTGTCAATTCTCGAACTGATGCTTTTAATGGCAATCTATACCAAATTCTCACTGTTGAATATGTGGCTACAAATATGACACCGCCGGGTCTATGGTTGAATATTCAGGTAAATGGTAGATTGATACGTTTTTTCCCACATTAAGCCAGTACTTTCTTTCACTGTAATTGCCTTATTTTCTGTTGTTCACCCTCTTCAAATCTGCTCTTCTGATATTTATTGGAGTCAACCCTTTTTGTCTGATATTTTTTCAGCACGATGCATTCTACGCCCAACACAATTTGAGTATGAGAAGCTATGTGCTTTCTGTGTCTAGGAGGGTAGTTGTCAACTATATCTCATCACCAGAGGTGAATTTCTTGACAAGTATTGCGTCACAATTCAATCCAAACAAAACAAAACTGGTCTTCAGATTTCTTGGACAAACTGAATCTGAGCCTACGACCAACCAAACTTACGGTTCTCTCCTAAAGAATCTTACATATGTTAAGACTTTTGCCTCTGGGATTCTTGTTCCTAAAGATTACATATGGCCAGTCAAAAGTCTTTACTTACAGCCTCACACCTCCCTTGTTGCGGATGCTCATAAAGAAGGATTGGAAGTTTTTGCATCAGAATTTTCAAATGATCTTATATTTAGCTACAACTATAGTTATGATCCAGTAGCAGAGTATCTTTCATTCTTCGACAATGGTGATTTCTCTGTTGATGGTGTACTCTCTGACTTCCCAGTAACTCCATCAGCAGCCATAGGTATAAGAATGATACTGTAATTTTGGTTTTGCTATGTCAATTTAGTGGCATGATTTAACACTTTCAACTTGGTGACATGTTCATTGCAATAGTAGATACTGTTTTAGAGAATTAGATCTGATCTTTTCTTTCTTTTCTTTTTTTTTTATACTGCAGATTGCTTTTCTCACCTAGGAAATAATGCTTCAAAGCAAGGTATGCCTGTACCGCATAGAGCTTTTCACTACATAAATATTTCTCTTTCTTATTCTTTAATGAAGTTAAAGATTGGTGGCTGTTAATTATAATAACACCAAAATTATTAAAGATATTTAAAATCTGATAATAAGTATCTTTTGTATGTTCCAGTGAAAGATCTTTTAATCATCTCAAAGAATGGAGCTAGCGGAGACTTCCCCGATTGTACTGACTTGGCATATAGACAAGCTATTTCAGATGGCGCAGATGTTATTGACTGTCCTGTTCAAATGTCAAAGGATGGAATACCATTTTGCTTGAGCTCTATAAATCTTATTAGTAGTACAAATGCTCTTCAATCAAAATTTAGCAACCTTGTAAAGAGTATTCCAGAGCTCATGGAAGGCAGCGGTATATTTACCTTTACCTTGAATTGGGATGAAATTCAAACCTTGACCCGTAAGTTAAATATAATTCTTGTTTCTCTTTGTGGTTCAACTGTTGTTAAATATTTTTGTTACACACACACACACAGAGATCTAGCAAGATAGGTAAGGAACCGGAATCCATATGAACTTGAAGAGCACTATGAATTGCTTATGGGTGTTTTAAATCAACACCTGGAAAGGATTGCCATATGTGCACCAGTATGCCAAAACTTGAAAACTACCTATATAAAATTGGAAAGAATTGCCAAGAAGGTAAAAAGAAAATAAGAGCAATAGAGAAAACCATAAAGAAGAGCTTTTGCTGTTTCTATTTATGTTTATCTTTGAACTGCTCTTTTGGTTATGTAAATTCTTTTTCGCTGCAGCGGTAATATCAAACCCATATGCTACTAAGTACGCAATGTTCCGAAATCCAAAGTTCAGAAGTGCTGGAAAGTTTCTGAAGTTGTCTGATTTTTTGGCTTTGGCAAAGAATGCAAGCTCTTTGTCTGGTGTCTTGATCAGCATAGAGGTAAGATTTTTTGCCGTTGGATGCCCTACTTTTGCAGAACCACATTAGGATTGTGATGCTCTGTTAGAGGCAGTCGTGTTGTCTGCTGAATGCCTTTATGCTTAGTGTCACTGCATAACCATATCAAGCACCAGAGTTACAAAAGAGATTCTGCTCAGCAAATATTTTGAGCAAAATGATCAGAAACCTTTGTAAAATTTATTTCCACTTTGACTCAAATCTTTCTTGTCAAAATGACATTTTGTTCTTGCCCATTTTCAGCATGCAGCTTACCTTGCGAAGGAAGGGATGAATGCAACTGATGCAGTAATTGTGGCCTTGAAAGACGCAGGTTATGATAATCAGGAAACTTTAAAGGTCATGATTCAGTCCACCAACAGTTCTGTTCTAGCGAAATTCAACAACAAAAAGAACTATGAGCTCGTCTACAAAGTTGGTAAATCAATCGGTGATGTTCTTAACTCAACTGCAGAGGACATTAAGAAGTTTGCGCATTCAGTAGTCGTCACAAAGAACTCTGTATTTTCAATGAACAATCTTTTCCTCACCGGTTCTTCAAAAGTTGTGCCAAAGCTACAAGCATTTGGCATCCCTGTATATGTGGAAACTTTCCAAAACGAGTTTGTTTCTCAAGCATGGGACTTCTTCTCAGATGCAACTGTAGAGATCAACACATTTTACCAGGCTGCTGGTATTAATGGTATCATTACAGAGTTCCCTAAGACCGCCGACCGGTATCGAAGTAAGTTTTGATGATGCGTGAATAAGTTTAGCCCATCAAAATCTGTACTGCAATCTATAACATGATTAGAAATGTTATGGCTGACGTATGGCGCTACTGCTATTTGCAGAAAATAAGTGCTTAAGTTCGGGCAAAGATACACCGCCATACATGACACCCGTTCTGGCTGGTAGTCTCCAGCAACTAATCCTCCCTCAAAACCTCCCACCAGCTCAGCCGCCTAGTCCTGTGCTGACAGATTCAGATGTTGCAGAGCCACCACTAGGCCCCGGATCAGATAAAACAGCTCCCAGCCCCGGTGAAGATGCAGCTGTACCACCAGCAGGTAGACAGCCAAAAATTTCGGTAGGCATCTTCTTCTCGTCTCTGATTACAGTCCTTGCTACTCTTCTCCTGTTTTGACGCTATAATGTGATCCCTGTGATTATTGTCATGTAACATTAGTTTACATGAATCTTAGATTAATCTGATTTGAATGTATAACATGGGTATAAAAATTATGTATTCATAATTCTATTGTTTGCCTATCACCAGTGAATTACTCTTGGTGGATTCATTTCTCATTTCATTTATGTAAAATTAAAATATTTAATTATGCTACTGTTTTTTTTTTTTTTCTGTATAATTTGTGCAATAAATATTTAAGCATTGACCAAATTTAAATCCTTTGTATTCTTAAAAAAAAAAGAACTAAGCTTTGAATGATTTGTTAGCCTTCTATTACACCTCAATTATTGGCAATTATAGTATATCGCAAAAAATATGGCCCAAATACTTGTCCTAATTTTTTATATCCCTGAGTATTGTCATTAATTCATTGGTGGGATGTAGGTGCTGTACAGGATTTTATTCAACCTAAGTTATAGATTTTGAGTTTGAGTTTGGATGAAATAAACATGGTTAAATTAAGGATTGAATTTATTTAAATAAATTATAATATTTAAGTTTAAATTTATTTAAAATTAAATTTAGTTATTAATATCTTATTATACATGATATATCTTATCATAGAATATATATGAAATTAAAATTAATATGATATCATTTTATAATATATGTATTATCAATATATTAATTATACATTTTTAGATAAATGATGTAAGAAAGGCATATCAAAAGTTTTTAAATTTCACAAGTGTTTATAATACTTTGTAAAACAATAATGTAATAATTAAAATTTTTTATTATTTTATTTTTTAATAAATTTATATAATACTTTTAATAAAAAATACAAAAAATGAGATTTTTTATATATAATTTAGAGTTAAATTATTTTGACTGCAAATTCAAACTTTATTTCATTCCATCGATCTTAATCTGGTTTGGAAATAAATCCCATCAAAATAAGTAAAAAATTAATATTTTTCTTGGGTTTTATGTTTTTACTCTCATTCAATTCATTTATGAATCAAATTACTATCAGATTAGAGATTCGATCATAGATTCATAGTATTAGAGAAAAATAAAAAAAAGAATTAAAATGGGCTTGAGGTCAAAATTTCCAAGTTTTTTCCTTGTGCGTAGTGTTCTTGGCATTATTTATAATTGAAGTTGAAGCTAATAATAATTTTTTTTACTTATGGGCGTCAAGCTGATGGAATGTCAAAGAACACTGGATTTCTACAGGGACAGAACCCAGTAGGAAACATTCACAGCAGAACAATCTGAAAGCCATGAACGGAAACGCATCAAAACTTCTCAAGGTCTTACTGGGTCTCTTCGCTCTGAATTCTGTGTCTTTGTACCTTTATTTTTCCCACTCTCATCATTCTCACAACCACCACTCTCACGGCGACCTTAGTTTCAATGAGAGGTCAAACCTCCGTCTGCCCCACCATTTCTCCAAAGCATGGCCTATTCTTCCTTCTTATTTACCCTGGTCTCGGAACCCCAAAGTCCGTCACCGCTCTTGTGAGGCATATTTCGGAAATGGGTTCACAGCCCGGATTGATCTTCTCCCTTCTGCGACCGCCGGGAACGGTGGAGGCGGGGGAGGGTGGTTTCGCTGCTTTTATAGTGAAACCCTGAGGAGTTCTATTTGTGAAGGGGGGAAATTGAAGATGAATCATGAGAAGATTGCGATGTCTAAGGGCGGTGAAAGGATAGAGGATGTGATGGGGCGAAGAGATGAAGAGGAGTTGCCGGAGTATCAAAACGGTGCGTTTCAGATTGAGGGAGATGGGGTTTTGGGTTTCAGAGGGGAGAGAGTTGGGAAAAGGCTTGTGAATGATGGTTTCCTTAACAGGTATGTACCACATGGCGGGATTGATATGCATACAATGAGAGGGTTAATTGGGTCGATTGAGGCTGTGGATGCTAAGGTTTTTGATGAGTGTGAGCAGGTATGAGTTTTACAATTTTGATCTTTTTGTTTTTTGATTTAGGGTTCATTTGATTCAATCTGATCTTGTTATGACTTATTTTGACTTGTTGATTGGTATATTCTTTGGTTTTGGTGATCAAGGTTGTCTTTTTGGAATTGAATGCCAGGGTTCTGAGAATGATAAATTCTCATTTATGATTCATTGTTGTTCTCCTGATTTATTGGAATGTGATTTAATGCATTGATTGATTATAAACTGGATTAATGATTGTGTGGAAGTATTTTAGTGTAGTTTTGAATGCAAAAGTCACTTTTTTGTTGAGGAATATATTGGATTGGAAAAGAATACACTGCTGGGTTATATTAGAAGTTTTCAGTTAATTGGTTCTGAATGAAATGAAATGATGTAATTAAGTTTAAACTCGTTGCTTTCTTTGTCTTTGTCATCTTATTGTAGTTTTGCTTGTATTTAATGATCTACTTTCGTGCTGTATTTGTTGTTTCTGACATTATAAGCTTAGTTGCAGTGGGTGGAGGAGCCGACACTTCTGGTTACTCGGTTTGAGTATGCAAATGTTTTTCACACATTTACTGATTGGTACAGTGCATATGTGTCTTCAAGAGTTACTGGCCTGCCAAATCGACCTCATGTGGTTTTTGTTGACGGACACTCTCAGGTATATGTGTTCTATTATTTACATGACTCGTTTCTTTTATCAGTTGTTGTATTGATATTTCTCAACGTTAATTACAAGGCCAATACCCAGGACTCATAAGTTCATTAGCATAGAATATTTCTTGAAAATTTTGTATTAGTTTGCTTGTTGGCTATTTAGTTAACCAAAAAAGTGAACTATTATACTTAAATTTGGTTCAATTTATTGAAATTGTTGACATAATAGCTGAAGTTTGTTAATGAATGAAATTTCAGACCGGGTTTGTTTCCTAAGGATCTTCTAGGAGCTTTTGAGTTCTGCTTTAAATATAGTGAATATCTATGATTCATTAAGGAATAGATTGATAACATCAATTTCATTTGCCTTCTTAATTTATTATTTTTTTAAGTTTTACATATGATGTTGAACACCATCGAATTACCCCTTCCTTCTATAATGTTACTATCTGGTGCCTCCAGTTTTTTTTTTTTTTAAAAGAAAAGAAGAAAGAAAATTGTGTCAAATGGGATTTGGCTGTCTTATGGTTAATTCCACATGTACCAATTATAAAAACTGGACTGGATGGACCGAGAACTGGGGGTGGTACCAGTTACGAAGGATGGTTTACACTCGGTAGGGTCTATCAACTGGAATGAACCACCTCAAATTGACCCAAATTTGTCAGTTCATCACGGTCAAACCCCTATGCTGACATAGGCATAGAAATAAGCTTTTTTTTTTTTTTTTTTTTGTGATGGCTAGAACTGTAACCCAAGCCACTTGTACATGATTTGGGAAGCACTATCAAGTCACACACCATGTTTTTTTAATCTAACCCATTGTCTAGATATTATAAGGAAATTAAAAAAAAACAATTTATGCTTGGTGGGACTTTAATCCAACACCTTGTCAATGGACATAATGTGTCTATGCCATTATGTCAAATTCTTTTTTAAGTAAATGTAATTCGAATTCTATATTTAATGATTAAGTAGACAAATATGTTTTAAATATTATTTATAATTTTTATTTAAACAGTAAACCGGTATGATTGCCAGTTGACCTGGACTAGTCCTTCATTGGACCAGTGCTCAGTCTGGGTTTGAATAAATTGGTACCAATATTCTATTAAATATGACTTTCCATCAGTTTTTTCTCCTATACCTTCAAGTTTTGGTGGTTTTCTTGCCCCATGGAAGCAATGACAGTGCTCCACACACGAATTTCGAGTATCTATTGCTGTTAGTTAGATACCCTTTATTGATTCTGGGAAAACGCATAGTAATTATGTACGTTTTACTGTTTGAATTTTATGTTCAGATTGGTACGGTGATCATAGATAAGCTGATAGATTTAGGTTTATTTACACTTAAATTAGTGATGCTAGATTTGGTTCTTGTGCTTTTGGATCTCAAATTACAAGTTATGCCTCTAGTTTGTAATACTTGTGTACAAGTATGCTAGTGATGCTAGACTTGTTCCAAATCCTCTGCTCTGGTATTCCATTTTTTGTTATTGTACGATAGTGAACTGTTTTCACTTTATGACAAATTTTCAGACACAGTTGGAAGAAACATGGGAAGCATTGTTTTCAAGCATTAGATATGCTAAAAACTTTAGCGGACCAGTTTGTTTTCGCCATGCCATTCTTTCACCTCTGGGATATGAGACTGCACTGTTCAAGGGGCTGAGTGAAGATATAGCTTGTCATGGGGCATCTGCACATGATCTGTGGCGAAACCCTGATGACAAAAAAACTGCACGTTTGTCTGAGTTCGGAGAAATGATTAGAGCATCTTTTGGGTTTCAAGTTAATAGACACCGCATTGAAAAGCCAGGTTTGGGACATAATGTACTTTTTATAAGACGTGAAGATTATTTAGCCCATCCACGCCACAGTGGTAAAGTTCAGACAAGGCTAAGCAACGAACAAGAAATATTTGATTCTTTACAGAGTTGGGTATCTAGTAACCCGGCATGTAAAATAAATCTCGTTAATGGACTGTTTGCTCATATGTCCATGAAGGATCAAGTCAGAGCCATTCAAGATGCCTCTGTTATTATCAGTGCTCATGGTGCTGGTCTCACTCACATGGTATCTGCTTTGCCGAAAACAGTGATTCTAGAGATTGTTGCGAGCCAATATAGACGCCCACATTTCCAATTGATTGCACAATGGAAGGGTTTGGAGTATCATGCCATTTATCTTCATGGATCATATGCCAAGCCTGCAGTTGTTACTGACAAGCTTAGCAGCATAGTGAAAAATCTTGGATGCTGAATCTTTTTCTGGTTTTTAGCAGGGAGTCCAAAGTCATCTAAATCGATTCTGTTTTCTCTGTTATGCGGTTAGCTCTGCTGCTGATGTATTATTGAATTTTTCGATAAAGGACTAGTGCAGAATATCCTTGAGCTGGATTTCATCCTATTATAGTTAAATCAAATCTGTTGTCAAACCAACCTGGTGGCTCTGGAAATGCTACTGGAAGATAGAAACCTGAACCCTTATCTTGTTTTGCAAATGTCATCGGCATTTTTCCACAAGATCAGTGAGCAAGAACTGGAATGACAGCAGAAGTTAACCTGACAGACACTGACCTAATCAACAAAACCCTTGAGGGGGGCAACAAATTTGAGTAATTTTCCTGGAAACTTTTTCTAAATTTACTCACACTGATTGCTTCTTGCGATATAGATTACTGTACACGTTCGTGTTCATATTTCATTTTCGATTCTTTTGCATCAAATACGTCATGTACTGTATTTACATGTTGATATTCTGTGTAGACAAAAACCCAGTAATTTTCTCCTTTAGAACTACGTAAGTTTTATTGCTGATGCAGATTTTATAGCCTTGCTTTCTTGCCTTTCAACTTCAGGGAGTGCATACATTGTTGATGGAAAGTATTAAGTTTCCAGTTGCCTTCCACTCTATAAAGTAATGGCCAGCTAGAACACGACGTATCATCATATGATTTAATAATTTTGATAATACGTCAGTTTGTTTGTTTTCGATTGTATGCTTAGTATTACTCCTTTCATAATTATACGATGCTGTCTCGGTATTGTTTTTGGAATATTTTGAAGTGGCAAATTTTTCATAATGAATAAATGTTGAAAATCATGCGTCTCTATTAGATTATCACTTCGAAATGGTATATTATATCGCACTAAAATGATACAATACTGTATTAAAATGGAAAAATGCCAATTTTAATTATCATTTTAAGGTTAAAATGGAAAATAAAAAAAATAAAAAAATAGTATAATGATTTATTTGTTTAAAGTTGTGAGAATTTATATTTTATAAGTAAAAAAAAATCAAATGATAAAAATAACCCATACGCGGGCACTGTTGATGAGTATTAAATTCTAAGGGGGGAAAAAAGGGGTTTAAATACTGCCACTGATTTTCGTGGGAAACAAACAGACGATCAACTTCCTTTACTCGGTGCAATTAGAAAACAGGAAAAAATAAGCCGTATCCTTTGAAACCCTAGCCCTATATCCTGAAAGATACATATTTTTTCTACGACTATGAAAGGTATATTTAAATCCAAACCAAAAACATTAAAAAATTCTGATGAAGTTGTTCGTCTTACCCATAATCTTCTGGTCTCTCTCCTCTCCAATGAACCCGATTCTTGAAAACGAGATGAGACGGTATTTACATATATATATATATATATATATAGACACTCTCATGAACACGGGCATCATCTTAACTACTCTATCAAGAGTGCACACAGATGAAACTATCTATGCATGTATCTGGGCTCATGCTAAGTATTTTTGCATGTGATATCTATGTGTTAAAGGGTTATTATTTTAATTTTTTGAAGGCAAACAAAAAAAAAATCATGGTTGGCAGGTCAATCTTGACGATTGAGTTTAGTGAATCTTGTTACTTGAAAGATTTATTATGTTTTTTTATCAGGAAGGTGGGCTTGGTGTATTTATACCTTAAAGGTGAATGGCAGGCTGTACTTTGCAATGTGAATGTATGGAAAATTGGTAATTTTGAGTTTGAAATTCATCCTTTTGTTTGTCTGTTTTCTTGCTTGGTGGTTTTGGTTTTTGATCATTGTTTTGCCGTATAGTATTGGTGCCTGGTTCAAAGTGATATGACCAAGAGATGCTTTTTTTTTTTTTTAATAAAAATTTACTGAATTGTTTGACCTAAACTTGGTTTCAGCTAGCTGAGCTAAATTAGTTTATTCGGGATTTGAAGATAATTCTCTATGGAAGTGCTGAGTCCGAGCCCGTTGCTGAAGCTTGTAAAAAGTTGACTGAAGAGTTCTTTAAAGACAACACTCTACGCCTTCTCATTTTCTGTCTTCCGAGACTAAATTTGGAGGTGGGGTTTTGAAATTTGCATTTTTTATTGAATGAACTTCTATTGTTAATATATATATATATATATATATATATATATATATATAATATGATGGTTTTTCATAGGCTCGCAAAAATGCTACCCAAGTGGTAGCAAATTTGCAGAGGCAACCTGTTGATGGAAGGCTAATCGGCCCTATTTATTTGGAAGAAAACTTAGATCTTTTGGATATCTTGGTTTCTGGGTAAGCTGGCTGTTCTCCCCGACAGCAATTTTTATAGGATATGCAATTGCCAGTCTCTTATTACCAGCAGTTCTTCGAGTATGATAAATATCTTACTGCTTTTTAACATCTTTACATGGATTTTAGTTTCTGATGCTGAAGTTTTAGGTATGAGGACCCTGAAATAGCTTTGCATTATGGAGGTATGCTGAGGGAGTGCATTAGACATCAGATTGTTGCCAGGTAAAGCGATCCAAAGCCTTGTTTTTTCAAAGAAAAATTGTATATTGTAGCTTACACGGTTGATTGTTTACTTATAGGAGTGTCTTGGAATCTAAGTCCTTCAGGAAGTTTTTTGACCATATACAGCTTCCACATTTTGATATTGCTGCAGATGCTAAAGCAACTTTTAAGGTTGATTCTACTTGTTTTTTTTCTCTCTCCTTCTTATGCTACTGAGGTGATTTAATTTATCAGTTGCTTATAAGTTAGTTTTAGAATGAATTTTGAAATAAATTGAAATTTTTTCTGTGCCTTTTTGGAGAGACATTATGTTATGAACCTTGCAAATTCTACAAACAAGTAATACCGAATTGTAAAGAACCAAGCAAATAGATTTTTAGAAGAAATTATTAACAACAAACAAACAAACATAGGTGAGAATAGACAATGGATCCACATTAATTAAACCAACTTTCTAGCAACCAAAAAAGGAACAATCAACAATTCTCTCCCCAGACTGGCTTTGAAGAGGCCATAATCTTGGCTATTCAAGAGACAAGATTCTCTCTAGCCAATTCTCTCTCTCAATCAGTTGAAGGCTACCTAAACAAAACCCAATTTCTTCTCCTTCTCCAACCCTCTCTTATTCGTCCCTTTTCACAATTGCTTTTGCCCATTTCGTAACTTCCTACTTCCCCGTTTCACAACTATCCACTTCCCACCTAAATATGACTGGTAACGTAATACTATTGCTGCAAGTTTCTAAGCTTGTTATAATGTTTGGTACTATTTTCTTCATATGTGAGATTGATTGTGACATAAGTGGAAACATCAAAGTTTTTGAAACCACTACTTGTTGGTTTTGAGATTGAATTGATGTTGATGAAGCCCAAAACTTCCACTATTTTTGCATACTCCTTCACTTAAATTATGGTCATTGTAACATTTTGGTCTAACAATCCGACCTACTGTCAAGATATTTCCATTTTAAATACAATTTGTTACAGTTTTGTTTTTGAATTTTGCAATCCAAAATATGTTTTAACAGTTTAAAAACTTATAAATTATACAATTAATCTTCTATTATCATTTTGAAGCGATAAGAGACACCTATACAGACCTAATATCTTTCTGGTACTTCGTTCATGTGAAATTTACATTAGGTGTTATAGTTATGTCCTTTGCTTATGGCTAATACATTGCAGTTTGCAGGAGCTATTGACAAGGCATAAGTCAACAGTAGCAGGATTTCTTTCCAAGAATATTGATTGGGTAAGTTCTTCACTAAACTTCAATGTCTACTTCATATCCTGATTTCAAGATGTAACATTTTCATAGCATGGTATTTTTCAATCTGTTCTTGTGGTTCCAGTTTTTCCATGATTAAAACTCAAAGTTACTCCAATCAAGTAATTACATTACAAGAAGACAGGCTATCAAGGTAATCAAAGGTTAGGACCAGGACAAGCTTCTTCGACTTTTTGCCAGTTTCAGCATTGACAAAGGTAGTAAAATCTCAGTTGTATGTTATCTTGGCAGTTGATCTTGAGAGATGAATGATCATGGTCTCATTTGTTGCAGAGGATGAGCAGTTTGAGGAAAGACAAGGCTCAGGTGATGGCAGAAATTGCTAAACTGAGGCTGCAAGCTAACTAGTGTTTCACCATTAACAGAATTTAGAACTATTTTAGAAATATCACAAGTTATGCTCTTTGTAATTGTTCTTCGATTGATTATTTATTTAGATTTGATCAAAATTAATTAGAACTTTCAAGCAAATTTTTTACGTTGAATGTTCTTGTTATTTCATATTAATATATAGTGCACACTCATCCTGTACAGTGGGATTATCTTATACTTTTATGCCAATTTTGATTTGAATCATAATACTCAGGAATTTCTACTTAATCTCAGTGAATTATGCTAATTTTGTATGAGTAAGATATATGTTGCTAGATCTCGAAAGTTGTATCATCCCAAAAGTTAGTTCAAGAGTTGCCAAAACCCAACTTGTTTCCTAACTAATGTGGGATTTTGAAAATCAACTGGAGAGTAAGTGAAGGAAACCTCTTGGGATACCAGGTTGGAGCTTCAGATAGTGGATGAAGCCTTTTTGGTTACAAGATTGGAGAGTAAGCAGACCCAGTCTCCCCTCATTCTGGGCCTTGGTTTTAGATGGATTGGTATTGTAAACTCAGAGCTTCAGATGGTGTGCACCTAGCCAACTAGAAAGTGAACGAAATCTTCAGAGTTAACAGGTTGGAGCTTCAGATGGTGGGCGAACAAGGAGTAAGTAGACAAACTTGGAATGAGAGAAACTCAATAACACTTGCAAGTTGAGTTTGAGTTGGGTTCATGGTACCCGTCCATCTGAAGTTGAATCATGCTAATGTTCTGAAACTCATTATTTTATATTATGCCTTTGGTTGATTGTCTCTGTGTTCCAGTGTTACAGTTGTAGACTAGGCAAATGGTGCCAGCGAAGGATTTGGGATACTTCATAGCTGGAGGAATCGGGCTTGTGCCAACATTGCTCCTTAACAACCAAGAACAAAAGCTTCCAGTGATTTTGTCAAAGATGGGCTAAGATAGAAATTTGGCTATGATAAAGCATAGAACCGCAAGCACAATCTCATGCATATGTTAATATATTAAAGAATCCATGTTAACTTTCAATTTGGTTACAAGACCATCTTGACATTGTAGTTTTTGGAACAACAACCTCAGCTCAGTTGTGCTACTATATATGTTTCCATCTTTTATTTAAAATGATAAAATGATTTTTAAAAGTTAAAAATAATATGATAACGACATTATCATCCTCAATGAGTGAAAAAGCATTTGGAAGGAATACCATACTCAACAAGCAAGCCATGTAAAATCGACAATCTTGTAAAGATTCAAGGACAAACTCAGGTATCACTAACTCTAGGAAAAACTGGAAATATCCAAAATTAACAACATTAAACAATAACAAGGTTTTAAAAATAGGTTTAATAACTCATCATCTCAAGTTCAAGGTTGATCTAAAAAGAGAAAACACAAAGGTGGAACTAGAAGAATTGATCTGGAAGATGTGGAGTTCAGCAATCAAAATTTTAAGCAGCACCAGCTCCCTTGCCCTTCTTCCTCTGTAATTTCTTCATGTAGAACTCCAGCTCTTTGCCTTCCAAGATGTATCTGCCACAATTTCATTCCCAATTACATTAATGCAAAGTAAGATAAAGCAACTACTACCATTAGTCTCACATCTAGCTCAGAACCTAAACGGAATTTTGACAAAAATAACATGTATCCATCTCTAAGTCTAAATAATTGTGTACAAATAAGAAATGGCTATGTGTTTTCGAATACCATGGAAATAGAAAATAAAGTGAGAAAAGAATGTAATCAATGGGTAAACACACAAGGCTTTCACAATATAATTACTGGAAGGAAAATAGGAGATCACATACCCATCAGCACGACCACACTGACCAGGCCGTGATGAGATGCATGCTAACAACCGACCACCACCGAATTGCTCTTCAATATGTGGGTCAAGCTTGCGTTCCTTTTGACGCTTCTCCAGCTTTCTTACAACATGGTTACTCTTCTTTGCCTCTTCAGTTGTAACCGGAGCCTCACCTTCCTATTTAAACATTCAAGTAAAATAACATAAGAAAGCGAGCACTGCTACAGCATTCATAGGAGAATTAATCATGCACTAAAAAATTGTGATCATTAGCTAATCATGAAAATTTATAGAATCAATATAATTAAAAAACTTAAACATAACAGTCAATTTAAACATTAGTAAATGTGCAACCATGTTACCTCTGATTCTTTCTTAGCAGAAGCTGCAGCCTTCTTCTTGCGACCGATGTCAACACCATAATGCTGGAGATACCACTGCTTGAATGGAGCAGCATCAACCTGAACAATGGCACTCTTCACCAGAGTTTGAGTACGGACCAACTCATTGTTAGAGGCATTATACACCACATCTAGAATTCTAGTTTTACGGGTCACCGCCTCACTTCCCCATGAGTAGTTTCCTGTGTCAAGTCTCAAGGCTCGCCACTTGACGTTGCCACCTCTAACCCTAACCCTCCTAACTGTCTTGTTGCTTGACAGCTTGGTGTTAGCAGGTTGCCTCCCGAGCTCATACCTTAGAAAACAATACCAACTCAACTGAATCAGGACTCCGTCCAAAATTATAATTTCTAAATATCAAATCACATTCCAATCAATATTAAGTTAAAACTAAATGGACTAACCCAATGGTTTAATTGAGATTTTATTCACAAATAACACAAAGCAAATATTCATTAATCCGATGTAAGATGCCAATCTTTAACAGTTTAAAGTCATTGAATAAAAGCATATGCAAGCAAAAAAACAAAAAGCCAATATCAATAATAAAATATCAAACTTGAATCAGACAACAACTACGACATTTAAACATTACTTTCTCTTCTTCCTCCAAGCCTTCTTCTTGCCTCCAGTGGCACGTCTCTTGTGCATAGAATCACGGGAAATACCTATCAACAACAGGTTGAAAATAAAAAATCATTCTTCAGCTGTTTTTACAGGCTATAAACATCAAAAGGTAAAAACCCCAGAAAAAATAGCATCAGTAAAAAACGAAAGTCAAATAAGATACCCATTTTGCTCTCTTAGAGAGATTTCAAGCTTCTTCTCGGACTCAGTAAAGCTGTGAAGCTTAGGGTTTGCCACAGAGAGAAACAGAAGGCTGGTGGTGGCTGAATTTATACACACTCTATATAGCTAAACCCTAGTTTCTATTGGATACACGACGTCGTCTTACCAGAATCAGTACCCACTGGACGAAGGCCCAAACCTGGCCCAGACTATAAACTGGGCTGAATTATATGTGACGTGAAAAATAATTTATTTATTATGAAAAAATGTTTTTTTATCTTGAATCAAAATTAAATATTTATATGATATTAAAATAACTTTAAGTGAGTTTAATAATAAACTTTAGGTTAGCCTCATTAGGGCTAGATTTAATTTGGGCTGAATTATACAAGACTCAATTTAAACCAAGTAAAATTAATCTCAAATTAGACAAAATAAAACACAAACTCGACTCAAAATTTAACTCTATATTTAATCAGAAATGATTCAAACACAACTCATTTAAGAAAAAAAACCTAATTATTAATTTAAACTTGATTTATTCAATCTGACCTAAAATTGAAGTTTGAATTACAACCCTAATTTTCACCAACTTTAGTATTGTGAATTTTTCATGCCCTTCGAAGTAAATATAAAATTCCATACAAAGAAAGTGATATCATAATTCTTCTTGCAACAAGCTTCAAATTTTCAACAAAAAAACAACATTACAAATTGTCACCAAAGAGGTTATCTGAGAAAAATTGAAGAAAGTGACATGACAAGTTTATCAACAGGAAGTTGGAAAATTGTCCTCTCTAGGTTTTCTCAAGGACTTGCAGAAAGAAGAGAAAGCGCCCTTCAATTCCTCTGGTAGAGGGAGTGAAAGAGGGAGGGCCATGGAAGATGGCCTCTTGAACTGCCCACTTGTGTTTCTCGCAGACAATGAATGTGCCATTGCGAGTTGCTGCTTGTTTAGCCCTTCAACGATGAACGAAAATGCTCCAAATGTGAGACAGCTTTGTAAGAGAGCCTGGGGTGCACCTGCATAGGCAAGATACATATAAACTACCCAGCCAGTAATAACTATGACCACATATATAAAATTAACAAGAAGCATCAATAACTTATAAAAAAAAAAAAAACCATAAATTTCAGAGGGGAAGCTTTCCTTGAAGCCAATAGGTAATTTCTGAGCTAGAGATGCATGATACATATTCAAATAAATTAGGTAACTGTTTATTTCTTTCACTAAAGGGTAAATAAAAATAGTGCATGGCCAGAGATATTAGTTCACCTGGAAAACTTAAAGCAAGACCAGTGCAACATCCAGCTACTCCGGCATTAATGACTGCAGTGAAAGAAACAGTGATTATTGTATAAATCCAGAAATATTAAAAATCAAGATATTCTACTATTACATGTCATACCGTCATCCTTCCCTCGCAATCTCCTTAAGAAGCAGACAACCAAACTGTGTACTCCAGACAAAACTGCAAATGTCTAACAAGAAAACTTATAAATGTATGAGACCTTTATAGCCAGCAAATAAAGGAAAAGGGTACATTGTTAATCAAACCATGACATTTAATCAAATTCCAGGTAGAAAATGAAATCCGACCATAGATGAAAACCATGGAATTTCACATACCTTGGCATGAGATCCTGCATCTCCAAAAGATCCTTTGAATCCTTTCTTCTTAAACAACCCAGAACCTGAAACAAGTCCATGCAAGGCATTAAAGCATGTGCACAATAACGTTGATTACGATAGAGAATCCGGAAAGACATAACATCTGACTGCAATTTCAACAACTTCCAAGGAAACTAAATGACTAATTGATCAGCCGTCTCTACATTTCCAAAATAATTTCCAAGCAAATAGCATTCCTAACTTAGTTCCCAGCTTAAAAATTTCCACCTAATGAAAAAGCTCAATAATGCAAGTACAAAAACCTGCCTATTTCTTTAAAGCAGCATCTTAATGTTGCAAATAAGCTATAAAGCTTTATTAGCCAAAAAATAGCTCCAATACAGGCAATACTGCTAACGTTTATTCCCAACACAATTTTAACAAACATCATTGACATCCAAGTTACAAGATAAAGAAGTCTCCTGATAGCATAGCACAAAAATGAAATCAGCGGATAGAAAAAGAAAAATGAATCCTAAACCGATCATCAATATACATAGCATTAAGTGCTTCCAAAGAAAGAAAGCACCCACATTCCCAATCCACACCAAATTCTCGAACCACCAAGATTATTTGAAGCTCAACTCATAGTCTTATAATATACAAAAATCAGTCAACATTAACATTAAAATAATGCCCAAATACGGACCATCCACCCTACAAAAGGAACAAAAATACCTTCAACCCACTTCAAAATGAGCCTTAACATACTAAAACCACAAAGGTTGACAAAACCTAAAGCTTTGTCCAACAATTCAATCCATGAATAGAATAAAAGCATGCCAAAAAAACTCCAAAATCAACACATTATATCCAAGAAATTACCATGTAGCATATATATATATATATATATATATAAGCAAACCCATCAACGGTAACAAAGAAAAAAAATTAGCTTTACCATACAAATCAATCCAAAACAAAAACAAAAACAGAACCCATAATTAAAAATGTAGTTAGATACACACCGTAACCAAAGATAGAGCCCATGAAGGCACCGGCGAAGGAGTCGCTAGCGAACTGGACGAGGCACACAGCAGGCGAACCGGAGGGAACAGAAACTAAAGATTTCAAAGAATTAGGGTTAGGGTTTGTTTTGGAATTGGAATTATCATCGTTGACGGGGTTTGAAGAAGATGAATCGTCCGACGCTGCCATTCCTAAATATCGGTATCGTATCGGTTCTCTGTCGATTTTTCCTATGAAAAATCCAGCTAGAGACAGAGACCGGACTAGCCAAAAACGAAGACATATTTATACGGTGGATTTGAACCGGAGACGACATGTCGGACGTTTTATTTTAGGATAATATTCTCACACATTAATGTTCTTAATCAGAATGAGGAGCCGGTTCAAGGCTTCAATAATGGGACCAGTTTAACCGATAATCCGACTCATAATTGATATTTAATCAAACAAAATTTTGATCAAATTAGTTCGTGTTTTAAGACATTATCTTCCTATGATATCATATTAATTTGTAGGTATTCGATTGAATTGATTTTATTAACTGTTAAGTCATTATTTACTTAATCGAAAATATATTTTATAATAAAAAATTTTAATATTTTAAGAAAAATAAGGAATCAAACCAGATTAGTTTTATCCTATTTTAAATATTTTCAATTGATCTCAATAAATGGTTTAACACATAAAAAAAAAGAAAGGAAAATTGCATAATTATTAACAAAATAAAAAATCGATTATTTTTCTGTAATGAATTAAAATGTAATGATTATAGTCGTTATTAGAAAATAATTCAATGATTATGATTTCTATTTATCCTATTTTACATTCTAAATTTAATTTGCTTTATTTTTGGAAATGCAATTATCATATTTAAAATATTGGGGACTAAAATTTTTAAAATATTTCACACTCTTTTAACTAAAAAAATATATATATGTTAAATTTCATTAACATACTTAAAAGTTTTAAAAATTATATTTACCCTCATATACGATAATATAATATTTATACTTTTAATTTATTTTTTAATTATTATTTTAAAATTATTAAATGATTTAGTTTAAAATTTTTAATAAATAAAATTAAAATTATTTTAATAATATTTTAATATTTAAGTTAAAAATTAATTACTTCTTACATTATTTGTCTCGTTATCATTGATATCAAAATATTATATTATTTTTAAATCAAATAATATAATATCAATAATAAAAAATAAATTACCGATATAATTTTTTAATGTCTTTAACCAAACATCACCCCATATAAGAAAATGGTTAAATATTTTCTTTTTGGAATTAAACAAATAAGAATCAAAGTTATTTGTCACTTCTTCAAAATCTTTTTTTCTACCCTCGTGAAGTAACATTGATTCCGCGAAATATTGGGGGACCATGTGAGTACATTAAAGCTTAGGTGGTGACCCTGAATCAACATTTATTGATTTCACACTTAAATCCCTTTTTAAGATCACTAAGAATAGGATGTGAATGACATTTTGAGAACCATTAAGGACATTCTTAAAAGAACAAAAAATAGTAAAGGTGTATGAGAGAAGACTTTTAGAATTTTAAATTTAAGAAAGAATAGATAACAATTATGTCTCTGGAGATGTGAGGATGGGCTCAGCAGATTGGGCTGCCACAAAATTATTTCAATTTCCTTACTTGGGCTGGCCGAGATGAGCCAGAGCCCAGTAAATCCACTTGAACACCAGCCTTTGTGTGGAGTTGGCAAGTATTTTGTGTCGTGAAGTCAAAGGTCAATTCAGAATAATCAGTTTAAGTTAGTAAACAGTCTCATTAGAGAAGGAGAAGACTTCTGATACTGGATTCAATCTTAAGCTGAGCTCAAGCCTAACAACTTGAAATTGCTTTTACTCAAGCTCAATTCGTTGAGTTTGACAATTAACTAAGCTTAAATCAGTTTAATTTAAATCAAATCTTGGTTATAATCATGGTTTAATATTGGTGACATCTTTAATGAAATTTGGTGGCTTCTAAATTTTTGATTAAACAATTGTACCCTAGGGATAGATTCGAATTAGGCTAGACTTGTCTAAGGTAAATCATACTCAAGTTTGGTTTATCAGATATCTCAAATGCCCTTAATGCAATATCATTTTAGTTAAATTGAACGATTTTTATTAGCTCGTAAGTTTTATGATATTTATAAATTCAACTCGTTATAAATTTGAACTTAATGAGTCAAACTTGCAAATTTCAAACTTAAATTTAGTTCAAATTTATAAATTACAAATTTATTTTAAATTCGTTTAAATTAGAATTAAATTGAACTCAAATTCTAATTTAAACTGATTTGATTCAAATTTAATCTTAATTAACCATCTTATTAAAACTAAAGGAAGTGAGTTGGTCCAGAGGTGAGAATAATTATTATTTTTTAATGAAATTAAAGAGTAATTAATTTAGGGTAATAATTACATAAGCCATTTATGCATCAATTCTTCTTGGGAAATCTTTGATCTTGGCCAAAGGCAACTTTAAAGGTTGAAGAGAAAGAAATTCAATCAAATTAAAGTCTTTACCTATCTTTATCATCCTTTGGGAGAAAAAAGTAAGAAAAATTAAGTCAAAAGAGAAGAAAAAAGAAGATGACTTTTACATAGATGGTCTAGGAATCCATCTTTTGCTATCTTTGTACAAGTCTGTCATGGTTTAACTTTTAGTCTTATTTAGAAATGAATTCAAATCGAATCAAATTAAAAAAAAATTAATTTGAATTAAAAAATTTCAACTTAGGTTTGTGATGAGATCATTAGAGAAAATGAAAAAGAAAAATCGTTAAAATCATCGAAAAAGAAGAAAAATATCAAAAAAGATGAATCTATTAACCACCTTTTAACGACTCATTTCAAACCAAACAACAAACTGATATTGAATTGACCGATTAATATCATCTCGATAACATTGCAATATTTAAACATTTTTTATGATTTAAAAGTGATAATTAAGGTTGATTCTTTAGGAAATTAGTGTCCCCATGTTTGTCATTTGATTTAAAAAGCTAAAGATAAACATCTTTCATAAGGTTGATTGTTTAGGAGATTAGTGACACCATAATTAGGATTTGATTTCTATCGATTTGGATTTAAAATAGTATGACTAAATGTTATTTTACGTCTAATTTAAAATTACCCGATTGATTGATGTTATATCGATTTATTTGTACGATAAGATCTAAGGTTTAATGATATATTAAAATTAAGGTACACTCATAAACAATATCTGTACGCATAAAATTAGAGTTATTTTCGTTTTACATATAAAAACTAAATCATTGTTATTTAAAATGTTTAAATTTAGTATTAACATTGTAGGATCTCTAACTTAATGATGACTATAATGAATCGTATAATTATAAATATATCATTTGAATAAAGCTAAATGACTATTCAAAAATGGGTGGTTACTTATCTTTTCCTTCGTTGCAAGGGTGGGTTGGTCAGTGGGTGGATTCTACTTTTAATTGAGTGAAACTCGTCCATAAATGAATCAATCCACCCCCTGTTAGGGGTGACTGCATAGCAATATTTATATCATTTATATGCATTTTTTCGTAAGAAATAAAATTAAAAAATATTAGGGAGAATAACTCATTCTACGTCTCCTTCGTCATCACTTTATTTGTCGTTGTCTCTCCCGTTCCTTCGCTATCACTATTATTTCTATCAATACTAATTATTGTGTCTCTAATCATCGTTTTTTATTCATCATACATCCTTCAGACTTAATCCAATCTTAAGCCTGTCAATCACACTATATTACAAATTTTAAGTGAGATAATTGACTCAATAATTACATTATTAAAAAAATCAAAAATCTTATCTTAATATGAAATTAAAAAAAGCTCGAACTCCTGATTTTAACTCTTCAAACTTCACATAAGACTTAGGCTACCCTATCACCTTTTTCAAAAATGTTTTTTTATGCTTGCCCTGTTCATTTTAAGGAAGAAGAGGCTTTCTTGGTCATGAATACATCTCCTTATAATCAATAAAACACAATAAATGTTACTTGAAACAAAGAATAAATCAATTTGAGGACTTCATGAAATAAAAGGACACATAAATTATTGCTTGGGTCCATTTGTTTCCAATAAATGGAAGTGTATGTTATCTTTAAATACAAAACATGCAACTTTAACATAAAATTAAGTGGTTTTGAAGTAAAAAAAAAAAAAATAAAAAATCAAACCATTTAATTACATCATATTTTGTTAAATTATATAAAAAAAATTAATAAGAAATGTTTACCCATATAATTTTATTCTTTTATTTTGATGGGATTTTACCAATAACAAAGAAAAAATGTTTATGATTTAATAAATATGAACATTGTTTATATATTTTCTTTTTTTGAAACATTTTTTGTGCGCCAAAATTTTAGTTCAGATTTGATTAATTAAATTATATTGAGTTTTAATTTTATTTCAAATCTATCCATATCATTTTAAAAAACTTAAAACACCGTTGTAATTTTAAAAATATATAAAAATATAACATTAAATAAAATATAATCAATTCAAATTATTATAAACTATTATTATAATTTATATATATTTTGAGACCCACATAAAAAAAAAACCATATTTTTAAACATGATATTAGTATGTAATATAATGGAATATTATAATATGAACGATTTAAAACATATGTAATTAAAAAAATTTCGTAATCTCATTGAATAAAAAAGTTTGAAAAATAAAAAAAAATACTTTTAGTTACATATATGTATATAACATTTAAACTTATTTTATATTTATTTTGTTTAAAATATTAAATAAATTAACAAAAAATTTAAATATAATATTAATATAAATGGATAAACATTATACTTTTTAACCTTATCAGGCCAGGCTCCTAAGCCCGATAAATTAATGAATAAATTTTTTTGTTTGAACTCATTCGAGACCAAACTTATGTTTGATTTGAAATTGATTTTTTTTTTTCAAACTGAGCAATCAGATCATGGGGTTAGTTGACCTAGTTGATAAACTTACTTACAAATCAGAAAGGTAAAGGAAAATGGTGTATATAATGGTTGGACCTAAATTGAGTTGGTTCGGATTCAAAAACCAATTCAGCTTACCTTGAGTTCAAAACCTAGCTGAACTCGAGTTAAAAGGAGCTTGATTTGGTTTGATTAACAAGTCATACAAATAATTTAATTCAATTTAAATTTGACTCATAATTCAATTCGAATTATATCAAATAATCATCAAAACGATATCTTTTTATTTATTATTGAAAAAGAACAATACTAATTTGTTAATGAATCACAAATATAAATTATGAATCTAAGTTATAGATTCAAACTATTAATTCGAATCAAATCATTTGTAATCAAATATAATTCGATTCTTAATTTTAATTTGGTAAATATAAATTTAATTATTTTTTATTTAAATCAAAGTCAAATTAAAAATATTTGAATTCAATTCTATTTGTAGCTTACCTTGACAGAATTGAAATCGAATTAATATTGAGAAGTGAGTAAAAAGAATTATAATTAAAGTTGAAAATATTGAGAAAGAAAGTCAAAAAAGGCACAAAAGTCAGAAAAATCCCAGCAAGGAACGAGAGAGAAGCCACTAACAGTGTGAAAGCAAGAGAGAATCTTCACAACATTGACAAAGGAGTTCACATTTGAAACTGTAAACAAAGACACATGCTCATCTGTTCCATGTCCCACCTGTAAAAAGAAACGCATCAATCTTTCCCCTAGTTGGTCCACAATCGCCCCCAGCCAAGCCAAGCCACGAGGGTGGAGAGGTGTTTCTCTAAGCTCTCATGTCTCTACAGTCTAATAAATTTAAAAAAGCATTAATATATATATTTTTAATTTCATTCCTTACTGTTTATGTCCAAAAAGCAATCATTTTTTTCATATATATAGTGCCAGCCTCATTTTAGTACTCAACTGAATTATAAGGTTTTGTTGGATTCTATTCGCTTATCACTTCACTTCTCAGGGTACTGCCTCGTTTAACCAACTGGGTTTTGGAAAGATCTCGGTCTAGAGCTTTACTCTAACGGGATTTTTTGACTTGGAGGCTAACGGAAAAGGGCAGGTGAAAAATTTAATGAGCAATAAAGGCTCAGGCTTTGTTGTTTTATGATCACTTTCTTTGTTTTGATTTTTTTTTTTTTTTATTCTTTGAATTTTTGTGGTTATGTTTAGAATTGTGTGACATGAACTTGGCTATTTTTTTTTTTTTTGGCTTTCTGTTTAAGTCTTCCTCGGATTCCGTTTCTGTGTTGAAAAGGTCGTTGCTTTATGGGAATCTGGTCTCATCTAGGCATAACTGTTTGTGGGGCTTTGATTGTTTTTAAGTTTGCGGTGATTGGGTTTTGCAGAAGTTCACGTAGAGAAAAAGTTAGCGGTTTTGAGGGCTTTTGTCTTCTTGGTTTTTGGAACTTTGTGGATTTGTGTGTACTCGGTTCATGTAAAAGTTTTCACTCAGGATGTTTTTCTTTCTGGGTTTAAGAATTTTCTGCTAATTTCATCTCAGTCTAAGGTATAGCTTTAGATTTAGGGTTATGTTTCAGCTCTGGGCTTTGTTTATTTTAAGCTTAAGTTGGGTTTTGGTCTTGTAGTTTGCTCCTTAATTTCGATGGTTGATTCTGATTTTTGTGTTGTATTGGTCTTTGTTTTAGTTCAGGTTATTGATTCAATTTAGGTTTTGGATGCATTGCTGTTTTTATGGGTCAAAGCATATTAACTGTCTTAATTTTGGTTCAAGTTTTGAGTTTCAGCTCTGAAAGTCTCACCAAATTTGTTCTGAAAGCTAGGTCTTACTTTAAGAATATCTGTTCTGAGTATCAACTAGTGTTTTTGATTTGCGTCAATTTCTCAGCTTTGACTTCGGAGTTTCTATTTTGTTGTGCTGATTATTAATTAGATCTTGTTGTGCTTCTCCAAGTTCAATCTCCCGGTGCTCCCATGGATTCTCCACAATCTGTTGTCTCACCATTCAAGACCTCTGTTATTGCCGAGCCTGAGAAGCAGGAGTCTGAATTTTTTGTTCATACTGGCAGCATAACCAAGGGAGCTCAAGCTCAAGTATTTATTGTGTCTAACCAGGAGAACTTCATTGGTGTTCTTGAAGTTTACATACATCAGGCTAGGGACATTCAGAACATCTGCATTTACCACAAGCAAGATGTTTATGCTAAGCTTTGTCTCACTAGTGATCCTGAGAGCACAGTCTCCACCAAAATTATCAATGGTGGAGGGAGGAATCCAGTATTCAATGAAAGTCTTCGACTGAATGTTAAAACTGTTGATTCCTCCCTGAAATGTGAGATATTTATGATGAGCAGGGTGAAGAATTATATGGAAGATCAATTACTAGGATTTGCTTTGGTGCCCTTGTCGGAAGTAGTAATCGAGAATGGGAAATTGGAGAGAGAGTTCTCTCTTTCTTCAACTGATCTCTTTCATTCTCCAGCAGGATTTGTTCAGTTGTCTCTTTCGTATGCCGGAGCTTCACCTGAAGTAATGGCAATTCCTGCAATGCCTAAGCCTTTGGCAGCAGATGAAACCTCAAAAATGTCTGAGTCTCTTGATAAGATTGAGTTCCCTGATCCTAAGATTGTGAATGAGAACCACATGATGGTTTCAGAGTATTTTGGGATCCCATGTGAAAGCTCAGAGAGCTTTGTTACTTCTGATGCCCAAGATAATGATAGCTTTGAAATGGGTGTCCGCATTTTGGAAAGTTTCTCTGCTGCTACAGTTAAGTCTGTTCTGCTTCCGAAGCTTGATTCTCCTCCTAGCAGTGTGTCAACCAATGGGGTGTCTTCCCCTTCAATCGCTGCAAGCTCTGAGTTCTCTGATGATCCAGCAGTTTCAAAGCCGCAGAACCAGGAAGAAGTCTCTGCCCTGAAAGAGAAAAATGTTGATGTTGGAATTGGTGAGAGTGAGTCTTTTGGTGAGGTGCCAAGTGACAAAGCTTCTAAGCCAGTTGTCTGTGTTAACATTAAGCCTGACCAGGATGTGGTGCAGAAAGACATAGTTGACATGTATATGAAAAGCATGCAGCAATTTACCGAGTCCTTGGCCAAGATGAAGCTCCCTCTGGACATTGATAATGGACCAACAAGTTCAGGGAATTCAAGTTCTGATCAGAAATTACAGGCATCAAAGACACCTGGTTCCCGGGTGTTTTACGGGAGCAGGGCTTTTTTCTAAGCTTGCATGTTGAAGGGATTCAAAGGAAGACAAAGGTAACTTTAGATTTTAGAGTGAAGACTAATACTAATAGTGAATATAATAATGTATGATTAGCGTGGTGTTTTCCTTTGTATATTGAGATGGTTTAGATGTCAAAAAATCATGACCTTGTACCTGTTATTAGTCTTGTTTCTGTTACAACTGGTGTTAGTATATTTGAGCTTTTTCACTTTCATAATTCTTCTTGCTTCTACTGCTTTTCAATTCTCAATTATTGCAGAATCACATTCTATATATCAATAGGCTAATAATGTGTGTAAATAATTTTGTGGTATATATTGGTACCACCTGATCCATGGTGATTTACTCATTTAAAGCAAACACTCTAGACCAAAGCATCAAAGATTTGGCTTTTGCCAATTTTTGCATGATTTGGTTCAACATCAACACAGATTTTATTCATACTTGACGAAAATTAAAATTATAGTTCCCAAGCTTTTGCCTTTTGACTAAGAAGTTACTACTTCAAGCCAGGATTTGGAAGCCTTATAGACTAAACAGTGATGTTATGTATTAATATAAGTACCAATTTAGGTACTAATGATGATTTATCACCTTTTATAATCCAAACCTCTCTGCAATATCCTTTACCTTTTGCGCATCTTCGCCCCCTTACGAAATCGGTTACCCATTGCTGCTCTGCTCCTATTACATGTTGATTTTCTCCTTATCTGTTCTTGTACTTCTCTGAGTGCCCTTCTTCCGTGGTCATTTCTTGAGTTGGAAAGAATGAACCTGAGCCAGTACTGAAGATCTTCTACTTCTTCCGAGGATCTTCTGTAAGCTGTTGAAGATTCTAACAAAATCACCAGGGTCATCATATATCCCTGACAGTATCAAGGTTTCATTCGATGTTAACATCCATAAGATGGCTGTAATTTCAACCCTTACAATTTTTGTTCTTCCGCCTCCAAATGTGACAGACTTGGTGCAATATATGCTTAGTATTGCAAAGCTGAGAACCTACTCAAAGGGCATGATAATGCTCTACACCTGTGCCACTATAATATTATTCCAGTTTCCATGAAAGTATAAAATCTCCAAACTCTGGTTCTTGAACAATCCAGCTGAAACTCTGCATGCACCTGAAACATCAAGCCTGTAAATGCTAAGGCTGCAATTCTCTGGTACAAATTCAACCGCCGTGGAAGTTTTCTGGCCATTTTCTCCGCTCTAAACTTAAGCTTCCACAGCTTGGTTCCTTGGTAAACTAGCAGGTATGAGTGTGTTGCCTTTAGAGTATTTAATTAAAGAATGTCAATGCCTGCAATGTTGGGTTCATTACAGTCATCTTTTAAAGTTCCTCTGCACCTTCAGACCCGATTGAATCTTCCTATATTTGGAACTCTTCCAATATATCGTTCACCTTGAGAGCATCAGCAAGAAATGCAGCTCCCAAATTTTTTAATGCTTGATTCTGAAAACATTAGCACTTTATTACATCTGAAATATCAGTTTATTACATTATCACTTTATTCATTCTAGTTCAAGACCCCTACCAAGTGTGAATCATCTATTAGACCAGACTGATTATTGATTCTAGATCAAACTGATTAGTCTAATTTATAAAAACTTGCTTTTTGAGGTTTGTGTTTCTCTTGTATAATGCCTTCTTGTGTTGAACATTGAACTTCCTGTCTAAAAATTCCTTTGAACTATTTTATTTCCAAGGTCTTTATCTATTTACACATTTTTAGTTTACAACTTGTTCCATATTTGTCTTGTCTCAACAAATCAAATTTATAATGATTTTATTTGTACATAATATGATGTTTACACATGGCTAAATGTGTTGTACGATACCCTGCTATCCACAAAAGATATCTTCAAGAAGCAGTGAATCGATAGAAACAATAATCTGTGTTTCAACTATCGGATAAATATTATTTGATCAAGGAATATGTCTCACTAGTTAACACCTATTCCATGTCATTTATTCATAATGGAAGTAAAAACTTTCTATCTAATTCAACTCCATCATGGTCATATCATCAATGTAATCATTTAAGAAGTTAATTTTTGAATTTAGATTTCGAATTCGTAATTGATAGCATTGTAACCCTGTTTCAAAATCTTGGATTACTAAGGGTAAACGTAGAGACACATAATATAATATAAACCCAATTTCTCTTTCATATTTTAGATGAACTCTGTTTCATGTTAAATTCAATAGTAAGAGCCCTTGCGACTAATAGCCATCCTAGAGTTATAACTCCATCTTCAAATTTCCTTCAAGACATCTTTTTGTAATATATGTATTTGCTCTATTAGATAAACTTTCAAACAATGAACCGAATCACATAAAAAATTGCTTTCTACCAATTCTCTGTCCATATTTCAGCTTTTATTATTGTAATAGATATCAAGATCTGTTTTAGATTCTTTTCACTACTATTATAGCCTATTTTGTGTAAAACTTTGAATTGCATATATCACAAAAAAAAATGTTATCGAATAGAACCTAATTAAATACATATGGTGAGAGACATGGAGAACCAGGGTCTGATGAGTCAAGCTGACATCTAGATGGATAAAGGAGAAAAGAGCAGGATGATATGCCAACTTTTGACCTTTTGGGTGATTTAAAATTTTTTTATCTTTTAATCTTTATATGTATATATATATCTCTCTTTTATTTTCTTTCTTTGCCATGGTAGAGAATAAAGGAGTCCTATAAAGTAGGAAAAAAAAATGTTGGTCAAATTGCCCTCTTTTCAAGGAAAACCAACTCCTCCTTTAAGCTAGGCCCATCAAATCCAAAACAAAATTATTTTTAAATTAAATTTATGTTGCAATTCGATAATTTTAAATTCAAAATGAAATGAATAAAATAGGAGGAATAAAGAGGACTATAGTCTTTGATATAAGAGGGCCACAGACATATACAGTAGGTATTAAACTTTTAGAAGCTAGCAAATACAAAATGAAATGAAAGTGACAAGCCATACCATAAACCAGAGAGATGCCAAGGAACCGTGGATAAGAATCAAAATGAGGCCACACAGAATGCCAGTATAGCCAGCCTTAAAGATCAGAAACTGAAAATCTACTTGCAGATTAAACACATTGAAAAATACAAGCCACCCCATTAATAGCTTCACTGTCATTTTGCATATCCCTTCATATCATCCCAAAATTTTTTCATGCCCCAACCTATCATGACCATACAACTATGACCACCTTTTCGAGTAGAGTTCTTGAAAGTAAAATGTCATATAAATGCCGCTAGTTCGAAAGAATTATGAGTGATGTAAGGGAACAAGAAAAGGGAGAAGAAATGAGCTAAGTGCAAACTTGTATGATAATATGTTCCAATAAAAAACGAACCAGAATATCTAGTACCTTATTTTGTGGGGATCTTAAATAGGTATCCCTCTGATGTTTCACACTAGTAAATCAAACAGAATTTCAAATACAATCTGGGCGAAAAACTGATCCCAGATAAAGAGGAAACTTATACGTACAAGAACTAGTAACTTTGCTGGGTACTACAGCAGTTGAAAAGAAAAATGAAATCAGAAACTTAGTGCTCTACTGTTTAATGCAATACTCACAGGCCTACCTAGCCAGATATGCATGGCACGTTAACTCTCCAATCATCCTGAGTATATATCCCGCAATTTGATTTTACACCTCATTTAAATACCAAGAAAGAAATCTAAGTTCTCTGTTTTTTCACTATATTGGAAGGAAATCAATTCAAATCTCAAACCTTACAAAATCCCTTGTAACGGCCTTCTCTCTGAATGTTGCATATACTTCAAATCAAGAATCCACGTTAAAGCTATAAGACTGAATCCATAATAAGTGGAAATATAACAAGAGGTAGATGTATGAAATTCACAATCCTCATCCGTTTGACCTCATTCTCTTTACCTACAATGTACCTTTTGATATCGAAAAGACAAATCTCCTATGCAGCAATTCCTGAAACAGGTATTGATCCAACAAAAGAAAAAAGAAATTAAAGTCAATACAAGGTAGCGTTTAGAGCTGAACATATGGTAGACGTACATGCACAAGAGCAAGAGCCAACTCTGAAATCATACTCTAGCATAAAACATTGCCTTTCCATACACAATATGTGCAGTTCAGATCAATTAAGCTATGTTTTGTATAACAATAAATCAGACGAACTTGTTGATCTATCTAATTCAACAAACATAAAAAGCATCTGACATGCACTATCATAGGTATTATAAGCATAGTTGAAGGTAGATAAGGAAAAGATTTCCGAATAGCAACAACCGATAATTGACACAAATTTATTTGGATTCTAAGTGGTGAATATTCTTGACAATTAAAGTGTGTGAATAAATACAAAAATTCCTCTAACTTGTAGATAAATAAACATGAGGATAAGAAACAGAACTCAGAACCATCAAGTATCATGAACTATTTGGATGATGCTACAGCATTCCTCAGCATCTACCAGTATTTCTCAGAGTTGAGAGAAATTATAACTATTAACTTTAGGTTCATTATGCTCATGGTCCATTGACTATTTGCATATAGTCTACATTATATTTACAAGTAAAATCGAATTAATATCAACAAAAGGAAGGTCTTACCTCTATTTGACTGTTGACTTGATACATGATAACTTCCAATGAAACCTTCAGAACTTGTGGTAACATCAGCTGTTATAATGCCAAGCCCATAACTAAATGCACTAGAATCTGCTGGTTCAGGAGTGGTAGACCGCCAAGTCAGGTCACTATAAGCTGAGCCACTACGGTACAAGTCCCCATAAGACCCCTCATAACCACCAGTTGACCAAGCAAATGTCGAAGTTGGGACCAAACCTGTGCTATTGTTTCTTCCAAGCCCTCCTCCTCCCTGTCCATACCTGCCATCACCACTTCCATAATCCATATTCCCACCAGCATAGCCAGAACCACTTCCTCCACCAGGAGTTGAAACAGGACCCCAATTAGTTTCACTATTTCCCAATGAAACTCCAATACTCCCACTTCCAGTACCCAAGTAAGCACCAGGGTTGGCAGGATTTGAGGCATTATTAAGGCCTCCATTTCCCCAGACATTCCAGGATGTTGAACTCAAAACGGATTCATTTCTTCCAGCACCTCCACCATAGCCAATGGGTGTACCATACCTGTTTGCAGTAGGATAAGGACTCAGCATTCGTCCATAACCTAGATTATTGCCAAAGTTGGAAGTCCCACCATAACTTGGGCTCAACCCTCCTTCCATATTCATACCTATTCCATAACCAGTAGCACCACCAAATGCAGAAAATCCTGTCCGACCTGTAGCAAGAGAGCTAAACCTCCCATCCATCCCAACTCCAAAACCTCCAACTGCACTCAGATTATATCTCTGAGCAAAATTGTTAAGGAGGTTGGTGGCTCTATTCAGACCATAATTATTATATCCTATCATAGGGCTGCGGACAAGCATTGGAGATGGCTCCTTTGGTACTGCTCTCTTGACCTCAACCATTTTTCCATTCAGTTCATGAAATGTTTTGTGTAAAACTCTATCTACTGCTTCCTCAGAATCATAAGTAATGAAGCCAAAACCTCTTGGCCTTTGAGTGTTGTGATCATACATTACAACCACATCAGTAATCGTACCAAACTGATCAAAGTAGTTCTTGAAGTCATTCTCAGTGACTGTAGAAGCTAAACCTCCAACAAAAATCTTTTTTGTGTGTCCAGGGCCAGGAGAACTATGAATACTGGCAATGTTTCTATTCACCATGCTTTGATCATCCCTAGGAACAGCCTTCTTTGCTTCAACCTGAAAATTGTGAAGCGGATAACTAAAATCAAAAGACCACATGTCATTTTTAAGTTCCAAGCCAACAATGACGATCAAATATTGTTAAAACAAACTAATTTTGAACTCACTTAAGAGGCAAAATGACACACAGAGCATTTCTAACTTAACAATTACAGTAAACAGAAGTCAACTACATGGAAAAATGTTTACATTCAAGCAGTAACAAATATATTCAAATTAGATAAGTGAGAGAATCTCAAATAAACCACAACTTACAAAGCTTATATCCATAAAGCTACTCACCGTGCGCCCATCAATCATGTGCTTATCCATGATGACCCTCTCAGCAACAGCAGGATCGGAAAACACCACGAAACCAAAGCCACGAGCACGACCCGTGGCTCGATCTCTCATGATTACCGCCTCCACCACTTCTCCATATCTTTTAAAATATTCCTTGAGACGTTCTTCGTCTGTGTCCCAAGAAATCCCACCGATGAAGAGCTTACCAAGATCTGATTCCATCTCTTCTACTACAATCAATCACAATTCACCTTATCAATAAAAAATAAAAAAAACCAATCTTAAATAACATCATAAAAGCCTTAAAACACAATATCCAAATGGATTCAAGGCCAAGAGAATTAAAAACTTGTGAATTCAGTCATATTCCCAGCAGCAATTCAACATACCTATTCCATTCAACAAAACTAATCCAAATCATACATGATTAGATTGATGCCAAAAATTAGATTCTTAAAACAGCCAAAAAGAATCAACTTCTATCCATAAAAGCAGAGCCAACAAATACAGGAGCGAAGAAAAATAATCAAACAGGAAATAAAACACACCCTTAAGTGATGAAACTGATAGAATCTGATTGGCAATCCAGGAAAATAAAAAGTGGGGAATTGTCAAATCCAATCAAGGATCATATTTAAATCCTTACAGCACCAGTCAGAAGAAGACCCTTGAGTCCTCCTGACAGTAAAAAATAAAGATCAAAACTTGAGCTTAAAAAATTCATCTTTATAAATACCCAGATAGAAAAAAAAAACAGAGATAAAGAATAGATAGAAAGGGAATTCACCATGTTCGAAGTGAACCCAGATGAGAAAATGAGAGAAGCTAAGATCTGAAGAGAGGAATATGAGTAATGTAAACAGAGAAGATGTTGTTCGTATTATAATCTATAGTCATATAATAATTTTTAAGCTTTGTTTATCTCTCTCTTTCTCTCTGTGATTTGTTTTGTCTTTGATCATTCCACTCTTCTGAATCAAAATAAAAACTCAAAACAAATGGAATTTGCAGCAAAAGAAGGATAAGAAACAGACATGGAGAATGAGAGAGACGCAGAGAGAGTCAGAGAATTTTTATTTTTATTTTTATTTATATATAAATAGAAAGAGATTGCCAAATCCTCTGGTGCAAGAATATTTGGAGGAGCCTGAAAGAGTGATGGCATGGCACTGGCAGGAAGGAGTTGAAAATAAAATATTAAATCTTAACAAATAATTATTTTTTCAAAAAAATATTTATTTTAATTTAATTATAAATATTTTAATATTTTTCAAGGTTTATTATTTTGGAGACATAAGAATATGATATTGGATTCCTTGCTTGCTTGAGTCATGTTACAGGCAGCTACCCAATTCATGCGGATCTTTTTTTGAGAAATTTTTAGCTTTTCTTTTTTCATCAATCTTTGACATTTTTTATTTTTAAAACTTTGATCAAATTCTTTTGCAAAGTAAAGTTTATAGAAATTTGGCATTGTTTATGGCTTTTGATTGAGGTAGATTTGAGCCGAGTCAAATTCAAATAAAAGTTAACTGAAGCTTGATTTGAATCTAATATGAATAATTTAAATTTTAATTTAACTCAATCGATTGTTAAACAATGATTTTACAGAAAAAAACAAGTCGTCTAAGAAGAGAATGATAAGAGGAAAAAAAAATCGCTAAAAAAACTTATATATAACTATGCTAATAAGCTATCTTAAACTCTTTTTTAACTTGTATGATTCAACATAGATATGAATTTTGACCTTTTCAACTCAAATCCATCCATACTTTTGAGCCCAAAGAGTATATGGTAGTGAAAAATTAATTCTAATTAAACACAATAATTATTTATAGATATCAATTTTAATAAACATTAATAATTTAGGCATTCTATTTCATATCTTTTTGGGTTGTTGAAAGCCCTATAGGTTAGCTCAAATGAGTTGGACTTAATTTAAAACTCCAACTCTATATTTTAACTCGAGTTCAAGAACTTGTTAACATTATTGCATTGAAATTCTTCCTCTCTGACTATTCTTTTTTTATTCAATAACTCATTTTTTTATTCTCAACATTAGAATTCATCATTCGAATAGAGTTAAATCAAATAATGTCAATTTAAAATCGAGCTTAACTCGCTTAATTATCAATGAGTTCACCTAGAAAGTCATCAAAGAAGAAGAAAGATCGTCAAAGATAAAGAATAAAAATCGTCGAAAAGAAAAAAAAGTTATTAAAAAAAAAGTTAGGAATAACGAATACGAGGATTTGATTATCTTTACTCAAGCTCAATATATTCAAACCGAATACCAAACCAAACCCAAACCAGCTTAGATAGAGGACAACCCCACTGAGAAAGCAAAAAAGGAATTATCCTAGAAGTTGTTTCATTGTGCTCAAGTTAGAGAGTCTTTCAAGTCCTAAAATTGCTTGATCACCATTAATTAATGAATTAATATCTCATTGCTGTGATGTTGACACACCAAATTAGTGACATGTTTAAGAGAAAGAGATGACCCAGTTAGCCATTAAAGCTAATCAGTCAAGATCAGATCAATGAGGATTCCTCAAGCAATAATTTGGTTGCCTTCTGTTTAAAGTTTTTTTTTGGTTCATAATTTTAATGTTTATATTCAGTATGTGATAAATTTCAAAAGATGATTTTGATTCTACTTCTTGGTGGTGGAGCTTATCTAGTTAGGGCAAAAATATATGATCTGTCTTGTAAGCCAGATGTGATTGTAAAGGTCTATGGGGCCTTTTCAAGCATTCATTATTGTCCAACAATAATTCTTGATTTTTATTTCCAACCTTCCAAGATTAGTGGCAATTGGGGTTTTTTCCCATTAAGTTATCAATTATTATTGTTAATGATTTAGGTGTGTTTGATATTAATAAATGAACATAACAACAGTTCAACATTCCATTTTTAGTCTATGCAAAGATTTTTACTTCATTTACCTTGTATTAATCCAATTTTGTAAGTGTTCCTTACACCATGGAGTTGTAACATGTTATCATGTTCTACAGTCTTGAGCATTTTGATGTCTGTCAACATTGTAATGTTTGCCTAAGGTTTGTAGGGAGGTACTGTACAATCAATTCTATGGGTGTCGAGACTTTAAAGGTACGAAATTTAGATCTCATACCAAATCCAATTTTAAAATCCATTTTTATAATGTAGTTATCTTAAAGTTTATATTATTTGGGAGGTGAACTAACTATGAGTTAGTTTTTATTAACTTTAGACTAATTTAAGATGAGTATTGTAATGTCATCATCATTTACATTATATAATAGCAATTGGACAATACGATAATTATTTTTAGTATCAAATGATACAATCTTCGAGGAAAACACATTTTTAAAGTTAATTATTGAGATTTTAAAGACCAAATCATATAAATCCTACACCTAAAGTCTGTGCTTTTTTATGTTTAATCTAATCTTATACCTTACATTTGGGATTGTAACATATTCGTATTAATAATTATATCAGTTGAGATGTGAAGTGAAGAAATTGATTGATATAAGTGCTTAGCAGTGATGAAATTTGTAAGATTTATTGTACCCATAGTCATTCTGCTCCACATGTTCATTGGCTCCAGGCCACACTGCCATGAAGGCCTAAACTGAAAATCCCTCTATTATTATTATTATTCTAGCAAGCAATTGATTCATGCTTAACTCAGAAAAAAAGAAATACCATTATTCTAAGAATTTGACCCTGGAGTGTCCCAGGTTTCAGGAATCACAGTGTGAAGTAAATCCTGATGGCTAGAATCCACCGAAGAAAATGAAGAAACTGAAAGTTCATGCTCAGTTTCATGTTCATGATGGTCTTCATTTGCACGCACAACCCCAGAAATCCTCTCCAGGACCTCCGTAATCGTCGGCCGGTCATCAGGAGAATTCGATACACATTTCAGGGCAACATTCAGCAGAGGGAATGCATACTGCTTTCCAGATTTGCTCACCTCCTTGTCGAAGACTTCACCGGTCCATTCCTCCCTAACCATGGCCCTGACCCACTTGGGAAGGTCTATTCCATTTTTTTCCACAGTTTTTCCTGTAAGTAACTCCAGTAGAATTATGCCAAAGCTGAACACATCACCTTGTTCAGATTGAGTTTTCTCAGGGGCCATGTAGCCATGTGATGGAAACAAATAAGTCCTCTTGAAGTCCATAAATTTTGACAGGCCATATTCACTTATCAGTGGATCCTCATTTTCATCTAACAGGATATTTGAGAGCTTCAAGTTCCCATGAGGGATGGTTTCTTGGTAGCGAGACCTTTGATATATGAAGTCCATGCCCTCTGCAATGCCACTTGCTATTGACAGCCGAAGCCTCCATGGAAAATCTCTCTTTCCCTTAATGTAATCTGCACATTATCAACAACAATCTGTCTATTAAACATTGTATTCAACTGAATTTTGATCAGGCACCTCTGAATTTAGCATGTTTGTGAATGTATGAAGGCCTAGAAATTGCCTAAAATTTGAAGAAATGTTTGATTTTGACAATCTGAACTTACTCTCCATGAGGTTTAGTAGGCTGCCATTGCTTTGATACTTATAGATAAGAAGTTTTTCTTCATTGGTGGAATTGAACCCAACAAGAGGAAGAATGTTTGGATGTTTCAAGTTTCCTATTTGCCTCATTGTTCGATCGAATTCCTCGAAGGAAACCTGCAATTTCTTAAGTCTTTTGACAGCATAAATCACATTGTTCTGAAGTGTTACCTTGTAAAGGCTCGTTGTAATGCTCTGGCTTCTCAAATCAGCAGTGGCTTCAAGAAGATCCTCCAATTTGAACCTTTCTTGATCCTCAACAAAGAACACGAGCTCTGAGTGCGTTTCTTCCGGCTTCGCTTCCTCTATGAATGTCACAGGGGGTGTCCTGGAAGGAGAATTCTGAAGGGCCTTAAGAATCTCCCTTTCTCTAGCTAATTTAGCTGATTTTTTCCCCACAAAGTATATGAACAAAATGGAAAAAGAAATTCCAAGTACTAATGGTAAAGTTAGGACCCAACTCCCCTCTCCTCCATCATCAGAATGGTTCAGATTTGTTTCTGTTGGCTGCGCAACGCTTGCTTCTCCGGCATATGCATCGAAAATCTCAACATTTTTCTGAGAATAAGGACTCACCCCTGTTAAATAATTGTTAGAGATGTTCAAGCTCTTCAGATTTTTCATCTTGCTTAAAGCAAAAGGAACTCTGCCACTCAAGAGATTGCTGCTGAGGTTCAGATATGTCAGCGCCCCGCAATTTGCGATAGAATCAGGAATGATTCCTCGAATAAAATTATCTGCTAAGCTGAGAACATGAAGTTTCTGAAGCTTACAAAGAGACTCTCCATCAATCCTCCCACTGAGGTTTAACCTTTCGAGTCTTATTTCTGTTATAGCACTGGCCTGCACATTGCACTTTACAGAACCCTTCAACTTATTTGAGCATGGATGTGGCAGCAGCCCACTCCAGTCAATTCTCAGCACGTTTTGAGGATCAACAACTCTGATGAAACTGTAAAAAGATTCCGATTCTGTCGCAACAACCACTGTGATCAACAGATGAAGAACTGCGACAACACGAATTAGTCCCTCCAGAATCTGCAGCCTGGAACCTCTCATTCTATGCATCTTGCTATACCAGTCTTTATAGCTTGTGTTACAATTTTTGCTTCATCAGATTTCTGTTCAGGGGTGACAGGACAATGTTAAAACATTGCAGATGAAGACAATATTTCTGTCTCAGATTTCAAAGGTCAGCGTTGTTATGTTCCTCAGCCTCATACATATCATTCATTATTCTTCTGGATATACACTGGCTCGTTATGTTCAATGAATATTGCCACACTGCCAATCTTCAGGGGTCAAGATAAATAAAAGTAAAATATAGAGGTGAATTAAGAAAAAATGAAATTTAGGAGGGATTAATTACAATTTTAAGGGTTATATTTATATTGAAAATTCTTGAGAGGCAAGAGGGTCAGCTGATCTACCTTTAATAATGAATTCTTTAATTAATGGATAGACGCGTTGCCAACATACGAATTGATTATATTAAGGATACAAGACATTATATCTAGAAAAAACAAGAAAATAAAAGTTGACAGTTATCATAATTTTCGTAATTCTTTAACATTAAATAACAGTTTTATATTATTGTGAAACCAGTTACGTATTTTTACTGATTATAATTGAAACACAATTATTTTTCTACCACTTAGGAGTGTGTTTATCGAATAATGACAACTATCAAAAATCACGATATTGGTAAGTAAGTGGTTCCAACAATAAACTCGATATTATAATGAGTCTTAAGGCATCTAACAAGCACGATAACTTCTAGTATTTTTCATAGTAGCTCTCCCTATCATTGTCTTGAAGTACATAGATTTTTGATTGGTTAGACAAACCACATTAAAAAGCTTGTTGAATAAGAACTATTTTCAATAGTTTTAATGGTTCTCAAGATCTCACAGTAATATAATTTTTTCCAACCCTAACGGGATAACATGACGGCTTGATCTATTTATATCTTTAAATTTATTGTACAGCTATTAAATTTGTTGCCACCTGCTGCATACTTGAGCAAGCCAAGCTGGGCCTTATGGTTTGGTGTTGTCCACTGCTGACCCATTGGGCCTCACGGCTGCCATTACATCTAAAACAATATTCAAATAGTTTCTGGTCCATGCCTGCAGATTTGGATAGTTATAGGTTTTCGGATGAACTCTGCCGATCAATTAAGATTGACATATTGATATAGACATAGACGTTCAGATCATAAAAAACAATATTCAAATAGTTGTAAATTAAAAAATAGGGCCAAACCCAAGCAAAACCCAGTTTGGTATAAATTTGAATTAAAAAAAAATAGTTTGAAATCAATAAGTTGAGATATGTGTCAGTATTACAGTATTTGTTTGACCCTAATAAGGAGTTAGCTCTAACGTAACTCATGTAGATGTGAAAATTGCAAACGGTCGCTACATGTTACGGGTTTCTGATATTTGGTTTATATATGTTCGAGTTTTGCAATTTCAACATGTAGGTGTGAGAATCACAAATAGTGATGACATGTTACAGGTTTCAAATGTTTGGTTTACATATGGTTGAGTCTTATAATTTCAACAATTAGTTTTTATAATCTGATTTTTCCAAGATTAATATCAATCGAAAACACCTTTTGTTCATTTGTAAAACTTACTAGAACCAAAGGAACATAGATCGAATTGATTATTAAGTCTCGATCGAAATGATTCCATTTCAATGGCTAATTAAAGTTTAAACATTGATTTATACTGAACTGATTGTCAAGCTTTGATAGAAGTAGATCAACCAATAAATTTGGTGAGGAGACTCAGTGACTATGAAAGAATAAGGACATTTAAGTATGTGTGCAGGGTGATAGTTATTTGATACATCAATCATGGATGTACATGGCACCTAAAAATGTACTTTAAAATTTAAAAAATCAACAAAAAGAAACATTGGGTTATACTATCACTTTCACTAAATTTGGGACTTCAAATTTTAAGTGGTGCAATTGGGCAGCAATTTTACACAAGTGATTTTGACTTTCTTCCTTTTTTTTAATAAGAATTCGGCTCAAATCGATTTTCATACAATTTTTAGTTGGTATGGAATGCTCGAATTCACACTTGTACAATTCTCTGAGAACGATATTTTTTTTTTATTTATAAGATAAAGATTTTTTAATAAAAATCCCTTGAAAACATAATAAATAATTTTAATTATGTTTATTCGATACATTTGATAGAAACTAGTAAAAGATTGGTTTATTTTGTATGAAAATCTAAAAATTTAAATGTTTCAATATAAAAATATAAAACTTGAGTCTCTTTGATAGGACCAAAAAAAACAATAAAGTTTGATTCTTTCAATAAAAACAAATATGATGATTCGATATTTTCAAGTATTGTAATTCATTTTACAGTTCCTATAAATCCCAACAATTGGGTTTCAAATTTCGTCAAAAAATTAATAGGACTCAATTAAAATATATACCATATACTATTAGACTACAATTATCTTTGATTGAATATTATTTTAATATCTATTTACCAAATCACCCATTTGATTCAAATATAATATCAATCGAATCATAAAAGTTTAAAATCATATACTTACACTCCTATATATTTTTTAACGTAAGAGATAATTATAAATATATTTAAGTTATAAAATTTAACTATAATTTTTTAAATCGAGCTTGAATAAACTGTTTCTAGTTCAAACTCTAGCTCGAGTCTCGTATCTCATTTGCACGGAAAATATAATATAAAAATAAGAAAAGATAAAAAGGGGTTTATGGTAAAATCAACGAGAAAAGTGAAAACAAAAACAAACATCATACAAAACAAGAAAAATGATACTGCAATGTTACAAGTCAACTACTACATCTCTCTCACAGTCTTCACTCACACACACAAACTCTCACTTTCCAAAAAACAAAAGCAGTTTTCCACTCAAATTACTAAACTACCCTTCTCCCCTCCCGCAAACCCCAACATATTTTGAATGTCTATTTTAGTCCGGGGAAATTTCAGTCCAGTAGAATGTTATTGTCGTTGATTAAAATCTCTTCTAATCCCATTCATATATGTATTCTTATAGATTGATATTTATTTTTAAAATATTTAATTAATGAGTTTAGTATTTATTTGAATTAAATAATGTTAGTTTGAGAATCAATTTAAAATCGATGAGTTAAGATTGAAATTCGACTCACAAATAATTTAATCTTAAATTTAATTTGAACTATCTCGAACTTATATTGTTTGATGAAAACAAAGTCATTTTCTGATTTGAATTGGTTTCCTTTGATTTAAACTTAAATTTGATTTTAAGCAACTCAAATATAATCCAATCATGATTGAAAGGATCTAAATGTTATTTTAAGATTTTTAATAAACTTTTAAAGAATTATATGTATTATTAGGGACCACAATGCATTTTATACTTCCTTTAGTCTCTCTCACAAATGATTAAATTACAAAACTACCCCCTGTCCCCTTCGACGGACTCCTACTAAACTGAAACTTGCAAACGCTCTCTCCCGCACACGCACAGACGAGCGGTTTATTTTATTTTATTTTACTTTCTTAATGGAGGCGACTGAGGTTCGACTTGGAGGGTACGACGCCGTTCTGGACACGGCCGATCCACCACGTGTCGGTTCCACCGTTGACACCGCCTCCGCAAGTGTGGGAGCTAGATACAAGCTCATGTCGCCGGCCAAGCTACCGATCTCGCGCTCGCCCTGCATTACGATCCCGCCTGGACTCTCGCCGACTTCGTTTTTGGAGTCCCCGGTTCTTCTCTCTAATGTCAAGGTTTGCTTTTGCTGTTAGTTCTGATTGTGATTGGTTGGCTAGGAAATGAGAAAGTGGAGACTTTTTGAGGGTTAGGGTTTGGTAATTTAGGGGAGGAGAATACTGGAAGTGCAAAGATGAGACTTTTAGTCGTAAAGTGGTGTTTGGTTGCTGAGAAAGTGGCTGAAAGTGGAGGAAAATGTAATTTTGTCTTTTAGCTTAGCTGTTGTTTGGTTTGCTTGCTAATTGAATTGTGGAAATGATTTTTCTCCTGTAATTTAGGATCTGTTTTGGCGATGTAAATAAATTCAGCCAAACACGGTCTTCACTTTGGATTTTAGTGAGGTGAAGAATTTTACCATGTTGAAATTCAAAGTTTGATTTTTGATTTTGTATTTACTGCTACTGTTAGTGAGATTTGATAGCGACTAAAAGGACAGTCTAACATTTGGCTTCGTGTCAAGTTTGTGGAAGTTTTTCTTGTAATGGGTATATTGACGCAGTAGTGTGTGGGCTTAGTGGAGAATTTCGTATACTTGGGTGATGGGAGTTGGATTTAATTGTCAGCTAGAAGATGCTCATTTTTTTGGGTAGAAATTCGAAGTTTGTTTTATTATATTTGGTTGTTATTTGTCTTAATGAGTGGATATTATATGGTTGTGCTCATGTTTGGACCTTAATAAGATTCTGATGCTTTCTATTACAATTTGTATTGGCTCATTGATGATGTCTGGGTGGACTGTTATGCGGAATATGGCTTTTGGTTTAGAATTCTTAAACTTTTTTTTTTTTTATAATGCCCAGTTTTGTGTTTTCACATAATGATGAATCTTCCCTTTTGTTGGTGGAGCTGGTTGGCCTTTTTGTTTTTAATTTAATAGTGTTGTTAGCTATACCAAAACCTTTCCATTTTGCATGTAGAATATGGAATATATGCCTTTGGTGATGAGGAGCAGATTATATTGGACTTGTTATATTTTCCTTGGATGACAATAAGAAAGAGTAGGCTAGGCTGGGATAGGAAGCACTGGGGTCGAGGCAAGGGGAAGAGATGTGATTGCATAAGAGTTGGTGCATATGTATGACTTAAGATAGAGATGAGATGTTGGAGAGAGATTCCCATAGCAAAGCATGAGTAGTTTGTTATGTGGCTAGCTAATTAGAAATATATGGACAATGAACTTGCGGATTATACGTTACTCTATTCTAGGGATTTCCTTTAGAACCTCTCTTTGCTGTCCTTTGAATTCCTTTCATACTATATTGACTTGTTAGAGTTAGTATGTTCATCTTGGGACTCAGATGATTGGGTGAGTTTGCTTTAATTATTTATTGATGTTGATTAGAGCATATCTGGATATCTGCTAGCAGTTTCCTCTTTGTGGATGGATGTGAAACAGTTATATTAAGATCATATCTGACTTGCTGGGTGATCCTCTTTCTGGGGCTTGCAGGGATGATGCAACTTTTCTGTATTCTCTTTATCAATTCTGACTTTTTTCCCTCTTAACTAGTTTTTAAATAAAGAAGCTTTTGAAAGTTAATTCTATTTGCCTTTCTTTTTGGTCTTGTAGGCTGAACCTTCCCCTACAACAGGTTCACTTTTTAAGCCTCAAACAGTGCATGCATCTGCTGGTTCTAGTACATATTTGGCTACAACGGTTAGTTCCCATACATCAAGTGAAAGACAATCCAGCTGTTTTGAGTTTAGACCCAACTCTAGATCAAATATGGTATGGCCTAATGGTTTACTTATTTTTATATTAACCTTCAATACTTTTAAATTGTAAATAACATTTCAATATTACTTGTTTAGGTGTAGATGATTGATTAGACAACAAAGTAAATCTAGATTCTTTTTTACCCTGGGGAGATTTGATGTTCCAATAGATATATCTAGCTACAAGTTGTAATTTTGATCCCTTTTTTAGCAGCTAATATTATCAACAATATATTTATAGTGGTGCTTCTTGTTTGCTTGGTCTAGCACAAGAATAAGTTAATGAATATTTAATTTGATTTTCTATATCTAGTTCTACGATGGTGCTACAAGTATGTTCATATATATCTTTTCTGATAATATTAGCTGAAGGATGCAATAGGAGAGAGATAAGTGAAGCAGCCTTTTGGCTTGAACTGCCTCTTTTCTCTATTTGAATCATAATTACATAGACTAATGTGCTTATTTTGTTCATTATACCATTCACAAGTATGCAATCCTGGATATGATTGTTTGCTTATAAGGCTTGTATCTATTTCAAGGTTCCTGCAGATCTTAGCCGCCAAAGAAATGAACAATATATGCAAACAGAAGCTCAGTGCCAAACTCTGTCTCTTGCTTCACCTACCATTAAGAGTGAGATGGCCGTCTCATCAAATGATTTGAGTCTATCAGCACCCATTCAGGTGGGTACTTCAGGGGCTACTCTGCCTCTTGAAGTTGATGCAGACGATCTAAAGCAGATAGGGAACCCAAGTACTGCAATCCAGGCATCACATGCTGACCAGAAAGGAAGTGGGACCTCTATGCCATCTGATGATGGATATAATTGGCGTAAATATGGTCAGAAGCTTGTTAAAGGGAGTGAATTCCCACGCAGTTATTACAAGTGTACACATCCTAATTGTGAAGTGAAAAAACTATTTGAGCGGTCTCATGATGGACAGATAACAGAGATAATATACAAGGGAACACATGATCACCCTAAACCTCAAGCAAGCCGTCGATATTCTGCTGGTACCATCATGTCCATCCAAGATGAAAGAGCTGACAAGCTTCCATCCCTAACTGGTCGAGATGGTGAGAAATAAGTCTCAAAGTGATTTGTATCTATTTTTATTTTATGTGTGGACTGATGTGTCTTTTCCATTTCGATCTGTATTTGACATATTAGACAAGTCACCTGGCATGTATGGTCAGATGTCTAATTCCATGGAACCAAATGTTGTATCTGATCTGTCACCTGCAGCTACAAATGATGATGGTGCTGTAGGGGCTGAGGGTGATGATGATGATCCATTTTCCAAGAGGAGGTATTATAGTTGAGTATATGCTCATATGCATTCACTAGTACGTCAAGTATTTTCTAACCAGGATGTTTTTGTACTATATCAAGCAGAAAGATGGACACCATGATGGCTGATGTCACTTCAGTGGTGAAGCCTATCCGGGAACCACGTGTTGTTGTTCAGACACTTAGTGAGGTTGATATACTGGATGACGGATATAGGTGGCGCAAATACGGGCAGAAAGTGGTGAGAGGGAATCCTAATCCTAGGTATGCGTCGATATTGATAATTATAGATGTGTTTCTCTTTAATTGATTAGATCTGCTTCATGGTTGATGATGGACTTAAAATGTATTCAAGTTTGTTTTTAGTGCATCAATTCACGCTTGCACAATTTTTAACTTGTGTTTAGTTCCTGTCCATTATTTAACTTTATGTGCGAATTTTGGTTCTGACGGTTAATAATCTATGTATTTCAAATGCATGTACTCGTGGCTCATTTGCATTGTTGATGTTCTAATGGTAAACATTTTTCACCTGCATTATGCTTGCAATGGTATGCAGGAGCTATTACAAGTGCACAAATGCTGGATGCCCGGTTAGAAAGCATGTGGAGAGGGCATCACATGATCCTAAAGCAGTTATAACAACTTATGAAGGGAAGCACAATCATGATGTACCTACGGCAAGAAATAGTGGCCATGACACCACTGGACCAGCATCTGGGGCTGGACCACTGAGGATTGTAACTGAAGAAAATGACACAATTAGCCTTGACCTTGGGGTCGGGATCAGTTCTGCCGCTGAAAATAGATCAAATGATCAGTCACAAGCACTGCATTATGAACTTGCCCAAGGCCAACCTCATGCTAGCAGTTCCAATTTTAAAATAATTCAGGCATCCCCAGTCACAACATATTATGGTGGCATGAATCAGTATGGATTAAGAGAAAATCCCATTGATGGCCGTGGAATCAACATTCTGCCGTTGAATCATTCTTCTTACCCATGTCCTCAAAACATTGGAAGAATACTAACAGGTCCCTGAATTTTGTTGCATGAAAGCAGAAAATAAAAAACAAAAAAACTGCTCTGGTATATTTTCTTTTCTTCCTTTCAGCACTGCTAAGAGAAAAAAAAAAAAAAAAAAAAAAAGGAGGCTAGAATCCTGTTTGGTAAGTATGAGTTGTTCTATAAGTGATAGTTGTCTATGAGCCAATGGTTCCCTATTTATAATTGTTACAGTTAGTATTAACTTCTCAGAGGCCAATGCTTTGTACAAATGTGAAACTGATACAGCAGTATTGTAAGACTAAGTTCTTGAATTGGAATTTGTAAGAAATGTATTCTAGATGGTGTTTTTGTATGAACTTTTGAAAGGAGTAATCGTGATTCTGAATTGTTTTGTTTGATTTGCCGTTTGCTTCTGTCTCATATGATGACTTGCAATTTCATGAATGATAAATGGAGGAAGAATGCATATGATTGACTTCAGATATATTTGTTCTTTTGTTCGGGGCGAAGGACAAAAGGCCATCATAAGCCTTTCCTCTCTGGGATCCAATGACGGTTTGTTTTCTGGTGCATGTGAAGGGACTTGGTAAACAGCTATTCACACATTATCACAACTTTACATCACAAGGCTGCTCCTCATCACACAAAATCCTCACTTTTGTTTTGGAAAACCCTCAAATGATAACCTAAGTTATAAGTATTTCTCTAAAATTTGTCAAATAAAACTAAATCATAAATTTTGACCAGCTTGATTTGATTTTACGGTTTAAATCTAATTATGTTTATCTTTAATTACATTGAATATTCATGATTATAGTTTTGTATTAACTAGTATAAACAAATTTATATATTATAATATGATGGAGAGATTTTAAAGGCTAGTATTGTTTGTGTATATATATTTGTTTTTTTCGTAAAATTCTTTTATTTCAAAAAATTATTTTTTCAAAACATTTTGTCCCCAGCACCGATGTGAATAGAGACAAAAGGGCAGGTCCATAAACAGCAAAGTTTCATAAATTAGGCGTCACGTTCTTGAAAATTTGAATCTGTTGCCTCGTTCATTTGTAGTGAAGAACTGAAAGCGTGTAGGATTTTGAGCCTTGTTGCAGGTCTCTCATATTTATTGCTCTGCAAGTAAATTACAAATGCCCTTAAAGCCTTCAAATTAACCCTTTTGTCTTTCCTTCATCTGGGATTTGTGAAGACATTCAGCCATGTTGTGCCTCATATCTCCACCCACACCCTGCCTTACCTTACTCTTATACTAACTTGTGAGTATCAATTAGAGTTCTTTTTCACCCAAATAATACTATATGAATAAATATCAAGTGTTATTATGTGAGTGAGTATAGTTTATTTATAAAGTATTATCAGATAATCATTTTTTATTTCTGTAATAAAAAAAAAAGTTTTTGATTCACCTACTTTACAATTACCTAAAGCTATTTTCATATGTATAAGATTGGATTTGATCTAAGATATTTAAAGTCAAACTAAATGAGTCAAGTTTGAGTTAGGTATTAAATTCGTTTTCTTATAATTAGTGAATCTGAAAAACTTTAAATTCAGATTAAATTCAGATTTAAATTGTTTTTTAACTAAATTTGAGTTTCAATTCGTTAATTTCTAACTAATCTCAAACTGGATCCAAATGAAATATAAGTCTTTTGTAATGCAAAGATCTTGCAAAAATTTACCCTTGCTGTGTATATTTGAATCTTAATCAAGGCATTGACAATGACAGATTTTGACATTAAAATTCCAGCAGTAAAGCACATAGAAAGACATCCTCTCCTCCACATTGTTGAATAATAGCTTGTGTTTGAGTTCAGAGTTTCTGAAGAATTCAACAGTGTTACTGTGAGTGAGAGATGCAGGCCATGTGGGTAACTTTGAAGGAGAATATAGACTGTAGAACTAAAATGAATGCTGTGGTTAAAAGGCAACAAAAATGCAGAAAGGAAAGGAGTTTCAGAAGTTGGGGAGAAGAGAACTTGAAGTATACTCAGCCACATAATAAGGGAAATCCTGTACCTGTACCTCAAGTGCTGCTCAAGTTGAACTATCCAAGAACTCAGTTTTACTGTAAGCTTTATCTGAACTGTAATTTCAAGCCTTCAAAGTCTTTAAAATGTCGACATTGCATTAATTTTTTTTTTTTTTGTATGCAGATATCAACATTGGAGATCCATCAAGAAAAATTATTGAGACCATCTTCCTGAAAGCATCAATGGATCCTTCAAAGCCATTAAGGAAAATCGAAAAGGTGTTCAAGTTGAAACATCCCGTGGAAATTCTTGAAAGATTTGAGAAGTATAGGGAGAAGGTGAAGAAGAAAGCCTTTGTGCAGTACACAGGACATCCAAGAAGCAAGGTGGATGGAAATGAGCTGTTGCAATTCTATGGAACAGTGATGACTTGCAGTGAAAGGTTAACACAAGTCTCTGATCTTTGCAAAGATCCTTTCTGCCGCATCTGCAGAATCATTCAGTCGAATTTCAGTACAGAATACTTCAAGAAAAATGGGATTCGGTTAAGTTCATGTAGTGAAGAATTGTGTGACATTAATATGATTGCCTTGACAAAGCTGAAGAACATCAAGAGGGCTGCCATAGTTTGCAGGACAATTGCTGGGAAAGTTGCCAATAAGGCTGATAGAATATATGAAGATTGTGATTCTTTCAGACGTAGGGGACTGCATTCCAACTCTGAAAATCTAGTTGTCACAAATCCCTGTGCTGTATTTCCCTGTTTTGTCATAGTCTTTACCTGACAATCTGTATCTTTGTTTTTGTAGTGTTTTAAGAAAGTGTCTCTTCTGTTTTAGAAATTGGTATAGCTTAAGCACCTTGTATCAGAACATATTATTTTGCAGAAAACAAGAAAAGATGTTGCAATTGTCACCAATGTAAAACTACAAATTGCAAACTCTTAACACTTGTAAAACTGTAACATATCTGTCCAACATGACCGACTGACTGTTAAGATATTGTTTGTTTCGGACTTTGGACTTTGCAAACCGAAACTCGTCTCAACAAGAGTGACCACCTTAGGAGACAAGCTCTTCACCAACTTCGGCAGTCTGTCTCGATGAATTTGATTGCTCATACTTTCATCTGGCATGTGGTGTAGCATTAAGGCAAAAGACACTGCAGCAGCAGCATGGAACTCGCATGGTACCTTGTATGCCTCTGCCAACTTCGACAGTCTTTGACCCACAATTTCAAGTCTTCCTCCCCCGGCATAAGCTGATGTGGAATCATCAATGCCTGTTGACACCCAACCGGCTAGTATTGTCAGGTGAGTATGACTGAGAGTTCCACCATGAACCTGGGCTCTTCTGAGGTGAAAAACTGGCAGTAGATGGAGAATTAACAGCAGGGTAACAGCATGTTTGTTCAGAAGTTCCCACTGCCATCATCAGAGCAGAAGCTGTGGTCTATATTCCGAAGGGGAGGCCAGCCAAATGAGGCTACCTCTTATGCAGGCTGATTAAAAAAAAAAAAAAAATTCTGAATCCCATCTGAAATTTTATGTTTTCCAGATCTTTGCATTGGGTAAGGCTACTTCTTTGATCTAGAACAGCAAAGAGGGGCTCCAATGGGAAACAAAGAGGAGCCTTGGGCCAACAAAAAAGTCTTTCCATGCCCATCAACATGAACATCTGTGATTATTGTTACATTGACTTTGAATATTATTCAGATACCAAAATTCGAAAGATCATGAAGGCAAAGTAATTGACAAAAGGAAAATATAGATTGATTTGTTGGGTAATAAGATACAGAAAACTTGAATAAAAAAAAAATTCAGCCAGTGAAGAATCGTTTCCAGGACAGCCATGGCAGAAATCCTCCTACAGAAATCAAATAATTGAAGTTCATTGTTATTGTTAAACGAGATTAAGAAGCATGTTTAAGGGATTAATGTAAAGAAAAACAAGAGTCATACCACAGCCAGGACACTTGAAATAATCCTTCTCTCTTAAAATTAGTCCAGACCCTCCACAGACTTCACATCTTCTCTGTGCTATCTGGTAATTAAATTTCCTTCAAATTATTCACCATTAAATAGCCTAATTGAGTTAAATGCAAAATTAAATTTAATACAAATTCCTCGTATTTGAATTTAAATTCAGATTGAACAAATTGAGTTCAAATTAGATATAGGTTTAAACAAAATTAAAAGTAGATCTAATAAATTAGCTTGACTTTAATGAGCTAATCTCGAACTAAAGCTCTATCTCCATTACTTAGATCAAGACTAACTCATTTCTTCAGTTGATAATTTGTTTATATCATGGATGATATAATTCACCATCCCAATGATATTGTTCACCTATCTATAACACTTCAATGACGAGCAAGTTCGAGCTCAAATTATGTATTATGATTTTGTTCTAAACTTGAGTTAATCTTAAACTCAATTTAGATCACATTTATTGTTACTTTGAGTAAAATATTGGACCTGTTTTAAGCTTGAATCGATTTGAACATTCAAATTCAAGTCAATTTGGTCGATTCTAAAGTTAAATTGTTTTCGAATCAAATTTGAGTCTCAGTTGATTCGATCTAGATATGAGTTTTATTCAAATTGATTTGACTCAAACTATTTGATCTTGAACTATAATTTTAACTCTTTCAATGACCATCCAGTGATAATACCAATGAATTTGAGTTCGAATTAAGCATTTTGAATTTAATTTAAGTTTGAGCTAGTCTGAAGGTTGATTTGATCTGAATTAAATTCACACCTAAGTCAATTCAAATTAATTCTTTTAAATTTAAATCAATTTTAACTTAGATCAACTTTTGGACTCAATCCAAATTGAATCCAACACGAAAAAAGCAACATAAATTTACATACAATTCTTTTGCTGAACTCAATTCCTGCGACCACAAATGGTGTGACCCCGGCTGCACATAATCAAGAACAAGGCCATGAATAATATGAAAAATCATTCAAAAAATTCTATAAATGAATCACCAAAACCTTTCCTTTTTTTTTTTTTGACCGACGGAAGGATCCGCTGCATTTGATTGGAAAAGTGAAGTAAGATTACCTATAGAACCAATAATAATCTGCCAAGTGACCTCAACCCGGGCAGGATCCGCTGCATTTGAAATATCGGTAATGGCCTTAATTGGAGCGACCCGTCTTCGATTCAGATGAATCCGATTGTTGCATCTTCTTCTTGTGCAACAAGAATTGGCCTTGGAACTTGAAATTCTTGTGATTTTGTTGGAGACTGGAATGGTGAAAGAGCGCGAAGAGATTGAAGCTGCTTCCATGGCTGAATTGGAGCTGAAGTAAAACTGGTGTAAGGTGAAAACTCTGTCAGGGAATGACCCGTCTAAATTGGGCCACGATGGCAAAGCCTGGGTCGGGTTACCGCCACCACAAAAAATTACATGGCTTAGAATATGCGTGCACTGCACGTGCCCGTCTTAGATAATTCTAAAGGACACCGTTTTAGTCCTAATGAAGCTACTGTTTTTCTTTTCAGAAAATATTGTAAAAAAAAAGAGAGATTTTTGATAGTCAAAGAAAACGATGTCGTTTAAATTTGTGTATAGAAAATATCAGCTGCGCCCCTGTATGTTATTTTAATCCTTGTGTTTTAGAAGTCCTCATAGTTTGTCTTTATAACAATATAACCCCAGCTAGGCTCCCCATTCTTATAACCATTACAATAAAGTTCAGTCTGTTTTGCTGACCTGCATAGAACACCCCCTTTTTTGTTTAGTGTTTTTTAGGTTTCAAGTTTAAGCATAGGAAAAACACCTAAATTTGTAGTTAGAATACATTTAAATTATTTCAAATATGAATAAAGATTGATTCAAATTTGATTTTAATTTAAGATATTAAATTTAATCAATTTGAATGATAAATAGTAATATTGAAAAGAATAAGAAAAATTATCGATCGAAAAAAATTATCAAAAAATCATCAAAGAAGAATTAAAAAATTTAACAAAAAAGAAGAGTTCCATTGTTGTGACATCGATATATCCTCAAAGTCTTTGATGTGGCTTTTTCAATAGAAAAATGAATGCAAATTGAGTTTCAGGTCAAATCCATCTTGAATAATTATGTTTCATTCTTCTTATAGGCCTATCTCTTCTTTGTTTGTTTGTTGTGTTAATGTACTATTATATGTTTATATTTCGAGTTCTCGTTTAATCGATCAGTACTTCGGCTTCCAAAATATTTGGAAAATATCATCTTGAAAATGGAGCTGCCACCCTTTTTTTACCCAAAAACTCAGCGATACGGAAAATGACAGAGACGGTCGAAGAGCAAGAAAGAACTAAAAGCTAAAGCTCTAGATATTATTCAGGTTTGGGGTTTTTGGGCATTTTCTCTTTTTGTCCTTCTTTGGTTTTTCTCTCAAAAGATTTCACTTTTGTCTCTCTTCTCAGTATTCTGACAATTCTTCACTCCCCACTTCGCTCTACTGCTCAGGCAGGAGCCAAAACTCGCCGTATTGTGGTCTTATCCACTCACTCCAACGCTAAGATTCTTAAGTCTAACAGAAAGTCCAGGTATGGACAACAACTGTCTCTGTATGATGATAGTCAAGAGGATGAGGAGGAAGAGGAAGAAGATGGGGATGACGTGGAAGAATATTGTTGGTTAGTCGATGATGATGTGAGTTTCCGTTTCTTAATTTTTATTTTATTTTTAGTTTACTCTTTGGTGGGTGTACATTTTTTTTTTTTTTTTGGTTTTGGAATGTTAATTTCCCCCCTTGCGTAAGCTTCTTTGGAAGTCTCTTCTAGTTTTGAAAGCAGGAGCTACTTTCTTGTAGTTTAAATTTTGGTTTTTGAAAGCAAGAAAAGTACTTTTTTGAAAATTATATCTAGTTGCTGCATTGGTTTGGTGTCAATGTGGCCAAGAGTTTGCTTCAGCGGAGTTAGATTGGTTGTATGATGTCCTGCTGAGAGCCAATTGCCAAGGTTTTATCTTCTATAAGTTGGGATTAAGCTACAAATAGATATTGAAGTTTGTAATTTAGATTCTCTTTGTTTGAGTTCATCTGGTGATTTATATATAACACTGTGTGTATTAACAATAGAACTAATTTATGTATTAACGATAACGTGTTATTGTGCCATTGAATGTTACGCAAAGTGGGGTGCATTGTTGATGCATGTAGTTTTATTGTTATATATTTCTAGTTAATAGACTGGCATGATGGTGTTTTTCAAGTTCTTTATTCTTGTTGGCAATATGGCATAAAGGAATTATTTGCATAGAAAGTAATTTTATTATCTCAGTTCTGCATAGCATTTAGGAAATCATCATTTCTGGTGTAGTATAACTTTGGATTTGATTGAGTGAAAGCAACACGTTGTTGATTGGCAAGGACAGCGCTTAGGTTTCCATGATTGAGATTATTGGAATTGATCCTATAGCATGTGTGCATGTTTCTTGTTTAATTTGTTATCTGTTTTTTTTAGTGTTTTTTTCACTTTTATGTTATTTACAATTTAGATTCTTTCTGCTAGTCATTTCTTTGGTTCTTACAATTAACTGTGAATTTTTCTCCTGGATGACTTTGCAGAAGTTGAGGAATATGATGTCAATGGAAAGAAGTATAGGTCACAGAAGGGATTGAATTCTAAAAAAGATATGCTTTCAAAATTACTTTGCAAAAATTTTGGGCAAAGACAGGCTAAAACATGACTTCTTTAGACATTCAGACAGAGATCACCAGTTACAGGCAAATGCAAGGGATCATTAAAATCTGGAGGAAGCCTTCAAACTGCTGAAGACTGATTAGATGTGAGAAGTAGAAGAAATACTTTAGGGAAGAGTATTAGTGGAAATGAAGTTAATTCATTTGATGACAGAGAAAAGGTATGATGTCTTTCAAGTGTTTCTACGAACACAGGAAAGGTTGGAATACTTGTTCAGTGTTGACGTCAAACAGAGAGATGTCAGAAGATTACTTTTGAGACAACCACAAATTTTGGAATATACTGTTGAGAACAATTTGAAGTCTGATGTCGTATTCTTGATGAATTTGGGCATCCCAAGTACCCGAATAGGACAGATCATTGTTGTTGCTCCATCCCTTTTTTCTTATGGTGTTGATAAGTCACTGAAAACAACAGTGAGATACTTGGTTGAGGGGGTTGGCATTATGAAAAGAGTATAGGTAAAGTTGTGCAACTAAGCCCTCAAATTCCGGTTCAGCAGATTGACATATCATGGAATACTCGCTTTTTCTTTCACAAGAATTGGGTGCACCAAGAGATAGTATAGTCAAGATGATGACCAAACATCCTCAACTCCTTCATTACAGCATTGATGATGGATTACTACCAAGGATATATTTTTTGAGTATTGGAATGCATAATTCTGAAATCTTGAAAGTCTTGACAAGCCTTGCACAGGTTCACATTGTCGTATCAAAAGGAATAGAATTGTTTCTCAAGACACTCTTTGTTTTTCAAATGTATTTGTTGACTAGTTTAATTAGGAAAGATTTGATTTAGTCTTGATTATATGTTGACTAGCTTGATTAGGAAAGATTTGATTTTGTCTTAATTAGCTTGATTGTAGGAATTATTTGATTAGACTAATTATTTTATTTCCTATTATTGTATTTCCTAATTAGTTATAGAATTTGTGTATAAATATCTTGTTCAATAGGATGTAAAATCATTGAGAAATACAAGAATTTTTTACTCCAAAAATCTTCATGGTATCAGAGCTTTGCTGTCTTTTGAGGTGATTTTTTCCCTCTGCAGCACTAGGGTTCTTCTCAATAATATTTTCTTTTTCTACTGATCTGAAAGAGGTTGAGTTTCCTCCCTCTTCGACTGTCACCACCCATACAACAAGAAAGCACAGCCTCCAATCGACCATTACCCAAATTCCGACCGCCATCTGTTGTCGCGCTTGGACTCACGTGCCGATCAAAGATTCTGGATAGATTCCACTCGCAGACGTAGGGTGATTTTGCTGCTTGTTCAAATTATTTTTCTATGGGAGACTCTAAGGCAATAGATAATATCTCTCTTTCACAAATCAGTGCTGTTAAGTTGGATGGGGCTGGTACGTATCTTGCTTGGTCACGGGCTTGTTTACTGTTTATTAAATCTAGAAAATTGCTAAGTTATATTACTGGAGACAAGAAACCTCCGAATGTGTCTGATGCTGCCTATGCTCAATGGGATTCTGAAAATTCACTTGTCATGACATGGCTTTTGAATACTATGCACCCCCGAATTTCCAAACAGTATTTATTACTTGACACTGCAGAAAAAATCTGGAATTCAACTAAACGCACTTATTCTCGAAAAGGGAATGATGCCCAGATCTTTGAAATTCGGAATAAAATCCATGGCACAAAACAAGGCGAGTTGACTATTACTGATTATTATTCTGAATTAAGTGGGTTATGGCAGGAGATAGATTATTATCAGGATCTCCAAGCACATTGTATTGAAGATGCAGTCTTATTTCAAAAACTAGTTGAGAAGGAACGGGTCTATGATTTTCTAGCTGGATTGAACCCAGAGTATGATCAGATTAGGGTTCAAGTTCTCGGAAAAATTCCTTTTCCTTCTCTTGAGGATGCATACTCCCATGTCCAACAAGAAGAAAGCCGACGAGGTGTCATGCTTTACTCAACACCAACGGAGAAGTCTGGGTTAACTGTCTCTCAAGAGCAACCAAAGGCAACCACTTCTGATAAAGATCACTTGCAATGTGACTATTGTGGGAAGCCAAGGCATACAAAGGAGACTTGTTGGAAGTTACATGGTCGACCAACTAGAGGTCGAGGGGGAAAACGAGTCAGTTCATCTAGAGTTCAAGCAAATGTAGCCGAAACTGTGGAGACATCCAAGGAAACAGGCCCTGGAGAAACTTTGTCTTCTGATGAAATTCAGCATCTCCGCCGACTCTTGACTAAACTTGACTCTTCCACCATTGCCACATCTAATTATATGCAAGAAGGTACTGCTCTTACCGCTCACATTAATTCTTGGATTATTGATTCTGGTGCGAATAGACACATGACAGGCTCTTATAAAGACTTTCAAAACTATTCTCCATGTCTTAAAGGAGAGAATGTCAGAATAGCCGATGACTCTTTAACCCCTGTCTCTGGAAAAGGTTCTATTGCTTGTACACCTAATATTAAACTTTCATCTGTTCTCCATGTACCTGAGCTTCCTGTCAATCTTTTATCTGTTAGTTCCATCACCAAAGCCCTAAACTGTAAAATCGAATTCTTTCCTGATCATTGTATTTTTCAGGATCTTCAAACAGGGAAGAGGATTGGCAGTGGTAGATTGCATGATGGCTTATACATGTTCGATGAAACTCGAAACTCTGGTCAAGCCTTTTTTGGAAATAATAAAGATGTTAACCAAGAAATAATACAGTGGCATAGGCGGTTAGGACATCCATCCTTTTTTGTTTTGAAGAAGTTATATCCCAGTTTATTTTCGAGAACTCAGTTTGAGTCATTATTTTGTGATGCTTGTGAGTATGCCAAACATACTAGAAACTCTTATCCTTTGAGTAATAATAGAAGCACTATTCCATTTATGACTATTCATTCTGATGTGTGGGGTCCTACTCAAACAACTTCTTTGTCTGGTAGTCGATGGTTTGTTACTTTTATTGATTGTTGCACTCGGGTGACTTGGGTATATTTATTAAAGGCCAAAAATGAAGTTTTCTCTTGCTTTCAGTCATTTCATAAGCTGATTTGTACTCAATTTGATGCTAAGATAAAAATCCTAAGAACTGACAATGGCACAGAATACATGGATAAAAATTTTAGTGCTTATTTGGAGTCCAACGGGATAATCCATCAAACTAGTTGTCCTTATACTAGTTCTCAAAATGGAGTAGCTGAAAGAAAAAATAGGCATTTGTTAGAAGTGGCAAGATCTCTTATGTTCACCATGAATCTACCAAAACCTTACTGGGGGGATGCCATTCTAGTAGCTGCTTATCTTATTAATAGAATGCCACTCAAAGCACTTGATTTTCAGAGTCCTCTAGAAGCTCTAAAAGGTAAGAATGAATATACTGTTCCTCCAAAGGTATTTGGGTGTGTTTGTTTTGTTCACACGAGAAATGTTGGGAAACTTGATCATAGAGCCCTTAAATGTGTTTTCATTGGGTATTCTTCTACACAAAAAGGTTACAAATGTTATCATCCTCCTTCTAGGAGATTTTTTGTCAGTATGGATGTTACCTTTAGAGAATCTGAGTCTTATTTCAACATTTCCCTATCACCTCTTCAGGGGGAGAGAAATAAGGAGGAAGAGGTGATTTTTCCTAGTGTTGAACCTCTTGTTGATATACTGGAGAGTGAAAGTGGAGAAAGAGTTCAGAGGGAGACTAGAGTTCAAGGGGAGATTATTGGACGTTTAGATAGACCTGATTTGTTAAGATATTCAAGGAGAAACAGGGCAGAAGAAGCCATTATGCAATCTGCAGAATCCTCCTCTACTGGTGAGTTATCTACTTTTCCTAATGAGTTAGATTTGCCTATTGCTCATAGAAAAGGAGTCAGGTCTTGTACTAAACATCCTTTATCTAACTTTGTCTCCTATGATTCCTTGTCTCCATCCTATAGAGCCTTTGTCTTGTCTATTTCCTCTATGTCTATTCCACAGAATTGGAAGGAAGCTTTCACAGATCCTAAGTGGAAGCAAGCTATGATTGAAGAAATGAAGGCTCTGTCCAAGAATGAGACTTGGGAACTTGTCACTCCTCCACCAGATAAGAAATTGGTTGGCTGCAAATGGGTCTTCACTGTGAAACATAAAGTTGATGGTTCAATTGAGAGATACAAAGCTAGACTGGTGGCTAAGGGATTCACTCAAACTTATGGAGTAAATTACCAAGAGACATTTGCACCTGTTGCTAAAATGAACTCTATCAGAATTTTGTTATCCTGTGCAGCTAACCTTGATTGGGACTTACAACAGTTTGATGTGAAGAATGCATTTCTTCATGGGGACTTAGAAGAGGAAGTGTATATGGAGATCCCTCCTGGATTTGATAATGAGCAAAGTCAAGGGAAAGTGTGCAAACTGAAGAAAGCATTGTATGGATTAAAACAATCCCCTAGAGCTTGGTTTGACAGATTCAGCAAAGCCATGATCTCTTTCGGCTACCAACAAAACAATGCTGATCATACCCTCTTTATAAAACATCAACAGGGTAAACTCACCATTCTCATAGTTTATGTTGATGACATAGTAATGACAGGAGATGACAAAGAGGAGATGACCCGATTGAAGAAGTTGTTGGCACAAGAATTTGAGATCAAAGATCTAGGAAAATTGCAGTACTTCTTGGGAATAGAGGTTGCCAGATCAAAAAGAGGAATCTTTATTTCTCAAAGGAAGTATATCTTAGATCTCTTAAAAGAGACTGGTATGACAGGTTGCAAACCAGCAGAATTGCCTATTGATAGTAATCATAAGTTACAAGCAGGGGTTGGAGAGTCAGTTGATAAGGAGAGATATCAGAGGTTGGTTGGAAGACTCATTTATCTCTCTCACACTAGACCAGACATAGCCTATGCAGTCAGCTTGGTGAGTCAATTCATGCATGACCCCCGAAATTCTCATATGCAAGTTGTCTTTCGTATTTTACGGTATCTGAAATCTACTCCAGGGAAAGGTCTACTTTTCTCCAAACATGGTCACCTCCGGATTGAAGCCTTTACAGATGCAGATTGGGCTGGATCTATAGATGACAGAAGATCTACATCCGGTTACTGTACACTGGTTGGAGGGAACTTAGTTACTTGGAGAAGTAAGAAGCAAAGTGTAGTTGCTAGATCAAGTGCAGAAGCTGAATACAGAGCTATGGCTCAGGGTGTTTGTGAACTTCTTTGGCTACAAAAGTTACTAGAGGAATTGAGACTATCAGAAAAAGGGAAACTTTCCTTGTACTGTGACAACAAAGCTGCCATCAGTATAGCTCATAATCCAGTTCAACATGACCGGACAAAACACATTGAAATTGATAGACACTTCATAAAAGAAAAGCTTACAAGTGGTATCTTGAGTTTGCTTCATGTATCATCAGAAAAGCAACTTGCTGACATGTTTACAAAAGGTCTCAGTAAACGAATTTTTCATACACTAGCTTGCAAGTTGGGCATGTGTGACATCTTTGCACCAACTTGAGGGGGAGTGTTGACTAGTTTAATTAGGAAAGATTTGATTTAGTCTTGATTATATGTTGACTAGTTTAATTAGGAAAGATTTGATTTAGTCTTAATTAGCTTGATTGTAGGAATTATTTGATTAGACTAATTATTTTATTTCCTATTATTGTATTTCCTAATTAGTTATAGAATTTGTGTATAAATATCTTGTTCAATAGGATGTAAAATCATTGAGAAATACAAGAATTTTTTACTCCAAAAATCTTCACATTTACTCCTCTTAGCATAAAAGCTATTAGCTCTCAAAATATTGAAAACAGTTTCCAGGTGACACAAATATTGTGGTTTGTTATTACTGTAAACCTAGATATCATCGAAAAAAACTAATACAAACTTTCTTAAATAAGGCTTAAAAATAGAATTCATTATAGTCTGAGCATTAGTGAGTCCAAAGGGCATCACTAAAAACTCGTAATAGCCCTTATAGGTTTTAAAAGTAGTCTTATCAACTAAATTGTGATGCATTCTAATCTGCCAGTAACCACTCTTCAGATCTATTTTGAAAAATTTTAGCCCCTACTAGCTCATCAAAAAGCTCTTCTACAATAGGAATTGGGTACTTATTTTTTATAGTTTGTTGGTTCAAATATCTATAGTCAATACAAAATCTCCATGACCCATCTTTCTTCCTAACAAGTACTACCGAGCTAGAATAAGAATTGTTACTGGGTTGTATGATTCCCAAGTCTAGCATTTCTTGAATCAGTTTCTCTATCACATCCTTTTGGGGTCATCCATATCTATAGGGCCTAAGATTAATAGGTTGTGCTCCCTTCTTAAGTATTATTTGATTGTCTTGCAATCTAGATGGAGGTAATCCCTGAATCTCTTGGAGAACATTTTTATATTGTCCTAGCAAGGATTCTAACTCCAACCCATTGTCAATAACACAATCAGAATTTGTTTGCAACATACAAAGTTCATTCAAGTTACCTGCATGCAAAGGAATAACATATTGCATAGCAACTAATTATGACTTTTTGAGTAATATTTCTCTAATTGGTAGCCGTCCACCACTGAAATGGTGCTCTTCTTATCTCCCTGTAATGTATAATGCTGACCTTCAATTGTGAACTTCATTTTCAACTCTTCAAAATTCCTTAGTATATCACCAAGAGTTGATAGCCATTGAACCTCTGGGATGAGGTCATAGTTGTCTAATAGAATTATATATACATCTGTGGAAATTAACTGATCCAACACCCTCCATTCAAAGGCTTTGCTGACATGTTTACAAGCTAACTCCTGTCAATTAGCCACTATTACTTTGGTTTCAACCACTAAAAATAATTGACACCTTAGCCTAGTTGTCGTTTGTTGACCAAGGCAATTATGGGTGCTTCCAGAGTCCACTAGTACAAACAACCTCTTTCTCTTATGCATTCCACTGAACTTCATAGTTCTAGGGCCTAAAGCACCATGTAAGGCATTGAGAGACAATTGCATGAGACCTTGTTCAATCTCCTCTACTTTCAAACCATCGTTAATTTCTTCTTCGTCACACCCAATATCCACCTCCAACTACATTGTGTAAAGTTGCCTCTTTTTGCATTTATGTCCTATAGAATACTTTTCATTACACCAACAACACAACCCTTTTGCTCTTTTATCATCAAGGTCCTTGTTTTTTGAATTCAATTATGATTGTAGTTCGGATGATAAGGTAGCCTAGGGGTGTTGGGGGTTGGTAAGAGCCTGACTTGGGGATTCGGTTTGTTATGTTAAAGAGGGGTAAAGGTTGTTGTGGTGGTGTTTCCTAGTGGTTTATAACTAGGCCCTAAGCTGGCTAATTAGTATTTGGCTTGGATTGTCCCTTCAAAACAACCACCGTCAAATCTTGTAATTGAGCTAATGCATAAGCATCTACTAGTGTTCTAGGTTTGAACATTCTAACAGGCATTTGGATTGCATCAGTCAAGCCTGAGAGAAAAAAACTAAGAGCTTGGTCTTCCCTTATACTAGCTCTGGAATAGATTTCATTGAAGGAATCTAAATAATCCTGAAGAGTACCAATTTGCTTTAGATTTCTAAGGTCAACTAAAGGATCGTCAAAAGTGTTAACTCCAAACTTGGCTATTAGGTTATTCACATAATCATTCCATGTCACAGAACGACCTTCCCTTGATTTGGAAAAGCCCTAATGCCATTGTTTTGCTCTCCCAACTAAATGTAGAGCGGTTATCTTCACTCAATGTTTTAGGGGTATATCATCCACTTTGAAATAATACTTTGCACGCAAGAGCCAGTTATCAAAATCTTCCCCATTCAATCTAGGAAATTCTAGTTTGTTTGTATAAGTCCAATATGTGCATACGTTTGTGCTCCGGTCTGTCACTTCATTATTAATAGGATCCTCCATTTGTTGTCCAGCCATCATTTCAGACTATTGAAGACTCAAACCACTGATGCGATTTCTCAACTCTTCAAAAGATCCTTGAAAAGAGTTGTACTGCTCCTACAATATGTGTTAGTGTCTTTGCTCTGCATCACGAATCATTTGAGTAAGTTCACGTCTTAGTTCTTGGTTACAAGTTCCTTCAACCATATCTAAGAAAGTACGACTCTGATACCAATTGGTGCATTCTAGACTTATGGGAGAGATTATAAAGAAGATAAAGTAGTGAGAGAGAACTACAATAGAGAGAGAAACATCAGAGAAGAATTTAATAAAAGGGTTATTCATTCATATTCATTTTGTAAATTGATTACAAATGCTTTATGTTATCCTATATCTATTAGGACTTTATATTTTTTTATTTCTATAAGGATTTTATTATAGCACACCTTATTTAAAAGGATCTCTTTGTAGCCTGAAAACAGATTTTGATGAATTAATGTCTTTGCATTCTTTTAAAGTAAATTCTTATCTAAGTTGCTTATCAAAAAGCTTGGTGGTGAATTGATTCTTATCAACCTTCAATTTTAAGGTTGTGACAAATCGACTTAGATTTTCTTTGTTTTAGACGT